>CM040399.1:4906386-5423886 GCA_022702515.1 Ilyophis sp. 1 JC-2022
AAATAAAACTACTACTACTACTACTACACCCCCCCCCCCCCTAAAGTAAGCCAGCATATAAAATGGTACCATCACTGCTTGGTGACACACACACAAAAAAAAATTGTGATAACTATGTACCTGCTATGCCTTCCTGTCACAGTAGAGGGAGGGGGCCTGTCTGTCATTGATGAAAATCTATGAGCATACCCTACAACAATCCAGTAGAATTAATGGTTATGAAGTTAGAAGCCTACAATCAAAATTATGCAGTTACTGTTTAAGTCCATTAGCCTGTATGCCTACCAGAAGACCCCAGTCAACATGTGTGATCTTAATGATCAATTATGATATTAGAGAACATTTATTTTCTTTAATGAGAGAGAGAGTGTGCTAACCTTAGCTAGCTAATGTACAGGGATTAAAGCAAAAAAATCCCTGAAAGAAAATCTCACGACTAAAATTTTGTTAGGTCAAGTTAAGGTCCCAACACGCAATTTATAAAACAGTGAATTTAACCTATGCTTTTATGTAAATATTAGAGACTATCAGCGTAATTTTTCAGATGTAAAGATGTAAGGGGCTCAGCCTCCTGTGTAGGGGGGTCCGGGGGCATCCTCCCCCGGGCAGAAATTTTTGATGAACAACCTCTATTTTGATGCCTTTTCATGCACTCTGGCACATAAATTTCATGAAATTTTTATGTGTACCTAAAAAACTGGTTTATAAAAAAACAAAACATTGAGCTGCTGAATATAGCCTATTGGACTGACACTACGTGAAGAGAAAATCATTCTCTGCTCGCTCCAACTGGATAGTCCTCATCAAGTGTTGACTCTCCGATGAGTAAAACAACTGGGTTATAACTTTGTTATCGAATTGTGTCAAGTAAAATCACACGTTGATTATTATTCTTAGATGTATTGTGGGCAGAGTTGGGGCGTTACTGGAAAATTGCACTATATTACATATTACTATTTACTTTTTTAAAAAGTAAAGCTTATATTATATACTATACAATTAAGGTAATGCGTTATATTACTTTGAATTACTCACTTAATCACTTAAATCAGTGTTAAATTATTAACCTTTCATAAGTATGATTAGGATAATTTAACCTTACGTATTCATTACAAAATGTTGTTCAAATATGTTGTAGATTGTTTTACAAAATGATTGAAAAATGTATCACCTTCCTAGCCAGTAGGCCTATAGCAACCGATAAAATAAAAGTCTACCCGTATTCGTTCTTGCATTCTCACAATGCTTTGCACTTTTGTGAAAATCCTCATAAGGGCGCTTTACGTTAACATAGAGTTGACTGAGATTAATTCAACAGAGAAGAGTCAAGATATATGGAAAATAGCCTTTTTAATTGACCTTCTTAAACGTGTTCAGCTCGTTTCAATTGACAATATAAACGTAGTAACAGGGTGTTCAAAATGTTGCTTTTAAAACGACATTGACAAATATGAAAAGCTAATCAAATGAAATATAGGGTTTTCACACTCAGTCAGTGTGGATTCGTGGAAATAGGTTAACGCTACTGCTTTTAACGTTCAAATTATTAACACTTCAACTCATCAAACAATGAATTACATGAAATCCCATTTCAATAATGCAGCCTATTGAAATGTAAAGGATAACAAAAAATAGCCCATTAAATGTATACATATATTTATGCTACAGTTAAACATCACATTAAACGCAATTCTCATTCGCCTGTAAGTACGCTGCATCATCATAGCGACGGAGAACTTTAATCCCTGAACGTATTACATTAGCTAACCAGCTATCTAGACAACATTAAAACTGCTGTGGTGCGATTGGACAGTTATTTTAGGTTAAGTGGATGGGACACAAGAACTAACATAGATAGATCCGACTTGCCAAATAGTGTCAAGAAATTCCTAAAGCACATCAATATCAATATAAAACGAAAATTAACAGTATATTTATACTTTGTTTGGCCAAATACCTGATGTCTGCCTCAAAGAAACTCATGACTGACTCACGACTGTCGAGTGCCTATGCATGCAATTTTGCGTGCGTGCGTTCTTTCACCATAGAAAGGCTCGGTGCCCAGTGCCCACACAGCGCTTGGCGCTGCGGCAGGAAAACAGAAGGGATGGTAGGGGGCATCGCCCGGGAGCACCAATCTTCTGACCTGATATTTTGATTCAATCAATATATCTGTTCGGCAGGGCAGGCTGTGCGCAAACAAGAATTATTATTATTTTTTTTTTTTTAAAGAATAATATATTTTTTTAAACAGAAAAAGGGCACTTTTCTATAGGAGGCCAAACGGCAGGTGCTCAAGCCCCCTTTGAGGTCTATGTGTGCACGTGCCTGTGTGCGTGCGTGTGTGTGCGTGCATGTGTGGGCGTGTGTGTGTGTGCATGTGTGGGCGTGTGTGTGCGTGTGTGAGTGCGTGTGTGTCTGTGTGTGTATGCATGTGTGTGTGCGTGTGTGTGTGCGTGCGAGTGTGCGTGTGAGTGTGTGTAAGTGTGTGTGTAAGTGTGTATGTGTGTGCGGCGTGTGTGTGCGTGTGTCTGTGTGTGTACGTGTGTGTATGTGTGTGTGTGTGTGTGTGTGTATGTGCATGTGTGGGCGTGTGCGTGCGAGTGCGTGTGTGCGTGTGTCTGATGTGTGTGTGCGTGTATATGTGTGTGTGCGTGTGTATGTGTGTATGTGTGTGGCCCATGTGGAGTGGCAGTGAGGCGCAGGTGATGGATGCATGGATCCCGGGCAGCAGGGGCAGCCGTTTGGCGAGCGGCGCGTCCGCACTGCCTGCCTGGGGCCACCAAGCCTATTCACACCAGACCCCTTTGATAAGTTTCCCTGTCAGATTCCACCAACGCCACAATATTTTTGATAAGGTCCGCTGCTAGTTTTCCCAACCCCTGGCAGAAAGATCAATTTGAGATTGATTCCTAATGCCTGGGGGGGGAGCAAGTAGTGAGATCAATTTGAGATGGATTGTTCTCGCCGGTGGCGAACGACACCCAGTGCAGCCAACCCCCTTTACTTTTTTCTCTCTCTCTCGCTCTCGCTCTCTCTTTCTCTCTCTCTCTCTCTCCTCTCTCTCTCCTCTCTCTCTCCTCTCTCTCTTTTTCTCCTCTCTCTCTCTCTCTCTCTCTCTCTCTCGTTCTCTTTCTCTCTGTCGCAGTCTGAGGAAGAGAGAAACAGGGCGGCAGGAATGACTCCATTAACCTAGGTTCCAGCTCCTACCCGGCGATAAGCTAAAGGCAAGGGTAAGATAAGTGATCTGGTAAGTTATATATATAGAGAAGAAAGAGATATGCCTGGTCCTCCTCGCCACCAAATGCTTGGGGAACAGAGCTGTTTTCATTCTTCTGCAGACTGACCTCAGTTGCCTTCCGTGAGGCAGTATCCCACATTAGATTATGACCTGATCCTCCCAACACTGTAAATCGCTAAGCCCACAGCAGCCAGCTTTTGCATGCGTTTCACATTAACTCTGGCAAAGATGAATAGCACAATGCAAATGATGGCTTTAACTCTAGATTCAGGAGTAGAACAGGTTTGCACACACGTGCAACAGATAAATTGGAAGAGTAAGAAAAGGAGCCCAATAAACTTTAGTCATGGATACACGTCAAAAGGGTGTGCTTGGTCTTGAGCAAAAAGGACAGCGACACACACCCATGTTGATAGAGACATTCAGCACAGGAGTAGGTGCAAGGGTTTACGCATGCTCCATCAACCAAACCCACATCTGAGAGCTGCACCACTTCCGGAATGGCAAAAGTACCCAGTGATAAGCGGAGCCTCGTTAGAGTAAAGCTTTAAGGTTTACGAACTGTTCCGTGTGGTTACACCACCGCTCGGTCACCAAGACCCTGTACGCCCCGCATACACCACCCAGTACGCCCCCGTACACTGCCCTCCATAAACCGCCCCATACACCCCCGTTTATACCACCCCCCGTACACCACCCAGTACGCCCCCGTACACCGCCCTCCATAAACCGCCCCATACACCCCCGTTTATACCACCCCCCGTACACCACCCAGTACATCCCCGTACACCGCCCTCCATAAACCGCCCTATACACCCCCGTTTATACCACCCCCCGTACACCACCCAGTACGCCCCCGTACACCACCCTCCATAAACCGCCCCATACACCCCCGTTTATACCACCCCCCGTACACCACCCAGTACGCCCCCGTACACCGCCCTCCATAAACCGCCCTATACACCCCCGTTTATACCACCCCCCTGTAAACCACCCAGTATGCCCCCGTACACCCCCCCATAGACCCCGCCACCCCTCCATACAATGCCCTATACACCTCCCCGTACACCACCCAACACATCCCAGTACACTCCCCCTACACCACCCCCATGTAAACCGCCCAAACACTCCCAAACATGCCCCTATACATCCGCGCCACACCCCCCATACATGCCTCCACATACCCCTGCTACCCCACGTACATGCCCCCATACAGCCCCCAGGTCAGATCCCCTAATCCGTCTGTCCGCAGGCGTGTGTCGCCCCCACGGCAGCTGCAGAACAGGGGCCCCTGCAACGCCCGGTCCTCTTGGCCCACGCCGGGCTGAGACAGACGGGACCAGGCTATTATTACAGCCTTTTGGCCTGGCCTGCCTCTCACCTCTCCGCTCCGTAATGAAAACAAATGACAGCGCATTAGCGGAATGGAGTGTATAAATATAGACGTACTTACCCGAAACTGGGCGAGCACTACAAGATGTCCAACAACCTCACACCAGCCAGAATAAACTGTCCCGCCGGCCATAATACCTGGGCCTTCCATCATAAGCCCCCTCCAAGCCTGTCTACTGACCTCCCCCCCATGAGCTTAATGCACAGAAGCGTTGCCTGTCAGGCTCTATGCTAGCGCTCAGCTGCTAATGCATAAGGCATCTCTCCTGGGTTCTCAGTAGGGATTCCAGGTTCTCTCAGTCATTTCTTTTTTTATTTTTATAATTTGTTTCTGATTTTTTCCCTTTTTCTCCCAATTTAGTAGCCAATTGAACCCCTATTCTAATTCAATTCCCCCCGTGTAGCAACCGCTAGAGAACCACTGCTGCACAACCCCGTCGTTCGGTATTTTTCAGGGAGGGCGCTACGTCCTCTACAGGGCGCAGCCCCTGACCGTGACACGCCCTGGGTCCCCCTGTGCGCAGCGGTTCTCTCCGAGCCCCTCCCCCCACCCGGAAGCAACCGCCAATTGTCGCTTCCACAGGGCACCGGCCACGCTCGGCTATGGCAGGACCGGGGCGCGAACCCCGATCCTCGGAGTACAACTGCGCTGAACTCTCAGTCATTTCTACTGGCTGTGTCACAACCACTGCTGCTGAACCCTTTAAGGTGTATATAAGATCATGAAACCATGTGATTAGACTGTTCTTCACTGAACATTCCGATGCTGATGTAACAATCTCTCCTGGTTCTAGAACATGGAATTTAGAATTTAGAGGGGAACAAACAAACAAAAAAATACTTCAAAGGGTTAAAAGCCGGCATCTAAATCATCAGGCTCACCACCATCGGGGAGCGGGGGGCGTCGGGAATGTTTGAACCATTCGCTCCATTAAATCTCCACCTTTATTTTGAGCTTTTCCCCCTGAGGAGTTCCACCAATGGGCATCTAGAATCCACGGACACATATTAGTATCAAACAGCTGGTTTATAGAGCCTAATCACAGCCTGTAAGGGGCCTTCGTAAGGGTATTCCCATGTAAATGCATCACCCAAAGTGTATATTAAGATTTTATAGAAATGAGGCTGTGCTCCCTGTGTGACTCACCATGCATCAATAAAATAACATTTAAAGAGATGATCTGATGCCGTTATTTGTGTCCCTCCCAGCCCTGGTAATCTCTCGGTTCTACGGCGTGTCTCAGGGGTAAATCAGCAGTGCGGTCCAGCTGGGGCCCTGATTAAAACACACGCCCGTGTGACTGCTTGTTGGACCGTGGTAAAAAGCGTGGCATCTGGTCCAGGCACGCTTTGCTTTTTAAAAACAGCTGGGTTATTGAAACCCTGCGAACCCTGAGATTGCAGGAGGCTGCAGTGGCTTGTTCCCGTCGAGCGAAAGAATGCCTCCTTTTCCTCTCGCATTAGCCGCTCGTTTGTAGCATTGGATGCTCTTCCAGAACCCGGTCTTCCGGAAGTTGAACGCGCAAACGGGGGCGGATCAGCGGCTGATTGATCGTCTCTCCTGTTTTCTTCCCGTCGTCTGCGAGCAGAGACCGTGTGCATCCGAGACCGGGGGTACTGTCAGGGCCCCGCCCACGTAAATCCGGAACAGTTCCCAGCGCTATGACTTGTCATATCGCTTGATAATCTCCAGCGGGGGACAGTCGGAGCGTGGAGAGCATCCAGCATATGCAAACCTCGCCATTGTCACAATAGCTGAGCCACCCTGGAATTCTTCTCCGACAGCTCTCTGTAAACACTGGCACTGTCTCACCTGGAGGCCCACTACATTGGCCCTGAAGCACGGCCTTGGAAAAACACTACTACTACTTCTACAGAAAAACAAACTTTGTCATTTGCAAAACGATGATCATTCTGGAGATTGTTCTCTAGCTGTCCCTAAAATGACTGACTGTCCCCCGCAGTATAACCCAGCCACTGCCTTTCGGTCTGTCAGTGTCTGCTTCTGATCAGCCCGTCCACAATACGCGCTCCCTGTTACACGAGAGAGAGAGAGAGAGAGAGAGAGAGAGAGAGACGCTCGCAGCTCAAGGTCTGCACCGCTTTCAAGTTTCAGGTGCCGGGGCAAGGAGGGGAGAGGCAAGGATGAGCGGAGAGGAGTTGAGGAGAGAGGGAGAGAGGGAGAGAGGGAGAGAGGGAGAGAGAGAGAGAGCAGTTAAAGGGCGGAAGGCAGATCAAAGGAAAGGAAGAGGAATGGGGAGAGAGGAGAGAGAAACAGAATATAACAGGAGAAAATAAATACAGGAGAGCGCAGAGGATCAGAGAGCAGGGATGGGAGAAAATATAACTCATATAGATGGACGGATTGGACAGTCAAACGGGACGGACGGAAGGACGGACGGACTGCACGCTCCTCTACCGAGCCTCTCCATGGCATGTCCCACAGAGCTCCCTCAGTGGAAAAGAGGGTAATGTTCTCCATGACCGTGATTTATCCTCCGCGACTCAGCCACACAGCAGCTGGGTCAATTATCACAACGGCGGAGATGTGCTCAAAGAACCCCGACCGGTGAACGCGAGGTCAAGAGAGATTATAGAGCATTTCACTAAGGTGAGAGTTTAGAGTAAGACACTGGGGAGTCAGATCCGTAGTGCCGCGGGAGTTTAGAGTAAGCAGCTGTCCACTGGGGAGTCAGATCCGTAGTGCCGCGGACGGAAGGGAAACGCGCGTCTTTCTGCGATTAGGAGCCTACCATGTTGTGCTTCAGTGGGAGGTTTTTTTTATAGAAATGTGAAATTGTAATGGTGTAGTTTTCTGAAGAAGGGAGCGATACTGTGCCAGCCAGTACAAGAGAAGCCGTCCAGGGCTTGGGAAACTATAATTAGAGCTGGTTGCCCTGTCCAGGACTCACACTTAGCTCTGGCATTCTCCAAATGAGCTCTGTTCGCTACAGCGTGTGCTCGTACACACTTTCACATGCGCACAAGAACATGCACGAACCGTAGTAGACTGTGGAGAAAATATGGACGAAGTGACTGTGACATCACTCATTGACTTTCCATGGGCTTGTGAAAAAAAAATTGCACAAAAATTGGAGCCATTAAAAATTGGGGAGACATTAGATAAAGAAAAAACACCTATTGGAACTGCATGTTCACGTGGAAAAAAGGTTATTGACTTTGTATTTTGGAAACAATTGGTACCATTGACTTGCGCTGATACGGGTGACTGAAAGACCTATACTGGAGCCAACGGCACTGGCACTAGTGAGCAACGCTCTCAACGAGCAGAACGAGAGTGTGCGCGCACACACACACACACACACACACACACACACTTTCTGTTTTTATTTTTTATGAACAGTGTCCTTGAGTCTGATGAAAAATGCTTTAAATTGAATCTACTGAATCTATTCATACAGGGTCTATACATGTTCTATACAATCAAGTGAACTGTCAGAAAGCTACGGCCCACCATGGCCCACCATGGCCCCCACAAGCAGAACCCACAGTAGCCCAGGATGTGGGCTATTGATGAGGGACAAGGGAGCCACGCGGGGCAAAATAAATGCTAATTCTGTGATCTGGGTATAGATGTTGATTATTCCCTCCCTTATTCAAACCTATGGTGCTGCTCCCACCCTCTCTGGGGGACACATCATGAAAAGGTGAGCCGGGCTGGAATGCACTGCATTCCTTTTAAACTCAAATTGTAATGCCAAGGGAGCGCAGTGCACAGTTTCTCTAGGTTTTGCTCTGGTTTTGAAGGTGGCGAAAAGCTCAGACAATTTTTAGTCTTCCTGTTAGTTTTAGAAATTGGAAATCATTTGAAAGTAAGAAAAAATCTCAAGGAAACAAACGAGCGTCGTCCTTGGAGTTGGACACGGACTTGCGATGCGGAGGAGACGGAATAAGGGCCGGTGTGTGTGTGTGTGTGCGGTCTGTTGCGCGGCCTGGACTTACCCATACATCGCACTGCTTGGCCTCTTGGGTCCAGCCTTGGGGCGACTTGATTTCAGCTCTCCGGTCATGCTTATGTCTGCAAGAGAACAAACCGCAGTCAGGCAAGAACAACGTACTCAGGCTGCAGAAAGCAACCGCTCAGCTCAAATAAAACTCCCGCTCGCGCTGGGATTGCACAACGCCCCTCATCCTAATTCATTCAGTCAGTCTAAACTCTCATTAGGAGAGTTTGTGTCCTGAAACAATTCCCAGATGAGTCAAAATTGTTGGGGCAATTTCCTGCCTTTGTTCTACGCAGCAATGCAACACTCTAAAGGAGGGGGGGGGGGGGGCGCAAACCTAGCATGACCAATTAAAACATTTCATCACTTGTTCAGGTCTGAAATACTACTGATCAAACAAGTACACATTTTAGCAGTTTGACTGGCCATAAATAAATAAATAAATAAATGAATAAAAACAAGGTTTGCTGAAGGATGGTGAAGTTTTCAACACGTTACATCAGAGGGTACACAAAGGACAAACTGAATGTTCTAAGACACTTCCATAAAGACAGAGGAGACGGGGGATGGACTGTGACTTGGCCATCACTGTTGACAGGTTTTGCCGTGCTGGACTGGGACACCACACCTGCAGGGCGCTACATTAGTATGAGGTATGCGTAAACAGCCAGAACTTTCCGGGCTGATCCGCCCCTCCCCCCTCCCCCCTCCCTTCTTCCCGCCCCAATCTCCCTACTCTGATAGGACAGGCTGAGGATGCTTCCCGGCTGCCTGGCAGAGGCCACACCCCCTGCAGCTGAGGTCACCCACTCTGGCTCCCCTTCCTCTGTGGGCTTACGCCGCGGAGACGGACAGCCGGGCAACGCACGCAGCCAGAGACAGCCTGACCCTCCGAAAAGCCTTGGAATAACACGTGGAGACAGCAGGCCAGATAAATGAAGTGCTTTGCTGTCTAATTGCCCTCCATCTGCCACTGTGAAATTAATTGCTTCTCATTCCTGTGTTCAATTCGGCTCAGGATTTGAAAAGCCCAATTTCCATCAACACCCTGATCAGCCTGCACCTGTACCTCCCCACTCAAACCAAACACCTTAACCCGCACACACGTACAGGCACGCGCACACGCACACACACGTACAGGCACACGCACACACACCCGCACACACGTACAGGCACATGCACACGCACACGCACACACACGCACGCACACGCCCACACACACACACACCCGCACATACACACACACACACACACACACACACACACACCCGCACAGGCACAGGCACAGGCACACGCACATGCGCACACACACACACACACCCGCACGCACGTACAGGCACACGCACATGCACACGCACACGCACATGCGTGCACACACACACACACACACACACACATGTACAGGCACACGCACACGCGTGCACGCGTGCACACACACACACACACACACACACACACACACTCGCACACACGCACACACGCACCCACACCCACACTCGCATACACACACTGACACATGCACAAAAGCACATACGTGCGCGCGCACGCACACCCTGTCTGTCAAAATGAGTGAACCTGGCCAAGCGCCCCTGCAGCAGCTGTGACCCTATTGTGCCTCCAGCCCCAACTGACAGGGGCTGCATCTTTTCATTTTACACACATTTCACCCTCTAATTAAAGCTTTCTGGACATCAGGGGCTGCCCCCAATGGGTTAAACAATGTCACCATAGCGATAGCGTGCAAACAACCAATCAGTGCGAGGTTTTATATAAACACCTCCGAGACCCTAAAGGTGTGTATTAGCAGTCAGGCCGTCGTCCTCCCTCCCGAACCGGACTACACCGCAACCCCCTGTTGACCTCAGCATGCGCCCTACCCCACCCGCCCCCGGCCCTGCCACACCCTGTCCATTTGTCCACGCAGGGACTCTTCCGCTACTTTTGGATGTCGTGCGGGAGACCGCAGCTCCTCCTCCTCCTCCTTCTCCTCCTCATCCCCCAGGCTCCGCCACAGAGCTCCCCATGCATGCTAATGAGCGCGCTCGGCTGGAAAGGAGAGGTAATTATGATGCTCGGTCGCTAGTCACCTGAGCAGGAGCAGGAGCAGCAGCAGAGGGAGGGGGGGGGGGGGGGGGGGTGGGGGATAAAAAGGCCTTTTTCAAAAAAAAAATGGCAATGTCAACACGGGAGGGGCACGGCTGGCTGTTCCCGCCTCCACCACGACCCCCCCCCCTCCCCCCCCTCCTCCCTCACGCGCCGAAAGATTTATCGATTTCCCCGTAAAAACCGGGTGACGGGCAGGGAAGATTGATCCGTCAGAAGCCTCGCCGCGTCACAGAAAACTCTATCTAGCCACGGCTGTTTATTCTTTATTTACTTATTTATTTTAAAAGAAAGAAATTTCAAGAGGAAGAAACCCTCTGACCTATAGGCGAAGTGATCAGGCTCTCCACTAATGACAATCCATCGCTGCTGGGATTACCACTGCTCCCACAGAGAGGAGCGCTGTGCGGGAATATGGGGTTTTGGGGGTTGATAATGTGCTGCAGGAATATGGGGTTTTGGGGGTTGATAATGTGCTGCAGGAATATGGGGTTTTGGGGGTTGATAATGTGCTGCAGGAATATGGGGTTTTGGGGGTTGATAATGTGCTGCAGGAATATGGGGTTTTGGGGGTTGATAATGTGCTGCAGGAATATGGGGTTTTGGGGGTTGATAATGTGCTGCAGGCCTATAGGGTTTTGGGGGTTGATAATGTGCTGCAGGAATATAGGGTTTTGGGGGTTGATAATGTGCTGCAGGAATATGGGGTTTTGGGGGTTGATAATGTGCTGCAGGAATATGGGGTTTTGGGGGTTGATAATGTGCAGGAATATGGGGTTTTGGGGGTTGATAATGTGCAGGAATATTGGGTTTTGGGGGTTGATAATGTGCTGCAGGCATATAGGGTTTTGGGGGTTGATAATGTGCTGCAGGAATATGGGGTTTTGGGGGTTGATAATGTGCAGGAATATGGGGTTTTGGGGGTTGATAATGTGCAGGAATATGGGTTTTGGGGGTTGATAATGTGCTGCAGGAATATAGGGTTTTGGGGGTTGATAATGTGCTGCATGAATATGGGGTTTTGGGGGTTGATAATGTGCAGGAATATGGGGTTTTGGGGGTTGATAATGTGCAGGAATATGGGGTTTTGGGGGGCTGATAATGTGCTGCAGACATATAGGGTTTTGGGGGTTGATAATGTGCGGGCATATAGGTTCTGGGGGGGGATAATTGTAAAGTGAGCATTTGACATTCCCACATCTGCACCAGGTCCCTCCATGTGTACATATTTATGGGCAGGACCCTGTTTTCAGTGACGAGGATATTGTCCTCCAGGCATTTAAATCAGATCAAAGCCCGTCAAATAGGCCTCTAATGGAACTTCCCCCTCCGTAGCTCTCCTTTCACCTCTGGCTTAATGGGCCTGCGCACAGACGCACGCTAATCTCACGGGCGGCTCCCAATTCATTCGTTCACTGTGAGCGCACACAGGCAGCGCCGGGGGGGAGGGTGGGATCCGGGGGGGGGGGAGGTTGGGATCTGGGGGGGGTTGGGATTTTATGTGTCATTTTCACTAATCCCTCTCCCCTCATTCAGTGGGAAAATCATAGCTATTATACGAAAAATGCAGCTCGGAACATTTTCCCTTAAATAAAGGAAGAGGTGCACGCGCTGCATCGTTAGGTTAGCGACAGAACAATAGAACAACAAGCTTCCATGGCTGTGAGGCAATGGGAATATGTTAAATTTGTTCAGCTAATCTACTACACTATTAAACCATTACAGAAAAGGGCTGGAGGACACAGCAATCCCGTACAGCTGAAGTTTGAGCCTGTGGGACGCTATTTCTGATGTTTGGTAAACACAATGCGATACAACGCAATTAGCATTTACTCTGTGATCTCCGTGCAAAAAAAAACCTCCCGGGTGCCATGCCACGATAAACTCCTTCCAATAAAAGGAAAAGCTATTGGCTTTTAGTTTGGGGATGGATTTACAAGGGTGCTTTAAAAAACGAAAGATCCTTTGTTTCCCTTTTCGACTCCTTCAACAACTTTTCAATGTCACGCAATGTAAGGAGGTTAATCAGCGGCAGTCTCAGCCGAAAGACGAGGAAAGGAAACCGCTCCACCTGTGCCTGTAAACAGCTCTAATACCACCTTCATCCACCTGTCTGCTCACCTGTGCCTGTAAACAGCTCTAATGCCACCTTCATCCACCTGTCTGCTCACCTGTGCCTGTAAACAGCTCTAATGCCAGGACTTAGTGTGCAGGGAAATTATTGCATAATAAGCCTGTGAGTGAAGGGGCCGAACGGGAGGTCCAGCAGCCACGTAAAACCCCATACTGCTCACCTTCATCCACCTGTCTGCTCACCTGCAGCCATGTAAAACCCCATACTGCTCACCTTCATCCACCTGTCTGTAAAACCCCATACTGCTCACCTTCATCCACCTGTCTGCTCACCTGCAGCCACGTAAAACCACATACTGCTCACCTTCATCCACCTGTCTGCTCACCTGCAGCCACGTAAAACCACATACTGCTCACCTTCATCCACCTGTCTGCTCACCTGCAGCCACGTAAAACCCCATACTGCTCACCTTCATCCACCTGTCTGCTCACCTGCAGCCACGTAAAACCACATACTGCTCACCTTCATCCACCTGTCTGCTCACCTGCAGCCACGTAAAACCACATACTGCTCATTTTCATCCACCTGTCTGCTCACCTGCAGCCACGTAAAACCACATACTGCTCACTTTCATCCACCTGTCTGCTCACCTGCAGCCACGTAAAACCACATACTGCTCACCTTCATCCACCTGTCTGCTCACCTGCAGCCACGTAAAACCACATACTGCTCACTTTCATCCACCTGTCTGCTCACCTGCAGCCACGTAAAACCACATACTGCTCACTTTCATCCACCTGTCTGCTCACCTGCAGCCACGTAAAACCACATACTGCTCACTTTCATCCACCTGTCTGCTCACCTGCAGCCACGTAAAACCACATACTGCTCACCTTTCATCCACCTGTCTGCTCACCTGCAGCCACGTAAAACCACATACTGCTCACTTTCATCCACCTGTCTGCTCACCTGCAGCCACGTAAAACCATACTGCTCACCTTCATCCACCTGTCTGCTCACCTGCAGCCACGTAAAACCACATACTGCTCACCTTCATCCACCTGTCTGCTCACCTGCAGCCACGTAAAACCACATACTGCTCACTTTCATCCACCTGTCTGCTCACCTGCAGCCACGTAAAACCCCATACTGCTCACTTTCATCCACCTGTCTGCTCACCTGCAGCCACGTAAAACCACATACTGCTCACTTTCATCCACCTGTCTGCTCACCTGCAGCCACGTAAAACCACATACTGCTCACCTTCATCCACCTGTCTGCTCACCTGCAGCCACGTAAAACCACATACTGCTCACTTTCATCCACCTGTCTGCTCACCTGCAGCCACGTAAAACCACATACTGCTCACTTTCATCCACCTGTCTGCTCACCTGCATGCATTAATGCTGCAGGCTTTCATGTGTCTTACAAAAACCTCACACACACCCACAATACAGACAAATGTACACACACATGCGTGCACACACACACACGCATACCAACACACACACACACACAATACAGACAAATGTACACACACATGCACACACACACACGCGTACGAACACACACACACACAATACAGACAAATGTACACACACACGCATACATACGAACACACACACACACACACAATACAGACAAATGTACACACACGCGCACACACACACACAATACAGACAAATGTACACACACATGCGCGCACACACACACGCATGCATGCGTACGAACACACACACAATACAGACAAATGTACACACACATGCACGCGCACACACACACACACATGCATACGAACACACACACACACACACACACACACAATACAGACAAATGTGCACACACACGCGCACACACACACACACACAAGCGCGCACACACGCATGCATGCGTACGAACACACACACGCACAATACAGACCAAAGGAAACGCACACGCACAGACGTACACATGTGCACAAAGAGAGAGAGTGAGATCTGTCCTCTCCCACACTCCCATCGCAATCAGCACCTGTCTGGCTGAGTGTTGAGGAGATGCGCTCATACCAGGCCAGGGGACAGTCATTTCAACAGAAAAACAACCAAATGAGATGAACCGAGGCCCTGAGCAAATTAGTCACTCCAGTGCAGGGACAGAACTGCATCCCAATTAGTAGGGTGGGGGATAAAGTCAGATAAGCCACACAACTCCGATGCGTCGTCAATATAACAACGTACATCTCAGGCTACCGCATGCAGTCGGGCCTGTGTGAGGTCGAACGAGGCTGGCAGCTGACGTTAGCTTCGAAAGACTATTACCGCTCTCTCACATCGTGTTAACAAGGCCAGAGGGACACCCGTGCTCTCTCCTCTCAACGTGTTTACCCCGCTGCCTGGCTGCGACCTGCCGTTTAAAACCAGCGGTCGGGGTCTGTGGGGATTAGCGGGCGTGGACGCGCCGACTCGGAATCGCTCCGAGATCTGCGCCGAATGCCCAGGGTTCCCGTTTTTTTACTAAATTCATGACAAAACGCCCGTGATCTCCGGCGCCCATCCCCAACGCTGGTGAGAAGAACAAAGACTCACAGTGCCATCTGCACTGAGCAATATTCAGGGGATTAAAGCACAAATCTCTGGAAAACGCACCGTTAGTACGCCTCAAATACAGACACCACTCAATTATGATCAATATGTGCACCTTTCTCACTCAAAGCTAGAACAAGGCAAAGTCCTTTTAACGTTAAATAGAATGTTAAGCATGAGGTGGGGGCATTCCGAAGGGTTGTCATTTCACATATTCCAAAAATGAGAGGAATTGCAAAGGTTCCTGCTCAGCGATGGGAGAGCCCGTCGCGGGACGAGGGATTGTGTGTTTTTGTTGTTGGCAAACCTACACGGCAAACAGCAGCCGCACATCAAAATAAGTCTGGCACCCAAACGCTACGACGGGGGAAAAAAAGGCATTGTTTATCAAGTATGGCTTAAAAGCACACCGTAATTGAAATGTTTTGTTGTCCATTTAGTGCACAGCTTTATGAATACCTACCATCTGTTTGCCGGTCGGTTGCTTTTAATTTGCCAGCCTCAGAGATCAATATTGTTGTCAGGTCACAAGCATGCTCAGAGTTTGCTTGCAAGATAATTATGCATCATTGGCCGGGTAATTGCAGCCATTTACCTCAAACTGCCGTGTAATACCTTGGTGAGTAACACATTACGATGAGGAAGGGAGGGTGCAGGGGAGGAACATGGGTACTTATTACACCTTCGTAAACAATCACATTATTGCAGTGACCAAGATTAGTAAGAAACCTGTGCACACTAACTGATGCTTGAATCACTGGCTGGGTAAATTGTTACATGTCCTTGCTACAATTGCTTGAAATGTCTATATTCTTGATCATTCAACTTAATTCACTTCGATAGATTGATGTTCTTCTGCACGTTCTTCTGGGCACTTTATCTCGCCGTGTGACGGACTGCACATGGTTTTTCATTCAGCAGCTGAAAAATCTGCCATTTGTTGCATGTAAGGATGATCCATTCAGAGTATAGATGGTCAGAGTTGTGGCTGCTCCATTGAGAGTATGGCTGCTCCATTGACAGTTTGGATGGTACGTTGATAGCATGGATGGTACATTAACAGTATGGCTGCTCCATTGACAGCATGGATGGTCAGAGTTGTGGCTGCTCCATTGACAGTATAGATGGTCCATTGACAGTATGACTGCTCCTTTAACAGTATGGATGGTCCATTGACAGTATAAATGATCAGTTATAGCTGCTCCATTGACAGTATGGATGATCAGTTATAGCTGCTCCATTGAGAGTATGGATGATCTTATGGCTGCTCCATTGACAGTATGGATGGTACATTGACAGTATGGATGGTCAGAGTTATGGCTGCTCCATTGACAGTATGGATGGTACATTGACAGTATGGTTGGTCAGAGAGGTCCAGTGGAGCGGCCTGGTGAACAAACAGGCGCCCATCATTCACTGCAAATCATTATGGAACTTTATAGCACTGATGGGCCACATTCTGACAGGAGACCATCTCACTGCACACCTGCCGGGGATTCAGGACCCAAACACAGGCTGCAAGACGCGGGACGGTCGGGACCTGCCGATTCCACCGATGGGGCATGTAAGCGCCGAGCCAGACCGGAGATTAGCTCTGCTGTGCTTCACTAGCAGGCGGTGGGGATTCCAGCTACGTCTCAAACACACCCGTGAAAAAGGACCCCGCTACCTCAGCCGCTGCTCGGCGAGGCAACAGCAGCCTGGAGAACGAGCAGGGCGGTCATATTCACAAGGAACCAAGAAAACACGGTCCTGGTTCTGCGCTGTGTTGGGACAACCAACAGGAGTGACCCTCTCTCTACAGGGAGGTACCTGCAGTGGGTCCCCTTTGTCTGAGTTTTATGACGCACGTCACGCCATAGCGGAACTCCTGAGATCTGCTGTATCCTCTGAGCGCACCCGCCATGCGTGGCCCATTAGATGTTCAGCCCGCCAGAGGGCCATGTGGTGGTACAGCCAGCAGGGTGAGGTCCTGCCCCTGGACAGTGGCTGCTGTATCGGGGGGAAGGACAGCCCCTCACACCCTCCTCTATATCTGCTGAGTGGCAGGCACAGTGTGGCTCAGGCCCTGCATTCAGCATCACATCGATTCACTGAAGCCGTCACACATTTAACGAGCTGCTTCACCTGCCACCCCAGCCCCCAGTGAATCACCACACAAACAGTCATACACACACACACACACACTCGCACATAAACATTTGCACGCACACACACACACACACACACGCATGCACACACACACAAACACGCACACACATATGCGCACACACACACGCATGCACACACACAAACCTACGCACACACACACACACACACACACACACACCTCCTCTCTGTTGGCTTGACTGGCTGCCCCTGTAAGTGTGTGCTACACAGCTGCTACTGGTAGTAAACAGTGGAGTTTTTGCCACCGCTACTCGTGATCCGGCGGCCCCCCTCTCCGTCCCCAAGCGACTGCTGGCCAGTCGCTCGTCTGAACTGGGGGCGCCCGCCGCTGCCTTCCTTTTTTGGACCCACAAAGACAATGACAGTGCAAAGAGAGGGAGGAAGAGAGAGAGAAAGAGAGAGAGAGAGATAGACTCCCTGCTGTACTCACGTCTTGGGCTGCGATGTTCGCTCTTAAACAGGGTCATAGCAGGGAAGGAAGGCAGAGGAGGTGGTGGGCGACAGCGAACTGAAAGCAGGAGACCGCCGAAGTCTTTCCTTGTGTTCTCCGTTTCGCCGTGCGTTCGCCTCTAGTTCACTGCAACCACTCTGAAGGCTGTCTGCTCTGTTACTACGGAATCAATGACAGCGCTCACAGAACTGTACCGGCGGGCCGTACCATCTCTCGCACTGCAGTGGGGGAAGGGGGGGAGGCCGGGCCATCCCATTGTACGACAAGCAGGCAGGGGGGGGGGGGGGGAGGAGGCTGAGCGATGTGAACTGTGCAGCCGGTTTTGCTTCAGAAGTCAGTGGCTCTGTGAGTCTCAGAGGAATTCAGAGCAGAGACGGCCACTGCACAGGACCAGGGAAATTCTACCCAAATCGTCTGGAGGGGTGGTGTGAACAGCTAGAGGACAGGAGAGCCTCACCTTCCTCTTCAAATTCTTTCATTCCCACAAATGAAGGTAAAGGCAAAACAATAATAGTAAAACAATAATAATAATAATTAAAATAAAATAATAACATAAAAAGAGGAGAACATCAATAATAATATAATAATAAAAATAAAAAGCTATTTAAAAATGAAAAGGTAACAGCTATCCCCGACCTGAGCCAACATATCACACCATGAAAACTTATAAATATATAAAAATAAAAATAATTTTCTCCTAAAGTAATGACCTAGGATACATTGCTTTTAAACTATGCTGTACTTTAAAGGAGACCAAAGAGCGTAGTAAAGACATGAGGCGTAGTAAAAACAAACGCTCCAGCCAACAGCATCCCTTTGAAGTTTAATGGTTGAGACAAACACATCAGCCTTAATCTATGTGAAGCTTATAAGCTTGCACAGAGAAAAAATAAGCCGCCTTTTTGTTGAGAGAAAGACATTAATTAAAGCTTATCTTCGCCAAAGAAGTATTTTCCAGAGGTACTAATGAAAACGGGGAAAGAGAGGAGCCTTCATCCAGCCAGTCTCCATAGCGCTCAGTCAATCTCTTATCCCTGCACTTTGCTTAAATCAAAGACCCTCAAATCTTTTGTAACCACCAGGAAATTGGAAAAAAAAGGCCCCGGTGTGAATCGGAGCCGGTCACATGACCTACGCTACAATATTAACGCAAATAAAGAAAGGAGCGTTATGAATTTGTAAGGAGTGACCGCACACACACGCATAGATCTCTCACTGCCGAGTAATTAAATGGGAAGATAAAGAGATTACAGGCAGGTATACCAAGGTTAATTAACTGCACATTCACAGAGGGAAAAAAAAAAACATGTACTTGGCAGTACAACGCTGTGGAACGAGCACAAAACAAGAGAAACAAAAGTAGTGTAAGCCTGCAACACTCAGTCCCTCTCATCCACTACACTGAACATTATATAATAATATAATATAATAGAGAACACAACATTGGCCAAAGGGTTTTTTTATTTTATTTTGTGTGCATTAATGTTAAGAAGCATACATCAAGGAATATTCATGTATAACTTTGGCTACTGTGTACATGTGAACTATGTAGGAATTGCAGCCCTTATTATACATAGTCCCCCCATTTTAGGGGACCAAAAGTAATTGGACAATTGGCTGCTCAGCCGTTTCTTGGCCAGCTGTGTGATGTTGCATCGTCAGTTTAGGCGCAAGAAAGCTGGCAAAAGGTCAAGAGTTGATTCTAGGTGTGAAATTAGCATTTGGAGTTTGTTGCTGTTGTCTCTCAACATGTGGACCAATTAAAAGTAAAGCAAGCCATCATGGGGTGGAAAATTCAGAATAAATCTCTGAGCCATAACCAAAACATTGGGTCTATCACAATCAACTGTTTGCTACATCGATAAGAATAATTGCACTCACTGTTTCAGTCTCCACCTACTATACAATTTTTTCAAAATGTTGTGGGATGAGAATGAATTTCAAAAAATATTAATAAACAAAAACAACTAAGAAAATGTTATTAAAATATTACCAAAAAAACCAGCAGGCTCAGTCTAACAGCAGGCTCATCTCTGATGAGTGAAAGATGAGTGGTAAAAGAGTAAATGAACAGATGGACCCGCCCATCTCAGTTGTGGGCCACGTGTGGTAAGACTCAAGTGCAGAATGACTAGGTTCAAGTTTGTTAATAAATAAAAAAAGTACATTTAAAAAAAACTGGAGTTCTGGAACAAAGTCTTATGGACAGATGAGAGGAGCATTAACCTGTACTAAAGTGATGGACAGAGGAAAGGGTGAAGAAGGAAAGGAACTGCTCAAGATCCAAAGCATTCAAAGGATTCAACACGGTGCTGGAAACATTCCTTCTGGATTTTGGTCCGTGCAGACTCGATAGTTCCTGCCGATGTTTTGGCCACACATTTATGCTGCGAACCTCCTATTCTCTCGGACTGAGATCTGGAGACTGAGCAGGCCATTGGAGTAAACGGTCACCGTCATGTTTGTGGAACCAGCTTGAGATGATGTTTTCTGACATGGTGCATTATCCTGCTGGACGTATCCGTTTGAAAAAGGGTAGACTGTGGCCATAAAGAAATGCACATGGTCAGCAACAAGTCTTAGGTACACTGTGGTATTCAATGATGCTTAATTGGTATTAATAGGCCTAATGTGGGCCAAGAAAATAAGAAATTCTTCCAATCTTTCAGATGATGACATGCTCATTGTCGCCTCATCTTCTATATACAGTATATATATATATATATACTGATTCTTAATTAGAGTATTTCTGCCCGGTTTCTAAAGCCACCTACATGGAGCACCCTCCCCTCTGGAGCTCCCTCCCCTCTGGAGCTCCCTCCCCCCTGGAGCTCCCTCCCCTCTGGAGCACTCTCCCCTCTGGAGCACCCTCCCCTCTGGAGCTCCCTCCCCTCTGGAGCTCCCTCCCCTCTGGAGCTCCCTCCCCTCTGGAGCACCCTCCCCTCTGGAGCTCCCTCCCCTCTGGAGCACCCTCCCCTCTGGAGCTCCCTCCCCTCTGGAGCTCCCTCCCCTCTGGAGCTCCCTCCCCTCTGGAGCTCCCTCCCCTCTGGAGCACCCTCCCCTCTGGAGCACCCTCCCCTCTGGAGCACCCTCCCCTCTGGAGCTCCCTCCCCTCTGGAGCTCCCTCCCCTCCCCTCTGGAGCTCCCTCCCCTCCCCTCTGGAGCTCCCTCCCCCCTGGAGCTCCCTCCCCTCCCCTCTGGAGCTCCCTCCCCCCTGGAGCACCCTCCCCTCTGGAGCTCCCTCCCCTCCGGAGCTCCCTCCCCTCTGGAGCTCCCTCCCCTCTGGAGCTCCCTCCCCTCCCCTCTGGAGCTCCCTCCCCTCTGGAGCTCCCCCCCCTCTGGAGCTCCCTCCCCCCTGGAGCTCCCTCCCCTCTGGAGCTCCCTCCCCTCCGGAGCTCCCTCCCCCCTGGAGCTCCCTCCCCTCCCCTCTGGAGCTCCCTCCCCTCTGGAGCTCCCTCCCCTCCGGAGCTCCCTCCCCCCTGGAGCTCCCTCCCCTCCCCTCTGGAGCTCCCTCCCCTCTGGAGCTCCCTCCCCCCTGGAGCTCCCTCCCCCTCTGGAGCTCCCTCCCCTCTGGAGCTCCCTCCCCTCCCCTCTGGAGCTCCCTCCCCTCTGGAGCTCCCTCCCCTCTGGAGCTCCCTCCCCCCTGGAGCTCCCTCCCCCCTGGAGCTCCCTCCCCTCTGGAGCTCCCTCCCCCCTGGAGCTCCCTCCCCCCTGGAGCTCCCTCCCCTCCGGAGCTCACTACCCCCCGGAGCTCCCTACCCTCCCCTCTGGAGCTCCCTCCCCTCTGGAGCTCCCTCCCCTCTGGAACACTCACAGACAAGTCACAGAAAGCACCGCTTGTCAAACCAAAAAGAAAATCAATGAGGTGGGAATTATTAATGAGCTCTATCCTCTACTTTGAAAGAGCCATCATGCTCATTGTAATTAGCGCGGGCATTGGGAAACTATATATTATATATAATAATATAACGCACTGACAAACCCCCTTTATCATGAAGCAAGCAGACCATAGCACATCTAAATTACACTTTAACTAAAGTGTTGTTTCAAAAGTTTTTATTTTTTATTTCAATATTGTTTCATATGTTTTTCATATGAAAATATTTCTAAAAGATCATACAGTGCACTCTAAAAGTAAGTGCTCCAGCATATTAAGTTGTGCCGTTTTTCTGTACTTCTGTACTCTTTCACATTAGATTAAAAAAAAAAAATTTTGAAGAAAAAAATAAGTGTACTTTTCAGAAATCACCGACTGCAAAAAACAAACAAAGAAGATGTCCACATGTGCCGTCTTTCTTCATTTAGAAGAAATTATTTGCCGTTCTGACTGTAGAATTGTAGTTCATTCTTTAGAGAATCCCACTGATGACAACATACATGAGTGCACCCTAAATGCCTTTCGCAATCAGCCTTTTGTTCACATGATCCTGGGCTGAGAGACACGATCCAATTAATAAACAAGCGGAGTGATTTTTCTGCACGTCAGACATACGGGGGTTTCAAAGCGCCCTCTCACCGACAGCCATCACATTAGCACTGCGGTGCTCTTTATCCATAAAGGCTTAAAATGAACGCCTGCCATCTTAAAGCATTCACTGTGAGATCGCTCTGTGCACAGCACAGGTTCTGACATTCCAAATCCAATCCAAACGCACCTGACAGCACAATTAAATAAGAGGGAACGGGGCCATTCATTCAGAACATTCATCTATAAATCTGCCCGGTGCATTATTTTAAACCTCACGGTCATGTTACGGAAGAAAAGGGACTGATATTTGTCAGTAAGAAGTAGCTTGTGAGGTGGGGGAAGAGAGGGTGGTGGCGGTGGTTTTGGAGTTGTGACGGGCCAGTCTGAAGACTGCTGGAGGGAGAGGGAGAGGGAGAGGGGGGAAGAAGTGGGGGGAGTGACCGCTTGGTCTAAAAGCGTTCATTCTCATCAGCGAGGAAACCGGCTCCAATCCGGGCTGCTGTCTGCAGGCAGCCTGCTAGTCTCTCTCCCCAAGTGGGCCCAAGCCATGTCCAGCGGCAGCTTGTGCACACACGCATACAAACACACACACACTCATACAAACACACACACGCGCATATACACGCGCACACACTCATACAAACGCACACACGCGCTTATTCTAGCGCACACACTCATACAAACGCACACACTCTCATACAAACACACACACGCTCATATACACGCACACACATACAACACACACACTCAACACGCGCACACACTCATACAAACACACACACTCATACAAACACACACACACGCTCATATACACAACACACGCATATACAAACACACACACTCATACGCGCAACACACTCATACACACACACACACACACGCACACACTCATACAAACACACACACGCGCATATACACGCGCACACACTCATACAAACACACACACACTCATACAAACACACACACGCGCATATACACGCGCACACATGCATACAAACACACACACACTCATACAAACACACACACGCGCATATACACGCGCACACACTCATACAAACGCGCACACTCTCATACAAACACACACACACACGCTCATATACACGCGCACACACTCATACAAACACACACACGCGCATATACACGGGCACACACTCATACACACACACACAAACACACACGCATACACACGCGCACACACTCATACAAACTCGCACACAATCATACAAACACACACACTCTCTTATACACGCGCACACTCATACAAACGCACACACACTCATACAAACACACACACACTCATACAAACACACACACGCGCATACAAACACACACACACACTCATACAAACACAAACACACTCATACAAACACACACACGCGCATATACACGCGCACACACTCATACAAACGCACACACTCTCATACAAACACACACACGCTCATATACACGCGCACACACTCATACAAACACACACACGCGCATATACACGCGCACACACGCATACAAACGCACACACTCTCATACAAACACACACACGCGCATATACACGCGCACACACTCATACAAACACACACACACTCATACAAACACACACACGCGCATATACACGCGCACACACGCATACAAACACACACACACTCATACAAACACACACACGCGCATATACACGCGCACACACTCATACAAACGCACACACTCTCATACAAACACACACACGCTCATATACACGCGCACACACTCATACAAACACACACACGCGCATATACACGGGCACACACTCATACAAACACACACACGCGCATATACACGCGCACACACTCATACAAACACACACACACTCATACAAACACACACACGCGCATATACACGCGCACACACGCATACAAACGCACACACTCTCATACAAACACACACACGCGCATACAAACACACACACACACTCATACAAACACACACACACTCATACAAACACACACACGCGCATATACACGCGCACACACTCATACAAACGCACACACTCTCATACAAACACACACACGCGCATATACACGCGCACACACTCATACAAACACACACACGCGCATATACACGCGCACACACGCATACAAACGCACACACTCTCATACAAACACGCACACGCTCATATACACGCGCACACACTCATACAAACACACACACGTGCACGCGCATACACACGCACGCACGCACGTCGAGTGTTCACAGAGGTATTACTCCATCTTGACATATTAATCTTCTCTTTAAATGCATCACTGCACCACGCCATTGCACATGCTTTATGGGCAACCAAGAGCTCATTCATTATCATTTCCTACCTTCTCTTTGATGTTCTCTTTGTTTCTTCCTACCATTTCTTACTATTACCTCCAAGGCCACGTCCAAGATCACCCAATTCAACCGGACAGTTCACTTAATATGACTTCTATATTATTTTGACCTTTATTTAATCGACATTTTTGTAACTTTTACTTGTTTTTTTTGCTCTTGCCATAATTTTATGTCAGAGTTAGCCTTGATGAAAGGGATGCCCGGTAACAGTGCTGAGATATTTTTCAACTACCTGGGCATAAACTAACCACAGAGCCACGTCTTATACCAAAGGAATCTTAGATGAAACAAGCGCACAGTAAACCTGTCGTCCCCCACCCATGTGCATGTCGTTATCATGTACAGTCAAGCCGGAAAGTCTGAACACCCCTTTCACCTTCTCCATATTGTATTACATTACAGACATATTCTACAATAGATTGAGTTCATTTTTTTGTCTCAAAATATGTTTTCATTATCATCCGGGCGATAGCTAGCCTATATTGTCAGATTTCGCAGGAAGGCGCTAATAAATGACAAATCACGTACACTAATTTACGTGCCAGTAACCTAAAACAGTGGTCCCCAACCCTGTTCCTGAAGATCTACCATCCTGCAGGTTTTCATTTCAATCCTAATTTGGCACACCTGATTCTGCTAATTAGCAGCTCATGAGATCTCTAGCTGTTGAATGAGGTGTGCTTAGTTAGGGTTGTAGTGAAAACCTACAGGATGGTAGATCTCCAGGAACAGGGTTGGGGACCACTGACCTAAAATACTCAAATAGCTTATGAAAATTATCCCACGATCCTTGCTTTTGTCGTTTCTTCCGTTTGTTTAGCCAAATTCCACAATTTTGTGGCCTTTTTCAAGCAACTGATTCCCACCATTGCCTGCCGCAATATGGCCGCCACGCAGACGTATCTGAACTTGATCTCCTACGTGCTCTATATCGCCATCGGGTGTTCTGAAACTACATAGTATACCTTTAATCGGAAAATGCATGTACATTCTACATTTTCCACAGTGCTACTAAACACCTTAAGCTCTGAACTCTGTGGATTTAGAAAGTCGACGATCTGCTGAGTAGAAATGCCAGAGACTATGCGGAGACATCAAGCATAGTTTTTTATGTACAAAGCAAAATGTACTTGGCTATGGGGAAATGCATTGTAATAGCGCCCCTCTGGTGGTGGGCTCTGGTACATACACGTGGGACACACAGACAGACAGACAGACAGACAGACAGACGCACAACAGGGATCAAATTAAGAGTCAACTTCGTTGTGGTGGGAGAGAATAAAACCACCACAGACTGTTCAGAGCCATGTGTGACTGACTGGCTCTCTTTATGCACCAGCAGTCCCTTATTTACTTTATCTCCCACATTTTTAATTGAAGCTCGTGTCCTCTGCAGCCTACCAGAGGCGGAAACGATCAAGGAATTCCATAAGCCCCAATCCAGACTTATTTTAGATCAATATTTAAGGACCGCGTCCACTGTCTCCTGAATACAGACACATTTGGGTCTTTTTTTTTTTTGTTTGTTTTTAAACTTTAACTGTTTTTCACAACGAACAAACCCCATTGCACTTGTCACAGATGGCATTCACAGCAGCAAGGACAGGCATATTTGGGGAGGTGCCCCCCCCTTTTTAAAAAATAATTAAATAATGAACTAAATATAATAATCCGGAGAGACACCAACTGTTCAAAACTCCCTGTTTCTCGGGAGCATTTTATTCTCTCCCGTTAGCCCAGGCCAGTGCAATAATGTGCAAACCATCGGCAGTTCGACACTTAAAATATCAAAGAACTGAAACGCACACAAATGTGGACAAAAACATTGTTGGCTTAAATGAAATAGGTAGGTGCACAGTCACTGTCGCATGCTCAGACAATTTGGGTTGAATTAAATTAGGTCCGTTTTTTTAGAGGGTGTGCGATATCTCCTTGCTTAGCGATCTCTGAATTGCGGTAACAATGGGCCGTACGTGAAACCGAGACACAGTAATCATTTTGCCAGAGCTTTGAGTTTGAAAATAAATAGTTTAAAGTCTCCCAGCAGCTGTAATGAGCTGATTCTGAATTTAGATTTCCCTCATAAGAGGAGGCCACGAATCAACAGAGGACAACCTAAAACCTTGAATATCATGAGCAGGGAAATTGATTTCAAAAGCTAGGGGGATATATTTGGCATCTTATGGGTCCAATTTGTTTCTACAATTAAAAAAATAATACATAACATTCATCCCTTTGAATTCCTGCTGGAGCGTTCCCGAAAAGTTTAGAATATACATACATATACATATACAGTAGAATATACATACATATACATACATATACATATACAGTAGAATATACATATATACATATACAGTAGAATATACATACATATACAGTTGTGTTAAATAAAATAGCAGTACAACATCAGTAACCTGATGAACCACTGTTATTAGTAGTAGAGATTAGTAGTAAGAGAAATGGCGTAACATTCTGTGGACTGATGAGTAAAATTGTTCTTTTCGGGTCTAGTGGTCGTCGACAGTACGTCAGACGACCCCCGGGTACTGAATTCAAGCCACGGTACACTGTGAAGACAAGCATGGTGGCGCAAAAATCATGGTATGGGGATGTTTTTCATACTACGGTGTTGGGCCTATATATCGTATACCAGGGATCATGGATCAGTTTGAATACATCAAAATACTTGGAGATTATGTTGCCGTATGCCGAAGAGGAAATGCCCCTGAAATGGGTGTTTCGACAAGACAACGACCCCAAACACACGAGTAAGCGAGCAACATCTTGGTTCCAGACAAAAAGGATTGAGGTAATGGAGTGGCCAGCTCAATCCCCCGACCTCAACTCCATTGAAAACTTGTGGGGTGACATTAAAAATGCAGTTTCTGAAGCAAAACCCAAAAATTCACAGGAACTGTGGAATGTAGTTCGTTCATCCGGGGCTGAAATACCCGTTTCTAGGTGCCAGAAGTTGGTTGACTCAAAAACAATGGTTATGCCACTAAATATTAGTTCATTAATTTAAAGTGAAGTTAAATCTTGAAAAATTTCTTCAGTTTATACAGTAAGTGTTTGAGTTTGAAGATAATAATCTCGACACTGCTATTTTTTTGAACAGATTAATATTCCTTTTCCTTGCTTTCTGTAAAAGAATAACGCAGACTTGATCAAATGTGTTAATGCTTTGATTTGGAATTGATTGTTTAATGTTTCCACTACATTTGAAATATGGAACTAAAAGCTATTAAAAAATATTTGCACTTATTATTCACTTTTTTTAACGCACTGCTATTTATTTGAACACCACTGTACATATATAAACCAGTTCTCTCCCTCTCCACCTCAGCTGACACTGTACATATATAAACCAGATCTCTCCCTCTCCACCTCAGCTGACACTGTACATATATAAACCAGTTCTCTCCCTCTCCACCTCAGCTGACACTGTACATATATAAACCAGTTCTCTCCCTCTCCACCTCAGCACACCACTGTACATATATAAACCAGTTCTCTCCCTCTCCACCTCAGCTGACACTGTACATATATAAACCAGTTCTCTCCCTCTCCACCTCAGCTGATGTGTTTCTCTTGCAGCATATGGTCATATGTCTTTCATATTTCACATCATAGAGTTAACTATAAAAATGTACCATTTTTCACAAAACATAGTTTGAGTAGGTCAATTGAGCCTTCATAGTATTAAAAGTGTATAACCCCATGATAAAATTCCGAATGAATACGTGTCGTTGTTTTTTGGTTTATTTGGTTTGGTATTAAAGCTGCAGGAGGCAAGTTTGAAAATATACAAGGCAAAAAGACTCCCCCCCTTTTGCTCTCCTCCCGCCAATCTCTCTCCTAAGCCCCTCCCACAAAATGATGCTCCAGTGCACGCGCGGAGACAGGGAGCGGTTTATTCTACAGGGAAGATATTTTGCTTGTAGATAGTTGCCCTGATTGGTAGCTACATAGCTAGCCCTGATTGGTTGGTTTTGAGATTCTTTGACAGCCTAATACAGAGCCAATGACACTGACAGAAACCAGATTTTTTTCCCCAGAACACTTGATTTATTGATATCTGCTGGAATATAAATGAGTAAATTTAATAATTTCACCAAAATGATATTGTAAAGATTTTGCCTACTGCACCTTTAATAAGTATAAACATTACCCATGTAAACACAGTAATACATCTCCACAGCACACTAAGGCCCTTGATGTGTGTGTGTGTGTGTGTGTGTGTGTATGCAGGTGAAAAGACCTCATATCCTACAGACGCTGACACTTGGTTCTATGCAGCCAGCAGGCTGGGCGCCACACTGTAATAATTCCCTGCGGATTTCATTGCCCTTATTTATGAGTGCATATTGTCATTAGAGACCCTGAAAAGGGTGAACAGATTATGTCTTTGAAGAGGGGTATTTTTTTTTTGGAGATGGGGGCGCGGGGGGCTGCTTGAAGATGAGTTTTATGGAGCTGTTCAGGGTAGAGAGCCTCATTCCTGGTTTTATAACAAAGGCCTGTTTTACTGCCTTTTTGTGCAACAAACGCTGACAAATGATCCGCTTGTTCTCCACTGAAAATCTTGGCACAGCCAAGGTCAGGCAGTCCGTGATGGTGCCATGCATGGGGAGGCCCAGAACGCGTTACTGGACGGCAAGCAGTCCTGACCGTGACATGCAAATAAATGAGAAGTGGGGGGGGGGGGGTAGTAGGGCTCCAGACCTTAGGTTGGAGCCGAAGGGAGCGTTTGTTTGGTGGAACGCAAAGCTTTATAATCTGTCCCAAATTTGGGTCCAAGTCATTTTGGCACCCCGCTCCCAAAACAAGCTGTGCAGTCACATTGGGGGGGGGGGGCGTGTGGGGGGGGTGTTGCGGCTGCTGCCAGCATCATGGAGCAGAAGCACGGCAGCTTCCATCCCGAGCCAGCGCGCATTCTATTCACCTCACGTTCAGAAAGTGGTTTAAAATGTGGGCCCTTCCAGTGTTGTAGACAGATCAATATTGCACATAGCATTTAGACGTGAGAAATCCAACAATGCTCCCAGAGAAACGGCAGCAAAAGCATTGCCTCTGCTGTCAGCAAAGACCTGTGATTTGACTGAAAGGGTTTCACCGCGTGATCAGATTCACTATATTTATGAAGGTTTGATTTTCGGGAAAATTATGTTTTATTTATTTATTTTTTTCTTCCTTTGAATGCAGGACCCCCTACTCATGATAGGCCCTCAGAAATTGATTATGTAGAAAAGCTTTCAGGATTTGAGCTTTTGAGGCCTTGTGCACCATCAACCTGCACATTTGCTCATGGAAGAGCTTTGAAAAGAGCCTACATCAGAGCCAGGGCCAGACATCAGACAATCTGTTCTCTGTAGCACTGACAGTTTGAACCAGCCTGTGTACTTGTCTTTTTATTCAGAATAGTGCTGCCCCCTACAGGACACAAAGAGAATGCCCTCAGCCCTCCTGGGTCCGTTCATTCCCCCGCAACCCCTCCCCCTCGCCTTATTCACCTCCACAAGAAAATCCCCTGCTGCCTTCAATCGAACAGAGGCCTCAAACGAAGACTTCAGAAGCTCACCCTGCACTAACCCCTCCCTCAATGTCCAATATTTCTTTCTACAAACCCAACTTTATCGGATCTCAAAATACATTCAACTCAAAATATAGCGCATCAATTGGTCTGTCTAAGAACATAATGTTTGTGCTGTTAGATATCACAAATGTATCTCCAAATTGTTTAAAAAATTTCAATATTAAACTAAAAGTCTTTCATGTAAATGTCAAACAAAAAAAAACTGCATATTTTGAGTATTAAAAAATTTGCAATTCTCCTATACCTCCCAGAACATCATTACCCATAATTCATTTATAGCTGCATCCATCTTGTGTTGCACTGCACTTCAAAACAATGGGGTAAGATGAGGGTGGTCTTTTGTTTTAAAGTCCTTTTTTTTGGGCCTCGACACACTCGCCTTTGACACACGTGTCCCGTGGAGTCAAGCCAAGAGGATGTCTGTCCGCGGTAACCCAGACAAGAGACCGTTGCTTTACACAGAACACCCCGCTGCCCACTCTCCGCTCCTGTCTGGCCCTGCATGAGGCAGGATGCATATCAGCCCCACTCCATGGTGACGCCTCCAGTCACCTGACACCTGATTCAGCAGCATGACATGTGTTGTCATGGCAGCTTATGAAGGGCACGGAGGGGGTGATTTCCCAGCACGAGGCTGTCGCTTCTGCGGCCAATTGAGCTCAGCATCCGTTGCTTTGCCATATCAGTATCGCTGTCCATCTCTCGCCCCAAGACCTTCCAGCTCTCATTTCCCACGGTTCATCACGACGGGGAGCCCAGAGATGAAGCCATGCTCCTCAACTCTCTTGTGCGGCCATTATAGCGCAGATATTAGCATTAGCATGGCCTCGCCTGAGCTTTCCTGTGATGTCATTATAGCGCAGATATTAGCATTAGCACAGCTTTGCCTCAGCTCTCCCGTGTGGTCGTTATAGCGCAGATATTAGCATTAGCACAGCTTTGCCTCAGCTTTCCCGTGTGGTCGTTATAGCGCAGATATTAGCATTAGCACAGCTTTGCCTCAGCTCTCCCGTGTGGTCGTTATAGCGCAGATATTAGCATTAGCACAGCTTTGCCTCAGCTCTCTTGTAGTGTCGTTATAGCGCAGATATTAGCATTAGCACAGCTTTGCCTCAGCTTTCCCGTGTGGTCGTTATAGCGCAGATATTAGCATTAGCACAGCTTTGCCTCAGCTCTCCCGTGTGGTCGTTATAGCGCAGATATTAGCATTAGCACAGCTTTGCCTCAGCTCTCCCGTGTGGTCGTTATAGCGCAGATATTAGCATTAGCACGGCTTTGCCTCAGCTCTCCCGTGTGGTCGTTATAGCGCAGATATTAGCATTAGCACAGCTTTGCCTCAGCTCTCCCGTGTGGTCGTTATAGCGCAGATATTAGCATTAGCACAGCTTTGCCTCAGCTCTCCTGTGTGGTCGTTATAGCGCAGATATTAGCATTAGCACAGCTTTGCCTCAGCTCTCCTGTGTGGTCGTTATAGCGCAGATATTAGCATTAGCACAGCTTTGCCTCAGCTCTCCTGTGTGGTCGTTATAGCGCAGATATTAGCATTAGCACGGCTTTGCCTCAGCTCTCCCGTGTGGTCGTTATAGCGCAGATATTAGCATTAGCACAGCTTTGCCTCAGCTCTCCCGTGTGGTCGTTATAGCGCAGATATTAGCATTAGCACAGCTTTGCCTCAGCTCTCCTGTGTGGTCGTTATAGCGCAGATATTAGCATTAGCACAGCTTTGCCTCAGCTCTCCTGTGTGGTCGTTATAGCGCAGATATTAGCATTAGCACAGCTTTGCCTCAGCTCTCCTGTGTGGTCGTTATAGCGCAGATATTAGCATTAGCACGGCTTCGCTGAACCTTCACTGCTTTGCCGTCTCCCATTCACAGCGTCACTCCACCAGATCTCAGCCCCCTTCCCCGGGGGCACGACCGAGGAGCAGTCCGGCTGCTCCTCTCAGGGGAGCCCCCCTCACCGCACCCCGCCACAGATAACGGCCCTGGCCCCCATCTCCCTCAGGCTCCTTCTCCACTCAGGCTATCCTCGTTCGCGATAACGACAGCCGCCGCGACGCCGCTTTGAAGTTAATGAGACAAACTATCAGCTTCCTCAGTTTTAATTAGAAAAACGAAATGAAATGATTACATTTTAATTAGCACTGTCATTTCTAATTAAGATATGAGATCCTTGAGAGGCCATTTCTTCTGCTTGTTTTTTTAAAAATATTTTTATTTATTTGTTTATTTATTTACACTCTCTGGCCCAATATCCACGCCCCCTGTCCTCAACTCTTGAAAAGCACATTTAATAATATGAGAAGGACACCTCTGTATAGAGAGGGGGTACAGCTCTGTATAGAGAGGGGGTACAGCTCTGTATAGAGAGGGGGTACACCTCTGTATAGAGAGGGGGTACAGCTTCTTGACTGTGCAGGCTCTTCTGTTTTTCGCGCCTCCTGCTCGCTGCCCTCAGATGGAGACACTTTAGATACAGTGCCCTGAAGTGCCACACTGCTGTATCTACCCAGGCAAGGCACTCGCTGCTGCCCACAGCCTTGTTGGGAAAATTCAAACAGCGTGTCAGACTCTGTGAATGCATTCATTAAACTGATTATTTAACCGTTTTGTTCTTTAATGAACACAGCACACTACTGCCCCCTCTCCCCCGGCGCGCTCCACCCTCCGCCCAAGACTGGATGCTCTACTAAACGAATAAATATGATGCCCGCCAGCTTCAAAGCACATGGATGTTGGCCATGCCACCCAACCCACACATGGTTCCAAACCATTGCTGGCATACGCTGTGAAGTTTAACGACAAGGCCGTCAAAACTCTGTTTGGGTTGGGGGTTCAGTTAATGCATCTCAGAGCAGTATACAGCCTTGATTTTGGCTTTTCTGTGGAGTGGTTGGACACAGCAGCTTGTGATAAAGCGCCCAGTGTTGTAAGAGATGTGGGACCTAATTAATCCAATTAATTTTCCTGTCTTTGTTGCAGGGCTGTATGTGTCACTAATGGATGGAGAAGCACCAACCTTTGGTGAGCAGGTATGGGGTAGATATGAATTCAACTGCAGTTCTGCATTCAATAATCGTAGCATTACAAGGTGAATTCTTTATTTATTTATATATATTATTATTTTTTAAGTCTAATGGATGTAATTAGCATGACTGTGCCACAGAAAGGTGGAGGGTCGTTTCCCTGAAAACCTTCATATTCAGAGGATATCTCACTCCAAATGCATTTCATTAAAAAAAAAAACCTTTTACCCCCATTTTATGGAGGTTCTGGACAGAATCCTAAAACGGGCTTGGATTACACGCCAGAGAGATATGACTTTAGTGCTTTTATGAAAGTCAGGTGTGTTGGAACAGCCTGGTCTGCTCGTATCCTCTTCTCCCTATTTAGCTATTCAGCTCACACACACACACACACACACACACACACTATTATCTTCCAGCACAATACAGTTTTCTCATTAACTCTTATCAAATTTAATCTTGCATCCAGATACAATGTGCTATTCAGAGCAATTGGGGGGGCAAGAATAGAACCTGCAGTGCAGAGTTTGGAAGCGCAGGGTTGTGAAAAGGATGGGCAAATACACCATTTGCCTTATATTGGAATTATTCAAACACTGGCTTTGTCTAATTGTATAGTTTTATTAGATTTGAAATGAAGTAAAAGCTTTTGGAGATCAGAACAGATGCAATGATTAAAAATGGCCCTCCGAGCCCGGCAAAGGATAGAATCGCAGCGTTGGCCAATCGGAATGCCTGAACTCACCTGTCATGCTTCCTCCAGCCCAACAACGGACCGCCCACCAGCTTGGGATTCCGGGGCACCTCAGTGGTGATCTCGTGCGTCTATCAATTGAGCAACACCCAGGCACTGATTGCAAACCATGCACATTCTACTGAAAACACAAATTGTGAAAGGCACATATTGACACATATACTACACACTCAATCCAAACATACATCCCCACATGCACACACATAGGTAAGCATGTGCTTACAGGCATGCACCCATGCAAGAATTCACTTATTTAAATAGATTTTTAATTAAAAATTAACAGGTCTGACCAAAACATAATGTGAAAAAGCAAAAAAATCTAGCTTACTCCATACATGCAGAAATAGAACTGCAGACACCAGGTAAGACATGGAGAAACCAGCTTTGATCTGTGCACAGCACATCGAGTCTGGATTTTATGCGATTGCATGCGAGTGGCTGGGAACACTGGCAGAACCTAGTCTGCAGGACTAGAACATGAGCACAAGCCAGCGGAGGACCCTATCGCATGTATGCCAGCTAAACATTCAACAAACCAGCATAATGCATGTACGTGTGCATGTGTGTGTGTGTGTTTGTGTTACAGAGTGAATGAGTGAGTGGCTGTGACCAAATATGATCCCTGTTCCCTGCCCCCTGTCCACTCAGACTCCTGTCTACAACGTGCCCTGTCCCCTCACTTTGCAAGCAGTGTGTGAAATAAACCCTGCAAAACACTTTCCAAAGTAGTTTGGAATATTTCTATTGAGAATATCAATCAGTTCACATATGACAATGGTTACAAAGTGTAGATTATGAATGAAGATAGTAGTTCGTAATATGTCCCACTCTTGTACTACAAGCTGTAGTTCCAGTTTACTTCCTGTTATTGTCAGATGAGTGCGCTCCTGAATTTGCTCAACAAAACAAAACCCAGAAAATAAGGGTTTCATCCTGCGATTTTAAGTGCCTCCATTGGTGAGAAAACATCTCTCACTCAAAAGCTTTTTTACAAAGTCAATTATGCGCCCTCAAAGGGGTGAAGGGATCATATTAGGGCACGGCCAGTGAGCGACTGGGAGGCGGGGGAGGGGGGCAAAAGAGGAGCATTCTGGATCTCATTACTTTAACCCCCCCGTATATAATATGGAACATATTATAAAGCAAAAACATTGTTCCGGGTTTTACTCAGCACAATTACCCCGCTAACTCAGTGAGCCAGCTACAAGGAATAGGGCCTAGGTCACTCTTTTTGAATGGTATCGATTTCAAAATATCCTAAATTTATGTTCTACTGTACAGTTTTCCTGAGAGAAGATGGCGCCTAACACATGTTCTTAGTTAACTAACCATCTCAACATTAAAGGCAGAATGCAATGGACGTGCTCTCCTTACCTCAGGTTCATCTCCACGCCTCCTGTGATTATCCACCCTCCTCCAGCCTTCTGGGCTCGCTCTCTCTCTCTCTCTCTCTCTCTCTCTCTCTCTCTCTCTCTCTCTCTCTCTCTCTCTCTCTCCTCTCTCTCCTCTCTCTCCTCTCTCTCCTCTCTCTCTCTCTCCTCTCTCCTCTCTCTCTCTCTCTCTCTCTCTCATTACTATTGAAATGTAAAACACTCCCATTGACTGCTGATTGCAGTGATGATGTGGGCTGCCTTCAGACTTTCATGTACAAAAAGGAGCACCTACAGAATAAATCAGCCGTTACAAAGTGGGACTTCACTTGGAGAACAGCGCGGTTATCATCACCTCCTTGCGTAATTGCATCTTTCGCCGTCAGCCTTCATCTGCAGCTGCTTTTGCGGGATTAATCTCGATCTTACGGCTTCGCCTTTTTTGCAGTACAGCACATTTAATGTGGAACTAGCCGATTAATAGAAAGAGCGGACGCACATCGGCTGAAACGTGCTACGCTCTCTCAGACTGAGATAAGGGGGTAAAGGTGGGTATAATTATACCCGTGCATATTATTCAAACTATTCCTCAAAATGGTGGCAGTTATCTTGATCCCACCATAAAGCTTAAGCCAGGAGAGGAGTTTTGTTATTGTATTTTGTTCATTATGGTTATACAAATTTTGAAAAATACAAAAAACATTTAAGCCTGCAAATCAGACTAATCGTAATTGTGTCGGAAAGCTCCTGAACTCAGACAGCCAGAGATGTACCAGCTGTTTTAATTGGCTAAAGACTATTGTATACTGATATAAAAAAACTGCCGTTTTTTTTCACAATTCCCAGAATTTCCACACACAGAACTCATTCAGTTCAGATACCACAGAGGTCCCAAGTGACTAGGTAGGTCAGGTGCTCCGATTCATGGAGGATAGATGGCCCGTACAGCAAATCCCTCCATGATGGGCAGAAAAGCTAAGAGGTATCTACAGAGACACACAAAGCTCTTTTGTTGAGCTTGATTTGTTGCAGTCAAGCAATCAATAAAGCAACAGAAAACATGAGGCCAACATGAAGGTAGACAGAGAATTCAACGTGTGTGTGTGTGTGTGTGTGTGTCTCTGTACGTGTGTATGTCTGTGTATGTGTACAGTGGGGCAAAAAAGTATTTAGTCAGCCACCAATTGTGCAAGTTCTCCCACTTAAAAAGATGAGAGAGGCCTGTAATTTTCATCATAGGTATACCTCAACTATGAGAGACAAAATGAGAAAAAAAAATCCAGAAAATCACATTGTCTGATTTTTAAAGAATTTATTTGCAAATTATGGTGGAAAATAAGTATTTGGTCACCAACAAACAAGCAAGATTTCTGGCTCTCACAGACCTGTAACTTCTTCTTTAAGAGGCTCCTCTGTCCTCCACTCGTTACCTGTATTAATGGCACCTGTTTGAACTCGTTATCAGTATAAAAAACACCTGTCCACAACCTCAAACAGTCACACTCCAAACTCCACTATGGCCAAGACCAAAGAGCTGTCAAAGGACACCAGAAACAAAATTGTAGACCTGCACCAGGCTGGGAAGACTGAATCTGCAATAGGTAAGCAGCTTGGTGTGAAGAAATCAACTGTGGGAGCAATTATTAGAAAATGGAAGACATACAAGACCACTGGTAATCTCCCTCGATCTGGGGCTCCACGCAAGATCTCACCCCGTGGGGTCAAAATGATCACAAGAACGGTGAGCAAAAATCCCAGAACCACACGGGGGGACCTAGTGAATGACCTGCAGAGAGCTGGGACCAAAGTAACAAAGGCTACCATCAGTAACACACTACGCCGCCAGGGACTCAAATCCTGCAGTGCCAGACGTGTCCCCCTGCTTAAGCCAGTAAATGTCCAGGCCCGTCTGAGGTTTGCTAGAGAGCATTTGGATGATCCAGAAGAGGATTGGGAGAATGTCATATGGTCAGATGAAACCAAAATAGAACTTTTTGGTAAAAACTCAACTTCTCGTGTTTGGAGGAGAAAGAATGCTGAGTTGCATCCAAAGAACACCATACCTACTGTGAAGCATGGGGGTGGAAACATCATGCTTTGGGGCTGTTTTACTGCAAAGGGACCAGGACGACTGATCCGTGTAAAGGAAATAATGAATGGGGCCATGTATCGTGAGATTTTGAGTGAAAACCTCCTTCCATCAGCAAGGGCATTGAAGATGAAACGTGGCTGGGTCTTTCAGCATGACAATGATCCCAAACACACCGCCCGGGCAACGAAGGAGTGGCTTCGTAAGAAGCATTTCAAGGTCCTGGAGTGGCCTAGCCAGTCTCCAGATCTCAACCCCATAGAAAATCTTTGGAGGGAGTTGAAAGTCCGTGTTGCCCAGCGACAGCCCCAAAACATCACTGCTCTAGAGGAGATCTGCATGGAGGAATGGGCCAACATACCAGCAACAGTGTGTGGAAACCTTGTGAAGACTTACAGAAAACGTTTGACCTCTGTCATTGCCAACAAAGGGTATATAACAAAGTATTGAGATGAACTTTTGTTATTGACCAAATACTTATTTTCCACCATAATTTGCAAATAAATTCTTTAAAAATCAGACAATGTGATTTTCTGGATTTTTTTTTCTCATTTTGTCTCTCATAGTTGAGGTATACCTATGATGAAAATTACAGGCCTCTCTCATCTTTTTAAGTGGGAGAACTTGCACAATTGGTGGCTGACTAAATACTTTTTTGCCCCACTGTATCTGTGTGTATGGGTGTGTGTGTGTCTGTGTACGTGCGTGTGTGTGTCCATGTCTGTCTGTGTGTGTGTGTGTGTGTATGTGTGTCTCTCTGTACGTGTGTATGTCTGTGTATGTGTATGTGTGTACGTGCGTCTGTGTGCGTGTATGTGTATGTGTGTGTGTGTATGTGTGTGTCCATGTCTGTGTATGTGTATCTGTGTGTATGGGTGTGTATGTGTATCTGTGTGTATGGGTGTGTGTGTGTCTGTGTACGTGCGTGTGTGTGTCCATGTCTGTCTGTGTATGTGTGTGTGTGTATGTGTCTCTCTGTACGTGTGTATGTCTGTGTATGTGTATCTGTGTCTGTGTACGCGCGTCTGTGTGCGTGTGTATGTGTATGTGTGCGTGTGTGTGTGTGCAGAGATACACCTCAGTAGGCAGGTTCAATAAAGGTGTTGGGTCTTTAAATAACAGGAAGATACACTTCCCCTGAGCACTACTCCCCACACTTTAATTGGTTCGTGGCCCCCTCTCCTCGCCTGAATGGAAAGTCATTTAGAGACATTCATTTTCAAAGGATATTGTAATTGTCATCCCCTTTCCAATCGCCGCCAGTTGAGAAATTGCATTCCCGTTTGCCATACAACGCAGCGTCCCTGTCCAACCCTAGTGAAAAATATAGCCTCCATTAGCATGACAATAGCAGCTAATTCCACTGTCAGTGCCTCCAGCCCCCTGCAATTTTGAATTCCCCTTTCACTCTGCCTTATCAGGAGGGCACCGCAGGAACAGCGGGCAGCCGCGCTGACTTTGACTGTGCCCTCGCTGGGACTGTGGCAGGAACGCAGTGTGGTAGGAATACATACAAACACACAAACGCCTCGCGCAGACACACGCATGTACACACGCACAACACACACGCATGTACGGACGCACAACACAACACACATATGTAAACACACACGCATGCACAACGCATGCGCACGCATGCACTCACACACACACACAAATTGTCGGATGAGTGTGCTCCTGAATCCACTTAACAAAACCCCGAAAATAAGGGTTCATCCTGGGATTTTAAGTGCCCTCATTTCTGAGAAAAAGTCTCCCGCTCAAAAGCTTTTTGATGAAGTTGACTCAATTATGCGCCCTCAAAAGGGTGAAAGGATCATATTCGGTCACGGCCAGTGAGAGATTGGGGGGGGGGGGGGGCACACACACAAGCACAACACACATACAGTACCAGTCAAAAGTTTAGACACAGTTGATTGAATGTATCTTTCTCATTATCTCAGAGACATTTTGATCTAAAGACTATCTGCACAATCACACGCACTGCAAACACACTTTCAGACCACTACCTTCTCACGCTTCAACGTAGCGCCTATCTGCACAATCACACGCACTGCAAACACACTTTCAGACCACTACCTTCTCACGTTTCAACGTAGCGCCTATCTGTACAATCACACGCACTGCAAACACACTTTCAGACCACTACCTTCTCACGCTTCAACGTAGCGCCTATCTGCACAATCACACGCACTGCAAACACACTTTCAGACCACTACCTTCTCACGCTTCAACGTAGCGCCTATCTGCACAATCACACGCACTGCAAACACACTTTCAGACCACTACCTTCTCACGCTTCAACGTAGCGCCTATCTGCACAATCACACGCACTGCAAACACACTTTCAGACCACTACCTTCTCACGCTTCAACGTAGCGCCTATCTGCACAATCACACGCACTGCAAACACACTTTCAGACCACTACCTTCTCACGCTTCAACGTAGCGCCTATCTGCACAATCACACGCACTGCAAACACACTTTCAGACCACTACCTTCTCACGCTTCAACGTAGCGCCTATCTGCACAATCACACGCACTGCAAACACACTTTCAGACCACTACCTTCTCACGCTTCAACGTAGCGCCTATCTGCACAATCACACGCACTGCAAACACACTTTCAGACCACTACCTTCTCACGCTTCAACGTAGCGCCTATCTGCACAATCACACGCACTGCAAACACACTTTCAGACCACTACCTTCTCACGCTTCAACGTAGCGCCTATCTGCACAATCACACGCACTGCAAACACACTTTCAGACCACTACCTTCTCACGCTTCAACGTAGCGCCTATCTGCACAATCACACGCACTGCAAACACACTTTCAGACCACTACCTTCTCACGCTTCAACGTAGCGCCTATCTGCACAATCACACGCACTGCAAACACACTTTCAGACCACTACCTTCTCACGCTTCAACGTAGCGTCTATCTGCACAATCACACGCACTGCAAACACACTTTCAGACCACTACCTTCTCACGCTTCAACGTAGCGCCTATCTGCACAATCACACGCACTGCAAACACACTTTCAGACCACTACCTTCTCACGCTTCAACGTAGCGCCTATCTGCACAATCACACGCACTGCAAACACACTTTCAGACCACTACCTTCTCACGCTTCAACGTAGCGCCTATCTGCACAATCACACGCACTGCAATCAATACTCCATTTGCAGGTCAGCTGTGTGCAAATTAGATTGTGAGCCTGATTCTCCATCTTCTCAGTTCCAGAGAAGGGCAGAAGTGAATACCAAAGACCTTTGTTTGTTTGAATAATGAGCGGGAACATCGGGGGAAGAAACGCTCTGAAAGGTCTGGGCTGAGTGAAGCCATCTTTAGCGCCGGCGAGAGGTGAAGCACAAACAAAATTCCTTTTTGTTTTTGTGCGACACGGAGATGCTGCAGTAAACTTGTGTGCACTGCTAACAGTATCATCCAATCTGCTCAGCTGAACAGACCAGGGCGTGTGCACTGCTTACAGTATCATCCAATCTGCTCAGCTGAACAGACCAGGGCGGTATTCCACAAAGCGGGATAAGCAAGTTAGCCAGAAAATTCGAAAACAATACCATGAAAATAACCTCAGGAACGTTCTCCAATATCAGCAGCTCACAATATGTTCGACTTAAATCACAATTCTAAACCGGATCCTAGTGCATTTTCGTTGACTGAAATCTCACTAATGTGACGATGCAGCTTTGTCGTTCTCAGTTATTGATAATAATAACTTGATTATCCCAGGAGTTGGCACTCGTTAATAGGTTAATAGGGGGGCGGGGACACATTCATGGTTGGCCAGACGAGCGGCACGTTGCGCTGCATTGTGACCCCTCCAGCAAGGCAGGAGAGGAATGTCACACGGACAGACTCACAGTGAAAAACCTTCACGCACGCGGGAGGCCACAGCGGGGGGAACATAGGGGCAGAGTAAATACACAGATGAATGAGCATGACCCTGTTGAGCAGCTGCAGATGACAGCAATCAGACCCAGGGGATACGAGGATGAGGGATGTACAGATTAAATGAAGTGTCAAGATACATCAGAGCGGATTAGCACACGCATCCCTCCCTTCTGCGGGGAGATTTGATTGAGCGGGAAAAGCAGCAGAGCCCATATCATAATGGAATCCCTCCACATAAATCAAACACTCAATATTGTGGAGGTACAAGGCCCCTCACATATTGAAGGGCGGGCAGGCGGGGAGGACCAATGGGACCAAACTCCCGCCTGACTGTTGCAGTAAATCTGAATGAAGAGCAGTGACACAAAAAAATAAAATTAAATAAAAATAATAAAAAATTGACTTAATGAGGCCATCTATCACTGAAAGAAAAACTATTTGCGATAATTCATGACGCGAGAGTCATTGGTCAGGGCCCAGATGTCAGAGCATAATGATGCTTCGTTTAAGGGTCCGTCCACCACCACGCCCCTGAGAGACGAGAGGGTGGGAATCACGCAACCCCCCCCCCGTGACTCCTCCCACCTAGATCAGGGCGGGTGGGCGGGGCTAAAACACAGAGCTCCAGCGTCAGTGGAGGATCGTCAACACCGTTAAGCAGGTCCTGTGGGAGGCGAGGAACATCAAGGTCTACCAAAGAACAACAGTGGACCTGGTCACTCTCAGGAGGAGGATACAGAACCTATACCAGGACGGCGTTATGGTGGACTTTCACAACAAGCGTCTGGCGATAGAGAAATGGAGGGCGGAGCATTGGAAGAAACTGATCATGTAGTCCACCCCCTCCCATATGAAAGAGAGAGAAGAGCAAATTATGGCCCACCCGATAACCCGGGTACTGACATGTTTATTCAACACTTCATTGTCCTCGTGAACATCCTTTTTTTTTTTTTCTCCCTTTGGAGTTTGTCTTTGTTGTCCTGTACATACCTGCCAGTGGTTGTGATGTCCTGATTGTTGAGTGTCTTTTAACTGGGGAATACAAGATAATTCCCCCTTACATATTGAACCTTTTTAATGCGACATGATTGTAATGAAGTGTATGTATGGAAATGTTTTGTATAAAAGAATGCTTTTACAGGAATACATTTTTTTTTTAAACCAATAAAAGACTAATTTCTCCTTCTCCGTCCCAGGACAGCAGCAGTAGCAATGGGGCGGGACGTACAACAGAAGTGCTGACTGAGGAGGTATCCCCCACGCTGTCCTCTGGGCATGCTCCCCAGCTCCGCACGCGATAAGGTCATCACACGCCGCAGATTACGCAAGGTTACCAGACAGAGGGGACAGTTCAATTAGTCCCCACTGTCATGGAAATGAGTCGCGTGAAAACATTGTCAGCACTCGTCGTTCGACCTCCAGCTGTGTGCCCAGGAAAGAATCCCTCCGCCACACGCCTCAGTGCCAGTGACCGTCCCTCAGTGCCAGTGACCGCCCCTCAGTGCCAGTGACCCTCCCTGTGCAGAGACCTGTCCAGGGCTGCCAGTAATGTGTCGAAAAAGAACGGTCCAGATTTTGTGCTTCAAACGTTAAAAACTGTCGTCTGTTTTTTTCACACCACTTTCGGTGTGTCGTGAAATACTGAATACTTTTCGACGCTTCAAAATCTCTCCTCGACCAGACTCATGTGGGATACTTCTCACCCTACGGGGCGTTGCCGTCTCACGTGATCGACAATCAATAAATCGATCAGAAGCCTCAGAGGTTTTCAGTGAGTGCATTTTCATGGCAAAACCCGGGCCTGAAAGCACTTAAAACTGCATCACTGTGAAAGTCAGATAAAAGTGTCCCGCTTTTATGAGGTGTGACCCCCATCTGTTTATTGCTGTGCTGAAAATAAATTGGTTGTGTAGTAACAGCAAGTCAAATGAATGAATCGGGGGAAGAGAAAGAAGAGAGGGAGAGAGGGAGGGAGGGAGGGAGGGAGAGAGGGAGCGAGAATGAGTGAGAGAGGAGAGGCTATAATTCTTTTTGAAGACTGGAGGAACTCTGAGCCTCCACTTGCCAAATATTACCTCAGACAACACAGGCAGCAGTCCAATGCAAACCAAGTCTAGTCTGAGTATTATCTGCAGTAATTCGTTATTTTCTATCTGGGAAAACTGGCTCAGAGTAAGATAAGGGTTTATGGAGGGAGCTGGAATGAGGGAGGAGGGGGAGGGGGGGTGCAAGATTACAGAGTAAAGAGTGTAATTGATTTTTTTTTGGGGGGGGGGGTGGGGGGTAGGGGTGAAATCATCTAAATTGTCGCATTTTCTATTATCTGCAGCTTACAGCAGTACAGAAAAACAGGAATTATTATTTTATTTTTTATTTTTTTTTGTGATAACACTGCTTTTCTTTCCAATTACAGTGGAAGTCCTCCAGCGTGAAGGTTTCCCTGATCATACACGCATACAATACACTGCAGAACATAAAATAACTGGCCCCGTTCAAGGCCCACACAGACTATATCACAGAAAGGACCGTCCAGATGGACACGCATCCCGTCTACATGGACTACGCATCTACATGGCCCTCTGTACTGTCCGTGTTCTCCGTAATTCACGTGCAAAAGAGGGAGGGACACCACGGTGCTACCTCTAACAGAGGACAGACGGTTTAATTAAGCAGACTGTGACCATGAGTCCATAAGGAGCTTGGTATACTGAAGTATTGAGAGATTATATAAATGCATACTTTTCACGCTTCCTTGATTCACATTGATCTGACCCTCATACGGGAACGTCACGTTGTTTTATGGAAAAAAAAACAGATCAACTCGTCTCGGTCTGGTTCACAATCCGAGTCTGAATGAAGCCGCAATAACCCACCTCACACCGAGCGAAGACCGGGGGCAAAATATCGATCCCCCTGTAGCATAACCGCTTCATAAATCACAAACCCGCAGCCGTTGCAGGTTTTACTCTGGGAGATGTCGTGAGGCAACTCTGACTGGAAGTTCACAGGCGCGGGGCTGCATTCGTTTTGTCCGAGCAGGAGTACGATCCTCAGGTCACGAGCGCATCGTCTTCAGCAATGTTGTAGGCGCCCAAAGGCTACCGCCGCAGAGATACGCAGCAGCCATTTTGTTACTGAAGGTCAGTAAAGTGAAATAATACTGCACTCCCAGTCCCTTCATCTACGGGGCTTGTTGAAAGGGTACAAATTGTCTGTCGGATCAGAACCAGGTTACCCCCAGGTCAAATTAACAGAAATGACAATGTTTTTTTGTTGCTGATAGCATCAGGGATGATATTGAACTTGGACTGTGATGATGACGCAAAGGGATTTTTAAAACAGCCAGACAAGTGTTCTTCTGAACAAGGTAGTCACACTTAACTGAAAACAGCGAGAAGAATTCTTCCAAGAAGTGAAAATGTGGTGAAAAAAAAACTGGTGATAGTCAAAGACACTTTGCCCATGTATATACCCTTTGATGTGTCACCATATAATTCAAGAAGTAAACTTAGCAGTCAACAGCCTTTCTGTTTAAATTCAAAGAGGCCAAAGAATCCAATTTAAAACTTAAATTGCTAAGTGACTTTTACCTTCAAAGTGGTGACCTTCAGGTGGTGGCCTGGTAGTTTTGGCCTTGGTGTGAAAGCACCTACGGATTATTCTCACACTGCCTTCTGTACCTCCTGAAAGAAGCTCATCTGTGAGCCAGCGTGGACCTTGTGACACAAAAGAGCACTTTGTTACACGCACGCACGCACACACTCGCGCACACACACACACACACACACTCGCATACACACACACTCGCATACACACTCACACAAATAAAAACAGAATGATCTAAATAATAATCATATTTATTGAAATCTATTTAATTATCTATTCCAGACAGCAGTCCTCATGACATGTAGGCAGTGCACTAAATGTAAGGTTACCAAACCTACAGTAATGTTTATAATTTAATACATACAAACCTCAGTGCTAGAAATATCCTACTCTGGTACAATGACTTCTCATACCACAACAATCTCACAGGTTTTTGGTAAACTATAACACTATAGTATAAGCTATATAAATGTATATAGCTTATATATGAGCAATAAAGCCCTTCTGTCTCTGTGGAAAACCATTTATATTTCAGGGTTACAATTTATGTTGCCATTTACACAACTTACATGTCTCTTTAGCAACCAGCTACAGTTAAAAAAAGAAGGGAAAAAAACAGACAAAATTTGGTTTCTCCAATTCAGCTCATTAGCAAGAGAAAAAAAAAAAAAACGTACATTTTGATAAATATCTGCATCTCCATGCCCGAGGGGTAGAACCCCAGATAGAGATGTGGGAGAGGGGGAGACCCCATATAGTGTTGAGGGAGAGAGAGGGGGGGGGGAGACCATGCTTGCCAGGCTGCTGAGGGGTGCCAGGGATATCTCTCATCCCAAATGCCGCCGGCAAGCTGCAGGCTGGCACCCCCGCTTCCTGAGTCTGCTATTCCCCAGTGGGAGAGAGACAGCTCACTCCAGCAGGTTTGGATCAGTGCTGCCATTTCACAGCAATGTGTTTATCTTTTTTATTAATATGTATGCTCCAGAAGACTAAAAGGGGGGTTCGTGCGTTTGTTAGTTTGTTCAATCGTTCAGTCGCTGACGCCGACTGCCGAGTCACTTCTGTGGAGAAGTGAGAAGGGGGCTGGGGGGGGGGGGGGGGCTTTGTGTCTGCAAAGAGTGGGGTAAAAAAACAAAAACTCCCTGGAGTGAGCGGAGAGTGGTATGCGCGTGCTGCAAGACTTAAATGAAGCTGCGTGTTTCAGCCCCTGCCGGTGGGAGTGCCATGGAGGGGTGACGGAGGGGTACTGGCTTTCCCTCAGAGGAGAAGAGAGGAGCAGCACAGTGTGGCTCTTTGGCTAATCCACAGAGGAGACGGAAGCGCTAACTCGGGCCTGTCTGGAGAACAGACGGCGCAGTGCGATGGTCTATCAGTTACTGGGGGGGGGGGGGGGGGTTTGGTGACATTATTAGAAACTGGACATGTGAAATGGAGGCAAATTGAGTACAGCGAGCTACAGGCCAGCAGAGGGAACCCTGGGAACTGACACTCTGCTCACCCCAATGACAGACAGGGCACGAGTGTAGCACAAACTAAACGACTATTGAAGGCAGCCAAAAACATTTCCCCAAATCTACTGTACTGGAACTGTGATCATGTCCTCCTTCCTTTACCAACTTCCCACAGGGATATGTGCTCAGGAGCTGTGGACACACACAAAAACACACACACCATCACGTAAAGCCCCGCGTTGAATGGCTAAAACACACACACCATCACATAAAGCCCCGCGTTGAATGGCTAAAACAATTGTTCAATGTGAAATTGCTAATGACGCAAATCCCGCGTAATCCATGACAGCGATGAACATTTCGATTCAGGACTGCAGACATTAATTTCCCATGTAAGATTATAAAAGCCGTTCATTCAACGGAATGACTAATTCCCTGCAAGACTCACAATTACAAACCAGGACTGCCCGTACCTATTTCCTTCTTTTTTTTTAAGCCACACAACCTGTTCTTTTTTTATTTTTGTTTAAGCACACAATGCTCCAGTTCTCCAGGTAAGCAGGGGGATGAAGTGCAGAGCATATCTTCCTGTGGAGATGCAGCTGGCGCGTTCAAAATCCCCCTCGCCTCCCCTTCCCCCGCACTTCATTCTCTGCATTTCTGCCGTATCAATCAAACTGCACATGGATGGAGCTTTCCAATCAAACTGCACATGGATGGAGCTTTCCAATTAAACTGCACATGGATGGAGCTTTCCAATCAAACTGCACATGGATGTAGCTTTCCAATTAAACTGCACATGGATGTAGCTTTCCAATTAAACTGCACATGGATGTAGCTTTCCAATTAAACTGCACATGGATGTAGCTTTCCAATCAAACTGCACATGGATGTAGCTTTCCAATTAAACTGCACATGGATGGAGCTTTCCAATTAAACTGCACATGGATGGAGCTTTCCAATTAAACTGCACATGGATGTAGCTTTCCAATCAAACTGCACATGGATGTAGCTTTCCAATCAAACTGCACATGGATGGAGCTTTCCAATCAAACTGCACATGGATGGAGCTTTCCAATCAAACTGCACATGGATGTAGCTTTCCAATCAAACTGGAAGCAAAAAAGAGCTATTAATCATAGCCAAATTCATTTCTTTTTACAATTTGTTGCTCTATTGAGTTTTATTTTTAGTCCTGGGCACGGCACACGTGTTGGTAATGTACAGTCACCTAGTCGCGTTTTTCTTCCATCTTTATTCTTTAAAAAAAATCCCCTCCTGCCATTTACAGTTGAAAGACGCATAACGGTTCTTAAACTCAAACCATTAAAAACAATGTCGAGTTACACCTGCATTAAATGTGCCCTTTACGACAGACGCATCGCTCCCGTAAGAAGAGAACTGCAGACAAGCAGCACACCCTCCTTCTCAATCTCTCTGTGCAATGGACTGTAAATATGTCTGGCCTGTCAACCCCGTGGAAGCGACACATATTGATCACAAATACACTTTGTATTACGCCCCATTGATTAGATGTGAGTGTTGCAGAACTGCGCATCATAAAATGCAATGACAGACTGTCAAGACGTTTTCTTAATAAACGGCTGCGGTAAAAACCAGAGCGCTGCAATCAGTCCAAAGTACCCGTGTTTTATTTCACAAGCCTTCTGCTTTTAGATGCACCCTTTAGCATCATCAAAGGACAGCATAAAAACAAAAAGTCTTGTATTTACTGTGCTGGTAATTGTGTCGTTTTCATTTTACTAAGAAATAATATTTGTTATGTACTGATTGGTCAAAGAGGTACAAAATAAACAACTAGAGCGCACACATTATTAGAGTGAGTTATTTTACATTAACAGCGCCGCTCTCACCCTGTAGATCACTTAACCACGTTGGAGGCTAAAAGATTACTGCTATTCACAAAACTAACGAAACGTATTTGCGAAAACACATTCAAACCATCAAAGCGCATTGGCGTCAGCCTGAGGGATAAATCTAAATCTGTTTGTTTTGAGGTTTCTTTACTCGTATAAGTACATGTTTATATAGATTTATGTAAACTGAATCACTGTACCATTAAAAAGGTAACACTTTCACAAACATTACTTGCAAGCCCCGTTTTTGCTACACATAAATTTTCACATGAAATAAAAATAATAATACGTGCAGAATGTTATCAAATGGTTGCAACCATTCTATTTCCGTAAAATTATTTTAACAGGAGTGAAAAATGGCGTAGATACCCCTCTGGTTATGGTACAGCTGGCTTATATGAACCAAACAAAAGAAAAGGCAGGCCTTTGTGCCGTTCTCCCTACTCTATTCAGCTGGACGGCTGAATGACCATCTCCTGCTGTGCGGTTCTGGGCTGGCGCACAGAGGGAGGGGGCCAGGACTCACCAAACTGGCAGATGTATCTGTTGCGTGTTTTACATCGCTGGTCATTCCAGTTGAAAGCGCTGGCAGCCTGCAGCTCCACACAGTTCCCAAAGCTGGAGGAGAGAGAGCGAACGGAGAGACCCCTAGTGGTCAGATGGTGGAACAGCAGAATATGACCAAGCAGAACAGTGGGTGCGTCCTCTTTTCCTCCACCACCACCTCCTCTGCTCCGTGCCCCGGAAATTGACCCTTGTGTCCTAATCTAAGGTTGCTCATTACATTAAAATTACATATTAATGGTTACAAATTGATTAATGTCTCAACGCAAACCGCAATGTCAGGTACATTGTATACTGTACACGCAGCTACTTGTACTCAAAACGTTCAGGCAGTTTTGAATACTTCCAGGTAGGAGACGAGTGGAGGAAAGGAGGTGAAAAATATTGGGACATACAGTGACTAAAACAGGGGTCGATCTTATCCAGAAAGGGCCAATGTGCATGGGTGCAGGCTTTTGTTCCAACCAAACAGGTACACACCTGATTCTACTAATTAAGGTCCTTAGCAAAGACTCTCATGATTGATTAGTAGAATCAGGTGTGAAACTGCTTGGTTTGAACAAAAGCCTGCACCCACACCGGCCCTTAGATAAAATTGAGGATCCCTGGACTAAAACTTGAATCTCTTTAGTATATAAATTCTAATCATGGCAAGACCTTCAGAAAGCCATACTAAACATGGCAAACAGTAACAGCAGGAGCAACCTGCATGTACAGGGTAGGCGGTATCCTTCTCTCGCTCACCCCTGGTTGTCAGGCTGTCCGAATGCAAAGCTGGTGAAAGTGGGGCTCTCTCCAGTGTCCCATCGAAACGAGTCCTTTGAGGTTTTATAGGTCAAACCTATATTTGAGAAAGCCATGATGAAACTTGTGCGCGCATGCCGTTAGAAACACGAGCAGCGCTCCCTAAATGCCAGTCACTGAAAGCTACAGCCAGGCCTGGCCAAAACACTGTCCTCGTCAACAACCCAAACCTCTTTGCTTCCTTGTTTGGATCAGGCAGCAGTGCGTTGATTTACCTGAAGCTGAAAACAAACTGCATTCACACGGTTCACACTAGAATGGGTAGAGACGGGAGAGGGGTTCACACTGGAATGGGTGGAGACGGGAGAGGGGTTCACACTAGAATGGGTGGAGACGGGAGAGGGGTTCACACTAGAATGGGTGGAGACGGGAGAGGGGTTCACACTAGAACGGGTGGAGACGGGAGAGGGGTTCACACTAGAACGGGTGGAGACGGGAGAGGGGTTCACACTAGAACGGGTGGAGACGGGAGAGGGGTTCACACTAGAACGGGTGGAGACGGGAGAGGGGTTCACACTAGAACGGGTGGAGACGGGAGAGGGGTTCACACTAGAACGGGTGGAGACGGGAGAGGGGTTCACACTAGAATGGGTGGAGACGGGAGAGGGGTTCACACTAGAACGGGTGGAGACGGGAGAGGGGTTCTTTACCAATCCAGAAATTGCGAGTGTCAAAGTCTGGGTCTTTGACCTCGTTGCTGGTCTCCAGCTGGCTGAGGTAGAAAGCGAGGATGTCCTGGACCTTTTGGTTGTGGATCTGAGCTAGAATCCCTCCTTTACCCTGAATATCACCAGAGAAATGAACACCCATTTATATACACACACACACACACAATCACAGAAACGCATGCACGTACACCGACACACACACACACACACACACACACACACACATAAAAGGTTCTGTCAGACACACTGATAAGGATTGAGGTTGGACCTATTGTTCCTAGACCAGACATGTAGTAGCACTTTTGCAGCAGTGACGGATGTAGATAAGGACTCTACATATTTGCATTATACACAAAGCAAACACCATAAACAATCTGCAGTTACTGCCATTTCTTCCAGTGCCATTTTGATTCTGAGAACTACAGAAATGTTTGTGAACAGCCTTTCGGTTGAGAAGACTGCTTCCTGTTGCTTGCTCTCCCCATTATTACAGAGCTAAAGCAGTGTGGAGCCTCACCTGGCAGAGAGCCCTGGCTCCGTAGTAAGTATCTGTCTGCGGAGACACCATGAAGCACTCCCCATCAATCCGCACATCGCAGCTGTGGAACGGGAAATCTACCTTCTCTGCGCAGGACGAGAGCATAAGAAAGCCGTTTGTTGCTGGATTGAAGAAGCAGAGGTCAGGGATCACTGGCTACATTCTGGCTTTATGTCACCAGTGACAAGACTTGAGCCGAATCTAGCTCAGTGGTCCCCAAACCTGTTCCTGGAGATCAACCAGGTTTTCATTTCAACCCTAATTTGGTACACCTGATTCTAATTAGCAGCTCAACAAGATGTTGAATGAGGTGTGCTTCATTCTGGTTGGAGCGAAAACCTACAGGACGGTAGATCTCCAGGAACAGAGTTGGGGAACGCTGGTCAAGCTTGTTGTTCATTGAAATGGGAGAGATTGAACCGTCTCCCACCAGTTGAGAGCATGGCGTCTGTCTGCATTCAGTATACAGCAAACTGTAAACCAAGATAAATCCTGTATGAGTAGTAACTCTAACATCCATCAGACTGATACTTGCCAGTCCGGTTACATGGCCTGGCATGGCTGTGCACCAGCCGATGCATGCTCTCATCCACTTAGTCTTCAGAACACACTCTTTGGACAGAAGCTTCCTACTCACTGCGGTCTGTATATGGAACAGCCTTCCAGAGCACGTGATTGGACACATCAGACACTGGTCTTCAGGCCTTGAAATGCAGAGTGCATAGATGCCACACTCATGCTCCTCCTCCCTCCAACCCAAACACCCCCCACACCCCACCCCCCACACCCCACACACCCCACACCCCACCCCCCACTGACCGTTGAGCTGCAGTGAACCTTATGACAGGCCAACTGGATGCAATAGCATATCTGACTTGACTATTGTTCACAATTGCAACCAATACATTTTTTTTTTGTTTTTTTGTTAAAAAGATAGAGGGAAACCCCTCGCAGAAGAACTGGACCGGTCACACGAACGCATCACAGAACCGGGCCTCACCTGCACACTGGGCTCCCCCGTAGCCCACGTCACACACACAGGAGCACTCGTCCTCTCGGTACCGCCCGTGCACACACTGGACACTGCAGCGCACTGGAACACAGACATGCTGTCAGTACGCCGTCAATACACTCAGTACACCGTCAGTACGCCTTCAGCACGCTTTCAGTACGCCGTCAATACACTCAGTACACCGTCAGTACGCCTTCAGCACGCTTTCAGTACGCCGTCAATACACTCAGTACACCTTCAGTACGCCGTCAATACACTCAGTACACCTTCAGTACGCCTTCAGCACGCTTTCAGGACGCCGTCAATACACTCAGTACACCGTCAGTACGCCGTCAGCACGCTTTCAGTACACCGTCAATACACTCAGTACACCGTCAGTACGCCTTCAGCACGCTTTCAGCACGCCGTCAATACACTCAGTACACCGTCAGTACGCCGTCAGCACGCTTTCAGTACGCCGTCAATACACTCAGTACACCGTCAGTACGCCTTCAGCACGCTTTCAGCACGCCGCCAATACACTCAGTACACCGTCAGTACGCCTTCAGCACGCTTTCAGTACGCCGTCAATACACTCAGTACACCGTCAGTATGCCTTCAGCACGCTTTCAGTACGCCGTCAATACACTCAGTACACCGTCAGTACGCCTTCAGCACGCTTTCAGTACGCCGTCAATGCACTCAGTACACCTTCAGTACGCCTTCAGCACGCTCAGTACACCGTCAGTACGCCTTCAGCACGCTGTCAGTACACCGTCAGTACACTCAGTACGCCTTCAGTACACCGTCAGTACACCGTCAGTATGCCTTCAGCACGCTTTCAGTACGCCGCCAATACACTCAGTACACCTTCAGTACGCCGTCAGCACGCTTTCAGTACACCGTCAATACACTCAGTACACCGTCAGTACGCCGTCAGTACGCCTTCAGCACGCTTTCAGTACGCCGCCAATACACTCAGTACACCGTCAGTACACTCAGTACACCGTCAGTACGCCTTCAGCACGCTTTCAGCACGCCGTCAATGCACTCAGTACACCTTCAGTACGCCGTCAGCACGCTTTCAGCACACCGTCAATACACTCAGTACACCTTCAGTACACCGTCAATACACTCAGTACACCGTCAGTACGCTGTCAGTACACCGTCAGTACACTCAGTACGCCTTCAGTACACCGTCAGTACGCCGTCAGCACGCTTTCAGTACGCCATCAATACACTCAGTACGCCTTCAGCACGCTTTCAGTACGCCGCCAATACACTCAGTACACCTTCAGTACGCCGTCAGCACGCTTTCAGTACACCGTCAATACACTCAGTACACCGTCAGTACGCCGTCAGTACGCCTTCAGCACGCTTTCAGTACGCCGCCAATACACTCAGTACACCGTCAGTACACTCAGTACACCGTCAGTACGCTTTCAGCACGCCGTCAATGCACTCAGTACACCTTCAGTACGCCGTCAGCACGCTTTCAGTACACCGTCAATACACTCAGTACACCGTCAGTACACTCAGTACACCGTCAGTACACCGTCAGTACGCTTTCAGCACGCTTTCAGTACGCCGCCAATACACTCAGTACACCTTCAGTACGCCGTCAGCACGCTTTCAGTACACCGTCAATACACTCAGTACACCGTCAGTACGCCGTCAGTACGCCTTCAGCACGCTTTCAGTACGCCGCCAATACACTCAGTACACCGTCAGTACACTCAGTACACCGTCAGTACGCCTTCAGCACGCTTTCAGTACGCCGTCAATACACTCAGTACACCGTCAGTACGCCTTCAGCACGCTTTCAGTACGCCGCCAATACACTCAGTACACCGTCAGTACGCCTTCAGCACGCTTTCAGTACGCCGTCAATACACTCAGTACACCGTCAGTACGCCTTCAGCACGCTTTCAGTACGCCGTCAATACACTCAGTACACCGTCAGTACGCTTTCAGTACGCCGTCAATACACTCAGTACACTGTCAGTACGCCTTCAGCACGCTTTCAGTACGCCGTCAATACACTCAGTACACCGTCAGTACGCCTTCAGCACGCTTTCAGTACGCCGTCAATGCACTCAGTACACTTTCGGTATGCCGTCGGTACACCGTCGGCATACCGTTAGTCAGTACTCCATCAGTACGCCGGCAATACACTCAGTACACTTTCGGTATGCCGTCGGTACACTTAAAGACGTCTGCACCATACATATCAGTAGGCCATTCTAAATGCCATTACACAATGACCACAAAATTCACTGCAAACAATTCAATTAATCCTCACGCTCATTAATCCTCACGCGCATTAATCCGCACGCGCATTAATCCTCACGCTCATTAATCCTCACGCTCATTAATCATCACGCGCATTAATCCCTCACGCGCATTAATCCTCACGCGCATTAATCCTCACGCGCATTAATCCTCACGCGCATTAATCCTCACGCGCATTAATCCTCACGCTCATTAATCCTCACGCTCATTAATCCTCACGCGCATTAATCCTCACGCGCATTAATCCTCACGCGCATTAATCCTCACGCGCATTAATCCTCACGCGCATTAATCCTCACGCTCATTAATCCTCACGCTCATTAATCCTCACGCTCATTAATCCTCACGCGCATTAATCCTCACGCGCATTAATCCTCACGCGCATTAATCCTCACGCTCATTAATTGCAGCACTGACAAATGGTCGACACACTGTCCTTTACGACAGAACAGACACACAATGATTTATTGCACAGTTTAATTTCGGTACTGTTATCCACTGCACCACAGACACACTATCGGGACAGTACGACTGTACAGACACACGCTGCGGGAGGATTGCCCTAAAATGCTACTCCAAAACTCACTCAGCCCAATTTTAACAATTTTTAATTTTAAATTGGATGGGGACGGGGACTATTATACTTAAATTCCTAAGAACAATAGTGTAAAAGTAAAACTGCAAATATCTAACCATTTATCAGAAAAATTATACCCACCTTGAAAAATATAGTCAAAACTGGACTTAGTGAGGGTGAGAAAAACACTCTTGAATTATTAATAAAACAGTAGATGAGACAGGCTGTGGTGTTAAAAGGGCAGAGTGTGAGGCTGGTACCCTGGCAGAAGCTCGTGTGTGTGTGGTGTTAAAAGGGTAGAGTGTGAGGCTGGTACCCTGGCAGAAGCTCGTGTGTGTGTGTGTGTGTGTGTGGTGTTAAAAGGGCAGAGTGTGAGGCTGGTACCCTGGCAGAAGCGCCCAGTGAACCCAGGAGAACAGCGGCACTGGCAAGAGGAGACATTCAGCTGCCCGTTCTGTCCACAGCTCATCCGACAAGGGTTCCGAGGGGTCTCTAAATACACACACACACGAGCGCACACGCACACACACACACACACGAGCGCACACACACACACACACGAGCGCACACACACACACACACACGAGCGCACACGCACACACACACACACACGCACACACACACACACACACACACGCACACCAAATTGAGAAAAAATCTTTAATTATGAGGACTCTCACTCTAATTATTAACATTGAGTAAGCATTTTCCTCTGCACCCTCGACTAAGCACCTGTGTTGCTCTGAATAGACTCATAACCTGACGGTTACTAATAAACTATTCCAGTCATTTTCTAATGGGGGAAATATAATCAAATATAATTGCTTGAGGAAAGCACTTGCTGTAAATGAGGAAGAGAAGCTTGTGTGAAGCAGTTACTGCTCCAAAGTCAGCAAAGCACTTTGATCACAACATGCCAATCAAACTTTATTTTTATTTATACACCCTTCACAATTCCGGTATTAATATTCTGTTTTTCAGTTACAAATCAGACGTATTTAGCATAAATGGCATGTTGTCAGACATGACAGAATTAGCAAACAGTCGTTCAAACCACATTCATTAAAGGTGCACTATGCAGGATTTTTTCCTTGAAAATATTATAAAATAACCAAGCACAGTCATGTCTATGATGCGCTGGCAATCTCTGTCTTTGTGCACATTTTACGAATCCGTGCTCCTCTGCCTGTATTTATTATTCTAAGGCGTGTTCGGGACGTTTCTGGGCATGACGCTCTTTTCCGCGTGGGAAGAGGTGAGTGTGGCGACAGAGCCTCTGGGCTGGGATCAGGTTTCAGCGGAGCGTTTGTAGCTAGCTAGCTACTGCAAGGCGGAGGTGAAGAAGCGCAGTACAGTGAAGCCAAACAACAAGCTAACAGGCTAACAGGGCCCGTTCAAGAAGCAGAGTCAACCTAGAATTTCCTTTTCCTCAATGGTGAAAGCTGAAGTTGCCTGTAAGTAAAGTTACCGCAAGCTATCCAGCTGGCTACGTCAGGTATCTATATGGCTGAAGTTGGGTACCTTGAGTGGGCGCGGTTGAGGACAGAGGAGGAGACTTCTTTGATCGTATTCTGCATAGCGCACCTTTAAATTTGTTATTGAACAGGCCTACTTTTATTTTTATATGTTACAAGTCCATAAGGTATTAATAAGCAGGTTATATGCCGATCCATATGACGGTGCTTAACGTAGTGCTCTAGTCTAAACAAGAAAACTGAAAAGAAGGCCTTGAAGAGAAAATAATGCAATATATACAGGATATGACACGGCTGGGAGGACAATGATACGCAACATATGAAGATTAACTTTTTTGGACATAAATCACTTTTGGGGAAACTTTAAGTGGCTTTATCAGTGCTTAGCTGTTCTACAGCACATGAAAAGCCGCCTCGTCTTCACTTGAGCCACGGAGCCGCTCCGGATCAATCTGCATCCTATAAAAATTATATTTCACAGCAGGAAGAAAATATCCAGCTTTCCCTTCCCATTTCCTATTGTCATTTGGAAGGCTTTGAAGCCTAAGAAATTGAACCAGACAAGAAATCTCTTAAGAGTTGAGTGCAAAAAAAAAAAAAAAAAAGTCATTACATTAAAAAAAAAAAAAAAAAAAAAGTGTTTGTGAAGAGCGCAAAGGCAGCAGCCGAAGAGGAATCTCACCACACAGGCCCCCGACGTGGTCCCAGAGGCGGAAGCATCCCGCCATGGCTGAGGTGCAGAGAGAGCAGTAAGGCCCAGCCTTGTAGGGTACGACCATCCTGCCGTTCACCTCCCAGTTACCCCTGAACGCAGCAGAGTAACAGAGCGCCAACACCCATGCAAACACAACCCAGGCAGTTAGCATGCCTGTAACATCTTTACCATCTTTACCACCCCCCCACCCCCGCCCCTGCCCCCCTTATACACAACTCTCTACCCCTAAAAGAACCACAATGGAAATAAGCCACTGGCTTTTGTGTGTTTCACCCTTTTGATTACTTCATTTGTATCTGTGGACACTCATCAATCAATCTATACGCTTTCCTGTCACATTACAGACTTTAACCCACAAATTACTTCTTAGACTAAAAAAAAAAAAAAATAGTTATACTTTTCAGCTTTATCGGACAGCACAGTGTAGAAAGACAGGAAGAATGGAAGTGAGAGAGAGGGAGAGACATGCGACAACGAGGCTCGGCCACCGAGATACCCTTAGACTATTTTTAAAGGATGACAAAACATATGTGACAAAAACAAAGAAACTTTTTGCAACAGAAGCCAGAATCCCATTTATTTTGTACAATTAATATATCTGGTGGCACCGTTTGTACTTTTCTGCAGAATGAGAAGCAAAGTTGCTAGGAGATAGAGGAAAATACCATGGCAACTGGGTTCAGTACAACAGCTCTAGACTCGCCGTAGTCTTCTCCCACCTGCACCACCATAAGATATTTTACACCTTCACACCGAATGGACACAGTGATGCTCCTTCTACAGTATGCAGCCCACAGCAACCCAACCAAGAATCATATGAACCCCGCTGTGGGGTGACACGAGGGCACTCACCCCGGAGAATATGCGCAGACGTAAAGCTCCCACGGCCCTGCTCCAGAGTAACACGCCTGCCGCGCGCACCCCACTCGACTGGACGTGGCCCAGACCAGCTACAGCACAGAGTGTAGCGACAACACACGCAGGTTACAAGAGAAAGAATCTGCATTAAGAAGTGCTTATATTTGCATTTAAATGTCATAACGTATATACAGTACTGTGCATTCCATCTTCACGCGTTCAATTTGTCCATGTCGTATGTAGTTTAGCCAGCGACCGAAGCAAGCAAGCGTTCCCTATCCGCCCCAGCTTCAGAATGGGTATTTACGCGCCATTACAACAATGTGTCAGAAATGTGAGGGTTGATAGCCCAGCCCCCCCCCCCCCATATAACTCACCTGAGTGTAATGCTGGCAGGTGCCATTGTCGTCACATTGACCGGTCAGGTGGTTGTAGTCGCGGCCCTCCCCGAACCAGGAGTCAATGACCTCAGCAAACGACGTGGTCCCTGTAGTGGAGCGACGGGCGTTCCACCCGACGTGATCGGGGTGGGGGCCCTGGGGGGCGGGGGGTTCGGCGCACAACGCCGCCCTCTTCTGGGCGAGCAGAGCCAACTTCTCACTCCACTCCTGAAGAGGAAAACCAAGAGTCCCCTTACAGCACGCAAAGGATTACATTACAACCGGGAGCCCCCTTACAGCACGCAAAGGATTACATTACAACCGGGAGCCCCCTTACAGCACGCAAAGGATTACATTACAACCGGGAGCCCCCTTACAGCACAGAGGATTACATTACAACCGGGAGCCCCCTTACAGCACACAAAAGATTACATTACAACCGGGAGCCCGCTTACAGCACGCAAAGGATTACATTACAACCGGGAGCCCCCTTACAGCACGCAAAGGATTACATTACAACCGGGAGCCCCCTTACAGCACACAAAAGATTACATTACAACCGGGAGCCCTCTTACAGCACTCAAAAGATTACATTACAACCGGGAGCCCCCTTACAGCACAGAGGATTACATTACAACCGGGAGCCCCCTTACAGCACACAAAAGATTACATTACAACCGGGAGCCCGCTTACAGCACAGAGGATTACATTACAACCGAGAGCCCCCTTACAGCACACAAAAGATTACATTACAACCGGGAGCCCGCTTACAGCACAGAGGATTACATTACAACCGGGAGCCCCCTTACAGCACACAGAGGATTAAATTACAACCGAGAGCCCCCTTACAGCACAGAGAATGAAATTACACCCGGGGCGGCACTGACAGCACACAGAGGATTAAATTACACCTGGGGCGGCACTGACAGCACACAGAGGATTACATTACTCCCGGGGAGGCACTGACAGCACACAGAGGATTACATTACTCCCGGGGAGGCACTGACAGCACACAGAGGATTACATTACTCCCGGGGCGGCACTGACAGCACACAGAGGATTACATTACTCCCGGGGCGGCACTGACAGCACACAGAGGATTACATTACTCCCGGGGAGGCACTGACAGCACACAGAGGATTACATTACTCCCGGGGCGGCACTGACAGCACACAGAGGATTACATTACTCCCGGGGAGGCACCGACAGCACACAGAGGATTACATTACTCCCGGGGCGGCACTGACAGCACACAGAGGATTACATTACTCCCGGGGAGGCACTGACAGCACACAGAGGATTACATTACTCCCGGGGAGGCACTGACAGCACACAGAGGATTACATTACTCCCGGGGCGGCACTGACAGCACACAGAGGATTACATTACTCCCGGGGAGGCACCGACAGCACACAGAGGATTACATTACTCCCGGGGCGGCACTGACAGCACACAGAGGATTACATTAGTCCCGGGGCGGCACTGACAGGGTGATAAATGGGAAACGCAGTACAATGTCTCTTCCTAAGAGTCCCTTTCCTCCCTTTGTAACCAAACGCAGACTTCACAAAGCCACCCTAACAAGTAAGGAACCCACACAAAATAAATAAATAAAAATAAATACAAATAAATCTCTTGCTATCCTCTAAATATAGCATCCCCGTACTGTTTACTTACTAATACAGTGAAAACCTATTTCCATATTTTTACAAAAAAATAGAGCATGGGGTTCTCAAAGTTTTGTTGACCGAGGGCCAATTAAGGGAGCCTGCATTGGATGGAGGGCCACACAAGAAAAAAAGATATACTCATAAAATCTAAAAGTCCAAAACCGTCCATTTTATTAATTACAGATTCTGAATGTGTACTCGACTGGGGAAATATTTTTTAAACATTTTGTAAAGTTACAGGAGAGAATCTCTTTAATTAATAAGCAATCTGTGTATCTAACAAATAATAATATAAAAGGAGCTCTCCATTGCGTCAGTCTCTGGGCATCTTGCCCTCTTTAAATCTATTATTCTTAAGTTGCATGACAAAATCTGTTTTCCTTTACTTGAATAATTAACAAGCAATCAGTCTATCAAACAATAATGTCCTATAACTTCCGTTTAGTCGGTCGGTATGCATCTTGCTCCCTGTAACAAGGAGAAGAAAAAAAAAACACATCACAGTATATCCCATGGAGAATAAATAAATAAAAACAAACAAATAAAAAAAACACGCTGGAAGTGCTAGCTGATGAAGAGAGAATGCTTCTGCAAAACACATAAGATATATATTTTTTATTTTTCAGTTTCAGCTAGCAATTATACTGTAAATACACTGCTCAAAGAAATTAAGGGAACACTTAAATCACACATCGCGGATCTCGATGAACAAAATATTCAAGTTGAAAATCTTTATTGATTACATCATGTAATTCTTCGAGAACAAAATGACGTAAGAACGGTCAATGGAAACCAAAATCATTAACCCATTGAGGGCTGGATTTAAAAAATCACACCGAAAATCAAAATGAAAAATTGAGATCACAGGCTGATCCAACTTGTGTGAATTTCATCACGACAACTCATAATGTGGCTCAGTAGTGTGTATGTCCCCCACGTGCCTGTATGCTCATAATGTGGCTCAGTAGTGTGTTTGGCCCCCACGTGCCTGTATTCACTCCCGACAACGTCTGGGCATGCTCCTGATGAGGTGGCGGATGGTGTCCTGGGGGATCTCCTCCCAGACCTGGATCAGGGCATCTGAGCTCCTGGACAGTCTGTGGCGCTACTTGGCGGCGGCGGATGCACCGATACATAACGTCCCAGACGTGCTCAATTGGATTCAGGTCTAGGGAACGTGAGGGCCAGTCAATGGCATCAATGCCTTCGTCATCCAGGAACTGCCTACACACCCTGGCCACATGAGGCCGGGCATTGTCCTGCACCAGGAGGAACCCAGAGCCCACAGCACCAGCGTAAGGTCTGACGATGGGTCTGAGGATTTCATCCCTGTACCGGTCAGGGGACAGTCAGGGTACCGTTGGCTAGCACGTGGAGGTTTGTGCGGCCCTCCAAGAATATGCCTCCCCAGACCATCAAGGGTCTGTGGCCACCACCTGCAAAATCATTTACTTTTTGGGGGCTGTCTTGCTGTTGCCTCTCCTGTCCACTTTCATTTGCACCAAAGCAGGTGAAATTGATTCACAATTGTTTACACTTCCTAACTGGACAGATCAATATCCCAGAAGTGTAATTGACTTGGTGTTAGACTGTGTTAATTCCCTTAATTTCTTTGAGCAGTGTATTAACGAAGATAAGATACTGTCAGATGTCCAACTGTCAAACCTTCTCGATAACTAGCTAACACTGTAATGTCCGCTTTAGTTGTTAGGTACCGCCAGTCGCAGTGCCGCCGGTAAAACATTTAAAAGTACAGTACTGTATTAAAATGGACCATTAGTGATTTCTAATAATACGCATTTCCTTTCATGTGGACTTAACGTGGGCCGCCATTATCCCCGAGCGGCACTTTGAGAACCCCTGAAATGGAGGAATGTTATATATACTGTATAAATTAATATACTGAATATATAGTGTTTTTGCCTATAATTGTACAGGCCGGGTGGGCCGCCAGGCCAACGAGAATCCCTGCCAGGCCAACAAAATCCTTTTTTCATTATTATTTTTTTCAATTCCAAAAATAACACCAAATATCTATTCATTCAGAAATCAATAATCATTAGCACTTGGGAGCCTCTGCAAGGCACTGTTCCGAAACGTGAATTTCTGTGTCATTGCCTGGGAAACTTGACGCTATGAGAGTGCTGTCACAGTCCTTTTCTGTGTATGGGACGTGGGTAAAGGCGGAGTGGACCGGGGACGTGCTGGCTTCTTTATCTTCGTTGATTCTTCTGCAAGGTTTCTCGGAGTGAAAGTGCGTTTATTTTCTCATGGAACCGCAATGTCACCGTATACCTCGTTTGCACCGTGGATACTACAACCTAACATTACCTTGTGTTCATGATCATTGCTTTTTGCCTTTTTAATTGGAATCTCTTTCAGCCCAAACGGGCTACTCTTCCAAGACTCCACACATCAATGTTTCTTAACCCTGGTCCCGCAGGGCCGCAGCGTACGCGGGTTTTCATGGTTACTCAGTACTTAATTGATCCATTAAAGCAGCCGATAACAGTTAATTCACCACAACTGGTGGTGAATTAAACCCACCCTCCTTGGGTCTGAATTGGTTGACGATATTAAGGCAAAAACAAAAACCAACATACACTGCGGCCCTCCAGGACCAGGGTTGAGAAACACTGCCATACATATACATACATTATATACATATTCATATATATATATATATAGTATTGATATGGTTGAACATAATGTTACCGCTGTAATCCAACATAATATTACTGGATCAACTCCATGTTGTAATCAATCAGTTTGAATAAGTTTGTATGCCGAAGATGGGTTTCCCCATCATGCAACTTAGAGTGAGTTATTACTAGAATCCACAGCTATAACGTGAGCATGGCGCTGCCTAAAAAGAGATAAAGCGGTAAAGTGGGGGTCATATTTTTATCCTGTGTTCATGATGCGGAAATGTTTTGCAAAGGTGAGAGTACCTTGCTGAAGCTGCAAAGCGATGGCAGAACTATGTACTTATATAAAAGGTCAAATATGCGGGAAATTGGAGACAATCCTGGGCACCCAGGATGCCGCACATTTCCTGCTGGGTGCTCTGGCAGGAGAGGGCACCAAGATGCCCTGTAGCCTCACACATTCCCACCTTAGCTTCTTTAGGCTAGGCCATGCAGCCAATGCTAGTGGCAGAGAGAAGAGGAGGCTAGCCTAATGCTAGTGGCAGAGAGAAGAGGAGGCTAGCCTAATGCTAGTGGCAGAGAGAAGAGGAGGCTAGCCTAATGCTAGTGGCAGAGAGAAGAGGAGGCTAGCCTAATGCTAGTGGCAGAGAGAAGAGGAGGCTAGCCTAATGCTAGTGGCAGAGAGAAGAGGAGGCTAGCCTAATGCTAGTGGCAGAGGGAAGAGGAGGCTAGCCTAATGCTATTGGCAGAGAGAAGAGGAGGCTAGCCTAATGCTATTGGCAGAGGGAAGAGGAGGCTAGCCTAATGCTAGTGGCAGAGAGAAGAGGAGGCTAGCCTAATGCTAGTGGCAGAGAGAAGAGGAGGCTAGCCTAATGCTAGTGGCAGAGAGAAGAGGAGGCTAGCCTAATGCTAGTGGCAGAGAGAAGAGGAGGCTAGCCTAATGCTAGTGGCAGAGAGAAGAGGAGGCTAGCCTAATGCTAGTGGCAGAGAGAAGAGGAGGCTAGCCTAATGCTAGTGGCAGAGGGAAGAGGAGGCTAGCCTAATGCTATTGGCAGAGAGAAGAGGAGGCTAGCCTAATGCTAGTGGCAGAGAGAAGAGGAGGCTAGCCTAATGCTAGTGGCAGAGAGAAGAGGAGGCTAGCCTAATGCTATTGGCAGAGGGAAGAGGAGGCTAGCCTAATGCTAGTGGCAGAGAGAAGAGGAGGCTAGCCTAATGCTAGTGGCAGAGAGAAGAGGAGGCTAGCCTAATGCTATTGGCAGAGGGAAGAGGAGGCTAGCCTAATGCTATTGGCAGAGAGAAGAGGAGGCTAGCCTAATGCTAGTGGCAGAGAGAAGAGGAGGCTAGCCTAATGCTAGTGGCAGAGAGAAGAGGAGGCTAGCCTAATGCTAGTGGCAGAGGGAAGAGGAGGCTAGCCTAATGCTATTGGCAGAGAGAAGAGGAGGCTAGCCTAATGCTATTGGCAGAGAGAAGAGGAGGCTAGCCTAATGCTAGTGGCAGAGAGAAGAGGAGGCTAGCCTAATGCTAGTGGCAGAGAGAAGAGGAGGCTAGCCTAATGCTAGTGGCAGAGAGAAGAGGAGGCTAGCCTAATGCTAGTGGCAGAGAGAAGAGGAGTCTAGCCTAATGCTAGTGGCAGAGAGAAGAGGAGGCTAGCCTAATGCTAGTGGCAGAGAGAAGAGGAGGCTAGCCTAATGCTAGTGGCAGAGAGAAGAGGAGGCTAGCCTAATGCTAGTGGCAGAGAGAAGAGGAGGCTAGCCTAATGCTAGTGGCAGAGAGAAGAGGAGGCTAGCCTAATGCTAGTGGCAGAGAGAAGAGGAGGCTAGCCTAATGCTAGTGGCAGAGAGAAGAGGAGGCTAGCCTAATGCTAGTGGCAGAGAGAAGAGGAGGCTAGCCTAATGCTAGTGGCAGAGAGAAGAGGAGGCTAGCCTAATGCTAGTGGCAGAGAGAAGAGGAGGCTAGCCTAATGCTAGTGGCAGAGAGAAGAGGAGGCTAGCCTAATGCTAGTGGCAGAGAGAAGAGGAGGCTAGCCTAATGCTAGTGGCAGAGAGAAGAGGAGGCTAGCCTAATGCTAGTGGCAGAGAGAAGAGGAGGCTAGCCTAATGCTAGTGGCAGAGAGAAGAGGAGGCTAGCCTAATGCTAGTGGCAGAGAGAAGAGGAGGCTAGCCTAATGCTAGTGGCAGAGAGAAGAGGAGGCTAGCCTAATGCTAGTGGCAGAGAGAAGAGGAGGCTAGCCTAATGCTAGTGGCAGAGAGAAGAGGAGGCTAGCCTAATGCTAGTGGCAGAGAGAAGAGGAGGCTAGCCTAATGCTAGTGGCTAGTAGCTGGCAGTCTCAGAAGTCAGAGTCTCAAAGTGCCGGGAATCCACAGCTCCTGCCAAGAGGGGGGGGGGGACGGACGGACTCCCAGGGCAGTGAGAGAAAGCTCATCCAAGACTGGGTCAGCGCGAGAGGGAACGCACTTTAATTATCCCGAGGGGTGATGAGAAACACAACTCCTAAAGTGGCGGGATCAAATTAGCCAAGCCCATTAACATTCTCTCCTTTTAGTGTCAGCTCTGAGCCGGGGGAAAAAAAACGTATTGAAAGGCCTGTAAATCAAGCGGATAAATGTCACATTAGCTGCACCCTTCGTGACAGAGCTTGCACAAAGGCAATCGGTTTGACATCCACACAACACATCCACTTTTTGTTTTCGTCTTTTGACAAATGTAACGACCTCTTTTTAAATGAAATGTTCAATGTAACTCATTGGCTGGACAGCGGGGCTTAGTGAACTGAAAATTTAGAAAATTGGAAAGACCCTAGAAGGAAATAAATTTTTGCTCATGTGTGGACACCATCTGAAGGCAGAGAGAAGGCCCTTTGGGACACGGTTTGCCGGGCCTGACAAGGAAGGTGGAAGGAGCGCCAGTCGAAAAATCAAGATGTGATAATGAGTCCTCGCTGGAAAGACCCAATCACACGGCTGAGAGAAATTCCGCTCCCAGGACCGTGTCAAGGTTAGACGGCCAAACCCATCTGTTTAGAGAACAACTGTGGTGTACAGGCCCTCCGTGGAGGAGAGCGCTTTTAAATTGGGCTGGCTAAAAGGGTGACTCAAGCCCTCGCCAGTCCAAAGAGCAAAGATGCTTTGAACATCTTCATATGGCCGAATCTTCCTGAAACCGACACCTTCGATTTCACACGATCAATCAACGAGTAGCACTCTCGGAAAAGGTCACCAAAACCGGAAACCTTTTTTGTGTTCCAATACAAAGACGCAAAACAAGGAGGGTGGGTTTATTTCAGGCTGACAGAAAAACTGCACGTCTCCAAGACTCGCATTAATTAAAAAAAAAAAAAAGGACGCCCTCCGTGTCTCGCGACTGTCGAGTGGCAGCGGAATGTCCAGGCTCAATGCAAGACGGCCATCGTTGCTATTGCGCGTTGCTGTGGCAACAGTTGTCACCACTTCTGCATTCAGGGGGAAAACCAGGGGGACGTTTCCACAGATACGGTTTCACGGATAGAGCCCCCCCCCAGAACGCTTCCCATTTTCCCGGCTTTGAAATGTATGCAAACCATACGACTCCCCTCACGTTACAGAAATCTAGAATCTGGGCATGCCGTCAATAACCCCAATGCCACCCCCCCACCCCCCAACCCCCAACCTGCCCCTTTCCTACTCCCCTCATCTTACATCTCTCTCTCACTGTCGCCCCTCAGACATTCCTTCAGAAATCCATTCACAGACCTTCAACACCTCCTAGACTTTCTTTCTGCCACTCAGCAACGGTGTTCATTAAAGCGCCTTTGGCCAGTCACAGTATGTCCCGTGTGTGTCATCATCCACATGGTGGTTCGTTCATTCCTTCTTATGCAAATTAAAAAATTAAAAAATTACAAAATAAAACATTTTTAAAACTTAAGATTCAGACCTGCAATTAGCCTTTGGCTGAGTCAGTGTGGAACGTATTCAGCTGTTTTTCAGTGGCTGGTTGCATGAGATGTTCCCCAGTGCATATCGGCAACCAGCAGAAACAATAATCTGTAAATCATTCACTCCTAAGTGAACCTCTGACAGCAGAGAGCTCAGGCACTGTCTTCACAATGGGACACATAGGGCCAGATTTACTAAAACCTTTAGCGGGTGCAAAAACCTTCAGCACACACAAAACTAATAACACAACCAATGATCGGTGCGAAACAAATACCACGACCAACCATTTGTCACGTTATAGGTTTTTCGTGTGCTAAAAGGTTTTGCACACGCTAAAGGTCTTAGTAAATCAGGCCCACAGTAGATAACCACTGAGATAATATCATGCTTGCTATTCAGTCTCCACCTGAATCTATTGCTTCGTGTCATTCCATTTGACATGTTCAGTTTGAGAGATTGCACATACAGTACATACTTTTCATATCATTAACAGATTGCATGGAAATACAGCTTTTCAACCTCTGCCATCTTTAAAAAGGATATGAACGTAACCATGCGTTTTAATACAGGCAAACACTTGCCTATGATGCAAAGGTCACACGCTTCACAATGATTGGTGCGTCGTCATTAGTTTTTCAGCATCACCCCATATTATGGAGGGAGAAGACCTGTAAAAAGAGTTTTCAATGGAATAAAATCAAAGCTGAATCCAGGCAAGGGAACATTCAGTCACTCACACCACTCACAGTAACACAGGGAGAACAGCGCACACGGTGTCCGTTAAGCAGAGCACAGTACGCTGTCACTCACACCACTCACAGTAACACAGGGAGAACAGCGCACACGGTGTCCGTTAAGCAGAGCACAGTACGCTGTCACTCACACCACTCACAGTAACACAGGGAGAACAGCGCACACGGTGTCCGTTAAGCAGAGCACAGTACGCTGTCACTCACACCACTCACAGTAACACAGGGAGAACAGCGCACACGGTGTCCGTTAAGCAGAGCACAGTACGCTGTCACTCACACCGCTCACAGTAACACAGGGAGAACAGCGCACACGGTGTCCGTTAAGCAGAGCACAGTACGCTGTCACTCACACCACTCACAGTAACACAGGGAGAACAGCGCACACGGTGTCCGTTAAGCAGAGCACAGTACGCTGTCACTCACACCACTCACAGTAACACAGGGAGAACAGCGCACACGGTGTCCGTTAAGCAGAGCACAGTACGCTGTCACTCACACCACTCACAGTAACACAGGGAGAACAGCGCACACGGTGTCCGTTAAGCAGAGCACAGTACGCTGTCACTCACACCACTCACAGTAACACAGGGAGAACAGCGCACACGGTGTCCGTTAAGCAGAGCACAGTACGCTGTCACTCACACCACTCACAGTAACACAGGGAGAACAGCGCACACGGTGTCCGTTAAGCAGAGCACAGTACGCTGTCACTCACACCACTCACAGTAACACAGGGAGAACAGCGCACACGGTGTCCGTTAAGCAGAGCACAGTACGCTGTCACTCACACCACTCACAGTAACACAGGGAGAACAGCGCACACGGTGTCCGTTAAGCAGAGCACAGTACGCTGTCACTCACACCACTCACAGTAACACAGGGAGAACAGCGCACACGGTGTCCGTTAAGCAGAGCACAGTACGCTGTCACTCACACCACTCACAGTAACACAGGGAGAACAGCGCACACGGTGTCCGTTAAGCAGAGCACAGTACGCTGTCACTCACACCACTCACAGTAACACAGGGAGAACAGCGCACACGGTGTCCGTTAAGCAGAGCACAGTACGCTGTCACTCACACCACTCACAGTAACACAGGGAGAACAGCGCACACGGTGTCCGTTAAGCAGAGCACAGTACGCTGTCACTCACACCGCTCACAGTAACACAGGGAGAACAGCGCACACGGTGTCCGTTAAGCAGAGCACAGTATGCACACATAAAATAAACTAATACGCTTGTTTAATTAACATTCACATCCAGGGCATTTATGGTGACAGCGAGGAATACCTGCACTTGTCCTATGTCTTCCTGCATTGTTTCTGTCCTTTTATTTGTTTTTGACTATGTTTGCAGATGCTTCCTATGTCTGCAATATGTATTTTATGAATGGACCCCAGGAAGACTAGCTTGTACACTGTAGTGCGCAGCAAATGGGGATCTGAATAAACTATCAGCAATACAAGGGTGCCATGGATTTCCTCGCTCGCTCTCGCTCACTCACTATGAAAAGTCACCTTACTCCATCTCCCAGGTTCAATATACTTGAAGAATAACCCTGCTTTCACTCTGCATTTGAAGTTTGATTGAGTGGCACAAATTCAAAGGACATACAAAGCCCCTACCTCATTACTGACTTCTCAAGAACCGCAGAATGAATTGTGCAAGAAGTTATTGGGAGTCATTTTTCATATGGAAATACAGAATTGTATCTTCTTATGAGAGGAATGGAGGCGGTGAGACCATAATCTCTTTTACAGTCACACTGCGCCTATGCATTTCTGTACAAAAATTCAGCGGTTAATCGCAAAGCTTCAAGCCTTTTAAAATTGATTAAGTACCTTAATATTCCACATCAACCTGCCATGATTTCAACACATTGCATTACATTAAAGGCATTTAGCAGACGCTCTTATCCAGAACTTTTTATTTTTACATATTATACATTTATACAGCTGGATATACAGTATACTGAAGCGATTCAGGTTAAGTACCTTGCTCAAGGGTACAACGGCAGTGTCCTACCTGGGAATCGAATCCACAACCTTTTGGTTAAAAGGCCAATTCCTTAACCATTGTACTACACTGCCGCCCAACACAAGGCTTTGTAGAATTACCTCCATTTTGTTAATAAGATTTATATCAGATGTTGAAATATCAGGACGTTAGTAATGCAGGTTTAACAAACAACTGTAGTTTTACAGTTATGGGCATTCCTTTTCATTTATTTGTTGGAAAAGCTAGATGAGCATTAAACTTTAAAAGGCTGTCAGATGTAATGCATCATGGTAGAGAATGTGATGCGGTTTTACAAATAAAACAAAACAGGAACGAGCTAATTCGGGAGTATTCCACATAGTTAGCCCTTCGTCGTGGCAACTCATCCACTTCCCTGGACCCTCACACAACCCAGTGGTTTTGCAAACAGCGATTTGTTTTTACATGATTTCACAGGCTGCTGTCCAGACTGACATCAGGAAATGGAATCTACTTTCTGCAGCTAACCAACAACATAAAGAGCCACAGTGGCTCAATTATCCTGCTCATTTCTTTGAACGGGGCCGCGGAGCCTTTCTTCGCACACGGCAGGGGGGGGGGAACTCAACAGCTCAGAGGGTTGACGTACTCCAGAATGTGGCTACGGCTGGAAGGATTAGCTCCCGGGCCGCACTGATAAAACCGCGGCGTTTCCAGTGCCAGCAGAGTCTTAACACACAAGAAAGCCGGCGTTTCTGTTTCTCTTTATTTCATATCAACATTTTGACAGAGGAAATGCTCTCAGACTGGGTGGGCACGATGAGGACAGCGATTTCTGTTCACTAACATAGTCGCCATGGGGACGGGCATTCATCACACCCTCTTTTAAGAAGAAAGGTAAGAAACACGTCAATAAACGGGTAAGTGGGCCCTGCTGCATTTCAGGGGACCTTGTTGTCTAGCAGCCACTTTTAAGCACAGTGTCGATATTTTGCATCGGGACCAATCTCGGGAGCAGTAGACCAAATGGTTTATGGTACCTAAAAAGGAGTTTCAGGTCTGTGTCATTGAACCACTGAATAGGCCCAGCACTCAGACCTCGATGGAAGTAAAGTTCCATGTTATTCCTTTTCTGAAAACAGTAAGTCATGAAAATTGACCTCGAAGACACATTTTACAAAAATACAAACAAATCATTTCAATGTGGTTTCACTTTGCCAGCAATATTTTCCAGAAAGTGAAAGTAATTGTGGCGCTGAATACATTGCTTTCTTCGGATAAAGCAAATCACTGATCCAAAGTATCAACTCGTGGAACTAGGCAAATTACTTGCAAAAAAAAAACATTGAATAAAAAAAAACCATTCCTACCAACTAAATAATTAGATCAGATTAAAAAATGTGAGACTTTATTTATATGGCAAAAGTATACATATTTATTGATGGCAATACTGCACAGATGAACATTTTATCCCCTTGCATATTAGTAAAGTAAAAATAAAATGTATAGACAAAAATATCCTCGATTTCGATTACCATGGTGTGGAGATAATGTTTCAGTAAAGTAGGCCGACAAACAATTGTCTGGGACACAGAGAACTCGCACGAACAAGCAAACGAAAATAAAGCAGAAAACCAACCATTTTCTGCATGTTTGCTGCGAGGGGATTGACTCGACTCCGGAGCCGATTATGCTGTGCAGCAATCTGAAAGTGCCCCTTCGCTCCAAGTCCTAAAATAAAAGAAAGCGCGAGGTTACTTACAGCTAGAACAAATCGCCATGGTAACGGAGTGCAGGGTCGTTGGGGAGGTAAGGAGACCTTGTAACAAAATATTTAAGCAAGCGCAAACTCAAGTAATTGGCCATGTTTGTGGTAGTTGCCTACTTACTATTTTTTAAAAATGAATTATTTAAGTGAAAGCTATAATGCACATTAGGCAATGCATGCCTTAATGCGATTTGCTACCTGTGAAAGTGATTTGTCATATAGTTGTGTTCAAATTTCTAACAAGTTACATGAAGAGTAGGCTAGGCTAAACCTTAAGTAGCCTAGTCTACGTAACACTGGTTAAAAGTTTTTTATTATTTTTTAATTTTTTTATAAATGCTTTACTCCGTTAATATCTGACACAAAAGCATACATGTATTGTTTATATGAAGTGGCATTCGTTTATATACTTACGCAATTTCGTTTGTTTAAAATGTCAATTGTTGATGTTTATATTTACAGTCGTTCCATTAATAGCATAATTAATAGCATAAATAGTCTAGTAAACAGTCAGAGATTATAAAAACATGATTAGAAATGTCGTTTTCGAGTGAAAGCGGCCAAACTTTTGTCGCATACACTGGACCGCCAGTTCAGGTTGTCCCGCTGTTTACATTGTATGGTGCTGAAAACACGCGTTTCTTCCTTACCCTTGGCAGGTGCGCTTGTACCGGTTCGTTTCTCGTTAAGGATCCAGTTCCCCTGAGAATATGAGGTGGAGAGAGCCCAAGCAAACGTAAGAAGCAAATACCAGAATTCCACCGTTACTCTCATGGCTGAACAGAACACTATCACCACGCCACTCTCTCTGGTAGCTGAGACATACTCCACACTCACGCCAACATGTGGCCCACCCCGCCTTATTATTCACACGCCCAACGAAGTTGAATGGAGATAAAAACCGGAAGCCCAGACACAGGCGTAACATAAATTAGTGCCACTCACAGCACTTCAGCGTATTATGGCACTTTCTGATAGGCCGACCGCTTAATCACAAGTATCAGTTTAGCGCGAGCGCTGCTGAGACACTAATCGTGGCATCAAAGCGTTAATCTAATTGTCTATCTATGATCAACACATCCAGATCACAAATATTTGCAGAACCGTGCATCGGGCTACTCTAATCTGATAAACAGACACATGCAAGTTTAAAACCATGGTGGTTTGGTTCAGAATTTACACATTTCGTTTTATTGAAATAGGCCACCAAGTACCTTGTGTCAAAGAGTGATATATAATGATTATCACATTGTAATATTAATAATATGTGTAATATTAAACGTTTAATTTGTTTTAATTTAAAAAACTAGAGGGTCGACCCAGCTAAAACCAACCAACAGACCTTTTTGTTGTACAGATCTTTCCCCGAGTTATAAAATATATTAGAAAACAGTTTGAATTTTCTATATAGTTTTTTGTTATTTGAATATAAACTTTTACATGGTGTCAAGTTTTCCAATAACATTAAATGACAGGATTAAAATTGGATTTTACTCTTCCAGCCAATAAATTCAATCTCAACTTTTGTTTTTATAAATAACGAAATCTCTGGGGTCATACTTTTATAATCACAAAAGTGTTTCCTCAAGGATACCATATTCCAACATCCGAATACATTTTCTATTAAAAAAGAGTACATAGAGAGAACACACTCCGTATGCAGTCAAAACAATTCACATTTTCATCTTGTTTGACACTGCTAAATGTAATCTAGAGAGAACACACTCAATGCACCCAAGACACCTCTGTTTTGAAAGCAATTCAGACTCATTTCAACAAAGGCATAAAAAATACGACTACAAACCAACTCAGCTGGAATAATCTCAAAGAGAACGATGTGATTTCTAGTTTAATGACTATGTTTGATTTACATTTGTGTTTGTATTTTCAGTATGGAAAAGGAAGTTCACACATATTTGTCATATAGCCTAATTAATATAACATTTTGTTCTAGCACAATGATTTCCAAATGTATGAATGCAGTTAGATTTTCTATGTGAAATGCCGGTGTCAAATTCAACCCAATCCGAATATGGTGATGAGGTAGCACATTGGATTTTTGCACCAAAGTTTGAAGGGTTCAGTCCCATGGATACAATACCCATAATGCAATATGTATTTTAAATGCATAGTTTCAAATTCCATCTACAGAACGCATGCTATTATGGATAGCTACTACCGATAATGGTTAAATCCAGTCTCAGATCATATCAGTGTCCCAGCACAATTTAAACACTTCTGGTGTATTTAGCCTTAACCTAAAGATAATGAAGACGTAGTGATAGCATGTTTGGAATATTTTCCACGCTTTCATATCAAGTCTTGAAAGAAGCAGAAATGCTGCCAACATGTCACACTTTTGTACGCTGGTATTTGAGCAAAATTCTTACACTAATGGTGAAAAATAAGACTATCCTGTAGAGGGCATACCTATTCCATATTCTATGCTATGCACCAGTATATTATTTCAGTATTATAGTCTGCACTGGGCAGCATTGTATAATGTTTACACTGGTTGTACCAAGTTGTTTTTTTTAATGAAAACCTTTTTAAAGGTTAGGTAATGATTTGAAATTTCATGTCAAGATGCATGCCATTTTTATAATTCTGTTGCAGATAAATTTCACTTATTACATTTGAAATGAGAAATCAGCAGGCTATACTGCGAGGTGTTTTTAATGTATGTTGCCATGTAATCATGGCGTCTGGAATCTACCAAATTGAGTAAATATAAAACAAAATATAAATAATACACAAATAAATAACAATGAATGATCAAAATCATTATATTCATCATTATAATAATAATCATCACCTTTGCGTTTTACGCTCGTATATGAACATGGCTTGTATATGAACATAGCCTATATATACCCTAATAATATACGGTGTAAGCAAACGATTCGCGACCATTTAATTCAGAAGTGGCAGAAGTTAGCTGACACAGCTCATTTCTTGACCAGAAAGGTTTAAATCAATGATCACGTGACGCTACCACCGAGGGTAGGCCGCTTGGAACGTAACGGGAATGTTCAACGCGGTCACATCTTGATTCCATCGCCATTAGCCGCCGTTGAACTTGGGTTTCAAACATGTAGTTCGGATCCAGGAGGACCACACCCCTCTGCTGACGGAAGTTAAACCCTGTTATTTCAGTCAACTTGGTCGATGACGAATGCATGTGCTGTGCTGTAGCCACTGGCTTGCAACTGAAATGTAGACGAGACGCACTCAGAAAGTTAGATCTTTACTCCTCACAACTGTTATTATTTTAACATAGCTTAACTATTCTCTATTCTCAATTTCTGGCATTCGGTCTGTACTAGTGTTCCCATTTCTACTCACATGAAATGTTATGCTCATTGGGTAGGCTGAAGTGAAATACATTATTTTGCTGTTGAAATTATTTGCATCATGAAATAAACATTTCAGCCAGTAACATAGAATGCTTACGATTTGTTCATTCTGGACGATTTGTATAAAATGTTGATTTTATTGCTCCCAATCTGCCCTATAAGTGAATATCAACCTATTACGTAATTTAAAAACAGCCTTCATTCATTTAAACTATTGTAGGCGACTCGTCCAAAGATCACGAATGAGACATCAGTTACCTCCCGTAAAGTAAAGTTTTTTCAGCTCAAGACAGCATGCATACGTTTGTTGAATGGTATGGCAGACGTTTTTTTTTTTTTTTTTTGCTTTGCAAATACCAAGAACGCCGTCCAATGACTGGTGGATTTTGTTTTTCTTCGTAGCTTAAAATACCAGAACGGGGCGGCTTTTTATGAGGAGAGAAATGTGGCATGTGCTTTCCAGAAAAGGAAAAGAAAAAACTATTAGCTGCCTGTGCTCTCCTGCAGGAAGTACCAGTCGTTTGGTCTCACAAATGACTTGATTAAACTAGCATTTGTGTTGCTTTCTTATTTGGCAAACTACAAAATATTTGGCATAGATAAAGTTAACCGATTTAGAGGTAGGCCTATTAATGTGTTAAGAAGATACCTGTTCCATTCAAAGGGCTGAGGGGATTTGTGGATTGTTGAAAAGATGACTCGGACGTACGTTATCCTGTCGATATTGTGCCTGTATCATACCTACACCTCTTTTGGACAGGTGAGTGCCGCGTGTGATCGGTGCTGTAGCCACAACTCATTGAACGCGATGACCCGAGACAACGCAGTTAATACACGAGTTGATAATTCCATACGGAAACAGTGTGTGCAATCTGTATATGTCAGCAAAGTCACGGTTTAACGGTTACCGTCACGAAAAGCAAAATCTTTAATCGTTAATCCAAATACGATAATCAATGCGAGTAACATTCTGCTTTATATGTCAAAATTGGTATTCCTATCTACTTACTACATGGAAATATAGCCTACGTTGTACATAATTTCCTACTCTACAGGTCTAAAGAGATTGGTATATTATTTTTACTAAATATAACAGAGCAGAACAGATGGCCAATACCTGCAAGATTACACAGCACAAAGTAAAACTTGAAGATGATGTTATTGCACAAATATAGCCTGGCAGCAAATTTCTTTGTGTGAACACTTGACACCACTTTGCAAAGCCCGTTCAAGTCTGAGGGAGGGCTCAGGTGAAGATCACACCAGATTTGCAGTCAAAAATAGAACTGAGAAAATGAGTGTCGTATTGCCCCTCCTGGTTTATGTATTCGGCGGTGGTTGCAGTACAAGCTCGAGGCACTGACATCTGCATGTCATCAAGGACAGATACTGTATGCTTTGGGAAAAGAGGTGAAAATCTCCCTGCTCTAACAGGAGTGTGTGTGTGTGTGTGTAATGTGTGTACGTGTGTTCTTGTTACATCATGGTCATTCTTCTACAATGATGGTGCCAATTCATAACAAGAGTCTCTACCTGAATTAAATTTACGCATACATGTCACTTTAACAATTGGGCTACAAAATAACAACCATGTCTAGCAAATTGGAAAACCCTTTGTTATGTACAGTCTTGACGCATCTAACTTCAAACTAGATTTCCAATAATCTTTGGGGTTCGGGTCCATTACACTGGTTCATTCCTGATGGCTCTACAGAAAGCAAATATTGTAGTAATTTTAATGGACAGATTCAGCCCATACAGTATTTAACAAGCATAGCTTTTATTTTGAATTGGGGGGAGTTGGAACTTTCTTTTATATGCGTACTGAAGCGCTGCTGTGGTTAGAGGTTAATTACATTTCGGATCAACGTCTCAAAGACAAAAAGGATGTTTGCTGGAAACACTGATTGCATCGAGTAGTTAATTGTTTGTGATACAGCCTTGAACGAGTTTCTTTGCGTTTCCACTCATATAATCAACGATGACACGCTGTAGTAGCATCACGTTCTATCCATTATATCAATTAACAGACATAATAAGACATTTAGGTTTTTAACCTGCATGTTAAAATTAGTCAACGCTGCCATTTCTGATGAGACATTAATGAAAGTTGTGAAATACAAAGAGGTCTTCATGCTAATTGTGCAATTGCATGCATTTGCAAATGGTCAGTTATTTTTTAAAAAGCGCCTCATAAAATGTTGTACAGTGTGGCCAAAAGGAGAGCATTATGGTCAAGTGCAAACAGCGATTTCATCAGCATGCCAAACTCTACCCCTCCCCAACACATCCATTCAATATCTATTTACCGTGTGTTTTCTACAGGACGAATAAACATTTGCTTTACTTGTACAAGGCAGAGCAGATGAAAACACTTTTTTCATAACATGTGTGAGGGTAGAGGGAGGGTGGGGGAAAATAACTTCAAAAACATCACAGACTCTCCTCTCTGACATCCAGGACCAATGAAAGAGCTCCTCTCTGACATCCAGAACCAATGAAAGAGCTCCTCTCTGACACCCAGAACCAATGAAAGAGCTCCTCTCTGACATCCAGAACCAATGAAAGAGCTCCACTCTGACATCCAGAACCAATGAAAGAGCTCCTCTCTGACATCCAGAACCAATGAAAGAGCTCCTCTCTGACATCCAGAACCAATGAAAGAGCTCCTCTCTGACACCCAGAACCAATGAAAGAGCTCCTCTCTGACATCCAGAACCAATGAAAGAGCTCCACTCTGACATCCAGAACCAATGAAAGAGCTCCACTCTGACATCCAGAACCAATGAAAGAGCTCCACTCTGACATCCAGAACCAATGAAAGAGCTCCTCTCTGACATCCAGAACCAATGAAAGAGCTCCTCTCTGACATCCAGAACCAATGAAAGAGCTCCTCTCTGACATCCAGAACCAATGAAAGAGCTCCTCTCTGACATCCAGAACCAATGAAAGAGCTCCACTCTGACATCCAGAACCAATGAAAGAGCTCCACTCTGACATCCAGAACCAATGAAAGAGCTCCTCTCTGACATCCAGAACCAATGAAAGAGCTCCTCTCTGACATCCAGAACCAATGAAAGAGATGGCCCACTCGCACTCTCACTTGGACCCTGGCTGACCTGCACGACAGTGATTGCACTGTTTGGGAGAGACATAGTGGCACCCGGTGCCATCTCAACCCACTGGTGTAGCCCACACCGCCAAGACCGCAGGGGGGGGTTGTTCTCGTCATTTCTAGTGACAGCGTAGGGGTCCTGGTGAGCCAAGGAAAATTATATATTTTATAAAGATTCTGCAGTTACAGGAAAATTCTTAACACCCCGTTTACAAGGGAAAGCACTCAGCAGTAATCTGCTAATCTCGCTAACACTTTGATCGCAGACTTGAGAACGAGATCTGCTTTTTCTTCCAAGGAATGTTAATTCAAGCGAAAGGTTTTATGTAACGTTGCTCGATTCGTCAGGTTTTATAAGTAGTAAATAAATACTCTTGAGGTAATACATTTCCTATTTTTTCCGCTGGAAAGAAAAAATACACTTTTTTATGGTCAGGATCTTTAAGAAATATTAAAGAATAATAGAATCATGAAGCACTAATTGAGTTGTAGAATGAGAGGAGTGAATAGTATCCTGTCAAACGTCAGCAGTGAAGTTTACATGCGTACGACACACTCAGCAAGTGAGACCGCCCTCCACACACACACACACACCCACCCCCCAAAAAGTGTTTCTCTCACCCTCTCTCTGTAACTGTGAAGGTCTGAACTGAATGCCCGCACTGTCCCAGAGTATGAGAGGAATCTGGCTACACTTACAGTTTGTTCTCTTAAATGTAAAAATGGCATAGAACAGTGAAACGGCTGAATAATTTTAAAAAGCAGAGCAGGAACTGAACATGACATGAGCCTGTTTTTTTTCTTCTATATTGTCTCTGCTGGTTGAGCAGCTCAGAAAATGCTATTTCCTGAAGCGGAAGTCTGTAATGCTCATGACCTCACAGACTAGAGCCATCAGCATTGGGTGGGTGGGAGGGGGGGAGGGGGCGGAGTCCTATTGCAGTAATGCAATCCCATTGGCCCAAAGCCATTACAGGCTGACCATTCTGCTCTGTGGCACAATCACAGCTTTCACAACTGCTGAACGGTCACCTGGACCAGCTTCCTTCGTCTACGTCATCTAAGCGCATGTGAAGCAACGTACGGCTAACAGATTTCTCACTTTTTTCCCCCAACCGTGCGGTTCCTGCATAAACATTGTTTTTACCCAGCTGCAAACACAGTCGACAGGGTCCTAAACTGGGTAATCTCATCCACCACAACGTGATAAAAAGCTGCTGCTAACTGTTTTTAGTTTTTTTGTATGGACAGGATCAGACCTTTTCACAACTAAACTAACCTATTCACCATTCAGCCACCTTTAAGCTCCGAAATCAAACAAATAATCTGTGTGATTTTAATATTGAAATACTGTACCTTTATGGGAGCCAACATTCCTGTATGCCAGGGTAACCATCCTGATCTTGGGGCAGTATACATGCTTTATTCTATCCAGAATCTTAATCACCTAAGTCACCTTAATTATTGGCTGTGTCCGAATCAGAGCCCTATCTACTGCATCCTGTGTACTATGTACCAGCATACTGTATACTGCTTACTGCATACTGTCTTGTGACAAGCAGTATGAAAAAGAAAATCCTCCGTTCGATTATCAGCGAAAACCCGGAAATAAGTATATTGTTACGTCCCTATGCCGGGGATATTAAGAACACTCGATTTTCGGAATTGTCACGTACTTAACAGCTTTTTTTTTAAAGTAGACTTAACTGGCATAGGCCTACTCAATAGTAGGCAAGTGCGCTGATTCGGACACGGCCACTGTCCATATTTCGTCAGTTTACAGGAGGTTCACACCCCTGTTGCATGAAAACTAGCGGTTTATGGGTAGCGGGAAAACCTGCTGGATTGTCGCCTTCCAGGGATGAAGTTCGGTAGACTCCCTAATCACCGTACCCTCACATTTTAAGATTGTACAGTGCATCTCCTCAAATTAAATGAGGAACTTCCCTGTATGACAGTGGTCCCCAACCCTTTTTCCTGGAGATCTACCGTCCTGTAGGTTTTCATTTCAACCCTAAATTGGCACGCCTGATTCTACTATTTAGCAGCTCTCTCGCTGTTGAATGAGGTGTGCTTTGTGAGGGTTGGAGTGAAAACCTACAGGACGGTAGAACTCCAGGAACAGGGTTGAGAACCACTGCTGTATGTATATTTAGGGAGGATCAGGCAACGCCCCTCTCGCCCCTGACGGAGGCGCTAATCTGCCCTCCATCCCACAGGACTGTCCCAGCAAGCAGGAGCTCCAGAGCTCTCTGCGCCAGCTCCACAAGCTGCTGTCGGCCCACGAGGCCTCCTACCTGCAGAGCCTCCGCTCCATGAGGAAGAAGCTGAACCTCCTGCAGGGCGCTGCAGCGCGGCAGGGCGTCAAAGCCAGCAACGGTGAGGCCCGCCCTGGAGCTGCCACTCTGTGCTTCCCTGTATTAGTGAGCCCTATTCAGGGTATAAAATTCACTTTTTCACCCACTGACCAGAGTGCTTGTGGATTTGAAAAATCCCCAGTCATTTAAAAAAAGTTTACCAGCCAAATTAGCGTTTACAATACAGCACAACCTGGTTGGATACCAGCCAAAGTGGCTGCTAGAGTAAAGATTTTACCAGCCACAATCAACATTTTACCAGCATGTGGTTGGTGGCTGCTGTTAATTACACACCCTGGTCCAATCCTTTTTTGTTGCTATGCTGCCAGATGTGTGACGGTCAGATGCAATTTTAACGCAGCTTTGAGGTCATGAACAGACCCACCGGGCCACATGAACAGAGGCTAGAGCAGGAGTGGGCCACTCCAGGCCTCGCGGGCCGGTGTGTATGCAGGTTTAACTCCAGGCCTGGGGGACTGGTGTGTATGCAGGTTTAACTCCAGGCCTCGCAGGCCGGTGTGTATGCAGGTTTAACTCCAGGCCTGGGGGACCGGTGTGTATGCAGGTTTAACTCCAGGCCTCGCAGGCCGGTGTGTATGCAGGTTTAACTCCAGGCCTCGCGGGCCGGTGTGTATGCAGGTTTAACTCCAGGCCTGGGGGGCCGGTGTGTATGCAGGTTTAACTCCAGTCCTGGGGGGCCGGTGTGTATGCAGGTTTAACTCCAGGCCTGGGGGGCCGGTGTGTATGCAGGTTTAACTCCAGGCCTGGGGGGCCGGTGTGTATGCAGGTTTAACTCCAGGCCTCGCGGGCCGGTGTGTATGCAGGTTTAACTCCAGGCCTCGCGGGCCGGTGTGTATGCAGGTTTAACTCCAGGCCTCGCGGGCCGGTGTGTATGCAGGTTTAACTCCAGGCCTCGCGGGCCGGTGTGTATGCAGGTTTAACTCCAGGCCTCGCGGGCCGGTGTTGTATGTAGGTTTAACTCCAGGCCTCGCGGGCCGGTGTGTATGCAGGTTTAACTCCAGGCCTCGCGGGCCGGTGTGTATGCAGGTTTTTGCTGCCACCGGTTACCCTGGCTCAATCAGCGAATTGGTCACATACACCAACACCAATTCACTCGTAAATTAGACCACAATAAAACGCTACAATACATGCATACCGGCACAAAAACATTAATCAGCTGCTGTTCATATCGCGGAATTAAGCTAAAATATCAGATCATGTAAATGATTGGGCCAATTAAAAAATTGGTAACTGGTGGCAATACTGCATACACACCGGCCCGCAAGGCCTGGAGTTGCCCATCCCTGAGTTGGAGTTAGGGGAAACCACGTCCCTGTGTTCTCTATATAAGTCTACGCATTGTCTGTGTCACTGCTATCCCCTGTCCATCAGCAGGGACCTGCCCAAAGCTGGAGGCGCCCAGCAACGGGAGGAAACTGGGCAAGATGCTGGCGATGGGCCACGAGGTGCACTTCCTGTGCGAGCCAGGGTACGAGCTGGTGGGGCCCGTGAGCAGGGTGTGTCAGGAAGCCCTGACCTGGAGCGGCCAGCAGCCTTCCTGCAGGAGTGAGTGACCGGTGACCAATCAGAGAGCTCGTAGTGCCAGACCCCGCCCCCCCTCCTCCTCCCCCACCCCTGCCCACGGCTCTCATCATCGCCGGCCCTTATCTAACTCTTCATCCTGGCTTCTAACCTCGCTTTGTTACGCCCGTCGTCTCTCTCTCCTCATCTTTTACCACAATCCCTGTCATCGTTCTCTTTGTTACTCTCATCCTTTATGCTCTCAGACTCATAGCCAGAAAAAAGAGATGCTAGAATTTAAGTACAGTTTACGATTACATTTCTTTCCCCCGCAGGTCAAGGCCGGAACTACTACAAATTTGGACATAAATGCATGTTTTGTTTCGTTACTTTTCCTGTTGCCTGCCAATATTTTTCATTGCACTTCATATAATTTTACATTTACTCTGAAACATCCGCTCCTACAGGAAGCAGAGCGTAGTTTGTCTCTTTATTGAAATGTTATAGATACTGTCGTTATATATTTTCATTGCACGTGTGTGTTTATCTTTTCTCCAGTGAGATTTTAGATTTTCCTGACATTTCAAATGCGTTTCTATAGACATAAACGAGTGTGCTTCCACCCCGTGTCTGAACGGAGGGACCTGTGTGGACGAGGTGAACCGATTCCTTTGCACGTGTGCCAAGGGCTGGACGGGAGCGACCTGCCACAACCCTATACCCACATGTAGGTAAAAATAGGGGGAAACTATCTCCCAGACCCCGGGGAACACAGAATCCAGCTCATTCACCGAGTTATGCCCTGCAAAATGGCTGTTCACCTCACAAGTGTTCCGTAACATTGCCATTTGCGCCACAATGCGTCATTTCATCAGGAAAGGCTATGGCTTTAATTTGGACAGGTTTACTCCCTCTCCACCCTGACAAACATAACAACAACAAAAAAAAAAAAAGACAACAAACAATTTCTCATAATTTGGTCAAGTTGAGCTTCACTACTTGAGACCGGTTCATGACACTGTATTCTCTTGTCTGGTTTGGGACACTGAAAGGATCCGACCTGGAAGGTTGAAGCTGCTACTTTTGCATTCATGAGTCTAATTATACGAGCGGTCTTTGGCTCTGAGGACACGTGGTTCCCTGGCCTGGCCACTGCATACACAAGCAGTAGTGTACACTTCAATTAGGCCGGTTCTGGTCAAATGAGCCAATGAATCTCGAGACAGATTCCCATTTGTTATTCTAATTTTTAGGTATACATAGGTGGAAGGTACTGTATATATCAGCTTATTCTGTATAAAATTAATGTTGAGTATGAAAGCATTTAGCTTATGCAGCAAATACCACCAAACAGGCTCTAAAAGGTTCTTTATACATGTTTACGTGTTGACAGACTGAACACCATCAATAGAAAGGCAACAGGGATTCTTACCTTGGATTCTCTCTCTTTTGTTCTCATCTTGTGCCCGCTTCAGTCTTCACCATAGTGAGCGACGCCTCCGCGGCTGCGGCTGCGGCCACCACCTCCTCCCCCTCCACCTCCTCCTCCATCTCTCCGTCTGCTCTCCCGTTCTCCCCGTTTGTGCACCCCTCACGATGCACGCAGTTCCTGGGCTCCACGCGTTGCTCCTGTGAGGCCGGTTTTACGCTATCAGGCCGGGACAGCAGCCTCTGTGTAGGTGAGTGTGGGTCCAGGCCCCAACGCCATTTTGTGTTCACCAGAATACACGCAGAACGACGTGATTATTTCATTACATCCTGTGGCATAAATGGATAACATGTAAAATGTGGAAAGCTAGGCAAATGAAGGGCATCTTTTTGTACACGCATGCACACAACTGCCCACACACAAACACACGCACAAACACACACATACACATGCATGTGCAAACAGACACAAACGCAGAGTGTGGTTTTACTGTAGACCTAAATAAAACAAAAACAATTAACCTTTTTCCACAGCACAGTTGAGGCAGTGGAAGGTCAGTTGAGGCAGTTGAAGGTCAGTTGAGGCAGTTGAAGGTCAGCCAAATGCACTGACAGTTCACAATCAGGATGTTTTAGGCCTTAAATGTCCTGCAAGATCCAGGCCCAAAGAAAGCACTGAAAATCCCAGGCTGAAATAATCATTTTCCTCCTCCACAGCCGCCAACGTGAGTGTGTGAGTGTGTGTTTCAGACATCGACGAGTGTGAGGTGTTCCACATGGGGCAAGCGGGGCGTCTGTGTTTGCACAACTGCGTGAACACCGCCGGCGGCTACCGCTGCGCCTGTCCCTCCGGCTACAACCTCACCCGGGACAGCCGGAACTGCAAAGGTCAGCCGGAGCCAACCCTTTAAAGGGCTGCAGAAACGGCACGCTCAGGCTGCCAACTATAAACTAGAACAGGGCCGGCCAGCGCCGGTCCTGGGGAGCCGCAGGGGCTGCTGGTTTGTGTTCTCACCTTAAATACAACAACCGTTTTGACCAAAGAAACCAGGTGAGGTGAGTAAACTGTGTAATCGGCGGCTTTGATCAATTAAGTGTCGAGCAACAACAAAAAACAGCCGACCCTGCGGCCCTCCATTGGACCAGGATTGGCCGCCCTTGAACTAGATAGACCGTATGGCATGACCGATCACAGTTGATAGACGGTCAATTGAAAAGAGCAGAGAGCAGGAACTGTTGACGGAATGTTACTGTACTGGGCGCTTAAAAGCGTTTAAAATGCATGGGTCCTGGAGTGTCGGTTTATGGTTTTGTTTCCATCTCTGCTTGGTAACAAGAGTTTGAGGAACGATTAAAAGTCTGAGCCTGAATATTCTGTATGGTGCAATGCTGAGTGCCTCCGGCTCATTCATTAAACCTGATTAATTCAAATTAATCCAGTTATGTAGTTATAGGTTTGGATGGAGAAAAAACCAGGACCGTCTCTGGCACTCCAAGACCAAGGCTGTGGCTGGGTAGTTATAATGCTGTGCTACGCTAATCTGTGCTACGCTATGCTGTGCTGTGCTATGCTAATCTGTGCTATGCTATTCTGTGCTACGCTATGCTGTGCTACGCTATGCTGTGCTGTGTAGTTATAGTGCTGTGCTATGCTATTCTGTGCTACGCTATGCTGTGCTACGCTATGCTGTGCTACGCTATGCTGTGCTACGCTATGAGTGCTGTGCTATGCTATTCTGTGCTACGCTATGCTGTGCTACACTATGCTGTGCTGTGTAGTTATAGTGCTATGCTGTGCTGTGCTGTGTAGCTGTAATATATTGCTTTTCCCTTTTAATGTGCAGACATTGATGAATGTGAGACCAGACAGCACAACTGCACCCGAGACCAGCTGTGTGTGAACACGTACGGAAGCTTCCAGTGTGTGCGAGTGGAATGCCCCCGTATCCGAAATGCTACTTACGTCAAGACCACACCTGTGTAAGCGCCGATACGCACGCACACATTCCGCACAGGTCACGCACACACACTCGCTACTGTCAAATACGGTGAGCTGTGTTCCTCCACGTGGCTGGCTGTCTTCCTTATAAACGGATATAGGTTTGGACAGTCGACAGCACCGTTGAGGCTTGGTGGTTTTCATGGCAATACAATAATTATCTAGGAGACCCAATTGGTGATGAAGCAAAGAGCCTCCACGACCATACCGGTTATTGTTATTCCTAGTACAGGCTTTTTACATTCTGTCACTTAATTAAAGCCACTAAACAAAAGGGTGAAGTCCCCAAACTGACCCCCCCTGCTCCCCCCCCAAAACCAGGCCTCTCACTTCCTGTTCTGTGCTATCCGTTCCCACACAGACGATGCGAGCGGAATCCTTGCCCGGTGGACAACAAGGCGTGCGCCCAGGCCCCCAACTCGGTCACCTTCCACTACCTGTCGGTGGTGTCCAACCTGTCGGCCCCCCGGGTGCTGTTCCGGGTGTCGGCGGCCCGGGTCCTGGGGGACACGCTGCGCTTCGGGCTCCTGGGGAGCCGAGGGAGGCGTCACTTCACGGTGCAGCGCTCAGGCCGGCGGACGGGCCAGCTGCTCCTGGTCAGCCCCGTCCAGGGCCCCGCCACCCTGGAGGCCGAGGTGGAGATGAGCGAGCTGGAGAGGAGGGTCACGCTAGGCCGCTACGTCACCAAGGTCACCCTCTTCGTCTCGCCCTACGGCTTCTAGCGCCGGCGGGCTGGGTGGGTGGGAGGGTGGAGGAGGGAAGCTCCGCTCCGCGACGGCGTCAAGGAGACGAGCCGCGGCCACGGCCTCCTCCATTACATGCAAATAAGGAGGCTTGTTTGTAGATGACAGCAGCAATTTGCCGCGTCCTCCTTTTCAATGATAGGAAGCATTTAAAGGCGCGAGGGTTCTCTCGGGGTTTGCATTATCGCCGTTCTTCGTGTAATCAGTATCTGCGTTCGGCCGCGATACGACCCGTGGCTCCCAGAACAGGCCACACCGCAGGCGGACGGTTTCGTTTCGCTGCCCCGTGGGCTGCTGGGATACAGAGCCACAGCTGAACTGGGCTTGTAAATACTCGCAAGGCTCAAGTCCGCGGCCCAGAGGAGAGGATCCGACGCATTTTATTTATGGGGTTTGGGGGGGCCTGGTGTGGGGGAAGCTCCACACGATTAAAGCTGGAGCTGGTTTGGGGTGCGATTCTCCGCAGAATGAACTCCGGCGGTGTGCTAGCACTAAGCGTACAATAGAAATCAAATAGAAGCCTGAGAACGAGACAGAAACTAGCCTGAACGAACATAAAACGGGCAGGGTCATACGCGAGCTGAAAGATGTGATCCCTGGAATGCGTGTTTGTTTGTTTGTTTGTTTTTCTTGTCTGACATCAGGACTCAGGATAGTTAATACATATTTTGCATGTCTGGCTTCACAAACTTTATGAATTCTACAGTATTTATAATGCAGAACATCTGCAGCTTTTATTTTCTATTTTTTAGAAATGTTCTGTGCTTCAGCGTAAGCTCTTCAGAAATAATAAATGAGGAGTACATTTCCCCCGCTTTGTCATTTCTGTCATGTCCTCATGTCCAGGGCCACAGTACAAAAAAAAACACTCCAATTATGAATAGTCCTATTGACCCTGAAAATGATCAGAATATCAGAAAAAGGGCTTAAAATACAAGAGCTTCACGGACCCACAGAGGACGGCAAGATCAACCTTAAGCAATACGTAGCCGAACAGTATACAACAACAGGCTGCCAGTTCTGTTGCGTGCATTTATAAAATGATGAATACTGTAGCTATTTAGTAGGCAGGCAGGCAACTCACAATTGTGCACACGAGCAATAGGGACTGCATTCACCAAACAGTTAAGTCTCTGTGTGTTTTATAAGGAGATGGCAAGGCGAGAGCTTTAGTTGCACCTCTTACACTTTCAACGATCGAGTCTTGAGGTGTGTGTTTGTGTTTGTGTTCGTGTGTGCGTATATGTGTCTGTATGTGTGTATGTATGTGTGCGCGCCGCACAAACCGGTGTGGAGCCTCACCCAGCTCAGGGTTGTGTAGAGATGGTTTTTGGAGAACACAGTCGAAATGTTTCACCTCAGTGTGAGGCAGCACAGCGGACCTGTACCTGCCGGGACAACCCCCCCCCACCCCACTTCACCAGGCTGGGGGCGAGCTGTTCTCAAACAGCCACAGAGGAGGAGGCCACACAGTTCAGCACTTCCACACACACCCACACACACCCACACACACCCACACACACACACACACACACACACACTGCAGCTCATACGGGGAAATACCAGCGGGTTTGTGACAGCCCAAGCAGAGCCGGTCCAGACAAACTATACATCATCCATGCAGGAGAGTACCGAGGTGCTGCCAAAGCAATAAACCCAACCGGGCCTAACGTCTCACTACATTCGCCTGCAGTTCTGACCCTCTCAGAAATCAGCGGCAGGCTGGGTGGATCTGGGTGCTGCTGGAGGGGGCGTGTGAAGGGTTAAAGTGCGAGCGCACACAGACAGAGGCAGGCAGTGTGCTCCAGTGGAAACAGACAGCCGCTAATTTGCTGCCGTTGGCCCTGACTGTGAGTCACCCCTGCGAGGGCAGGTCAGGGGTTTCCTGGTCTGGCAGGGTCCCGCCCCTCCTCCCCTCCCCCCCCTCGTTTCTGGGGCACTGAAGATGCCACAGCCGTAGGGGTATGGGGAGGAAAGTGGGAAGTGGAGGGAGGGAGTGAGGGAGAGAGGGAGGAAGAGAGGGAGGGGGGGAGAGGGAGAGAGGATTGCCTCTGATCTGCGACTCACAGGAATGGTGTCGGCGGTTTTGAGTTGCCTGTACATGACAAGGCGGCGCTGAGAGATGCAGTTTTATGTCAAAGACTCGTGTTTCCTCCAATCAGGTTCCCCTGTTTAAAAGCCCCTTTCCTGCCTCACCCCCCTGTCCCACTGCCTCCAGACAATAGGGTAGCAGACAGGCCCCCATGACCACAGGGTACCCCGGATCTCTTCCTACCCCGACAGGAGCACAAAGACCCCGCATCGATGAGCCAGTCCTGAGTCATCCCGTTTCCATTCTCCCCTACCACCCACCCTGGTCACTTGATCAAACCCCACCCACCCCCTCAAACTCGCCCCAGCGCTGGCTGGCCCCAGATCAGAGAGACAAGGTTGCCTGAACAACAAGAGGCTGTCCCAGTAACCTGGATCTGACGGTAACACAATCCCGCTCCGCGCGACATCAATGGGACCGCCGCACGGCTCCCGAGCACATCGCCACAATGTGTCCCAGTCAGGAGCGCCGGAGATCTGAACGCTCGTCCCGCTGCGTTTGTATCAGGTTCAGAGTAACACAAGACAGCCCTCCATTACGCACAATCTCTGGGCTTATCTTTGCTCGCTCGCGCGGCTTTGACGCTGTGAGCAGAAGCAGAGCAGTGCTGTGCAGCGCAACATCCTCAGAAATTTATATCCTCATTCCAACCCGCAGCCCAAAGCCGATTACAGACCAATCGAACGCGCGCCCCCGCCACAGTAAAAGGTAGCTTTGGGTAATCATAAAACGTCGTGCAACAGTCAACCTCCAATTTAAACTGGTTCTCTGAATATTACTGGAAGGGGGGGGATTTACAAATGTCACAACAGTTCAAATACCAGACATTTGGTTTTCAGGTCAATTCTTACCAGAGGGGTTTGTGGGCCTCTGTTCCATTTGTCCTTGGCAGCGTAACACAGCCAGCTCTGGCTCTGGTGTGTTTTAAGTCACAAATCCTGGACTGCTTCACCCCAGCAGGTTGAGCCAAGCGGACAAGCGGGCCTGGATCCGGAAGCCTTGGCACGGGCTCATACCTGGGGGGCTGGGTCAGACTGAAGCCACAAAGGAAGGCTTGTCAGAGGGAGAGCCGGGGGCCACAAAGACCCCGCTGTGTGTGCCCCCACCCCACCCCACCCCACTGACTGTTTACCACATGTGCATGAGTGCGCTATACGCTCAAGAGTGGGGGGGGGGGGGGAGGGCATGGTCAGACTGCTCCTCCTGTACCCACTGCTGTTTGGGGGGCATCTCCACCCCTCTCTGCCGCCCTCCTGGTTTTGCCTCCGCTTCTCACCCACCTGACTCACCCTTATAATGGGAAAACAACTTCAACAATCATATTGTCAGCTATTAATCACACAGCTTATAAGGTTTCTGTAAATTTAACGGCACTGGAGCTCATAAAGGCATTTTTAAAAGCCTCGCATTGTGTGAGGCAGCGCTACAGATTACACTCTTTTTGGAAAATCACTGTAAACAAGTTTAAAACAGACGCACACATCAGGAAGTCCAACACTGACTTATAGCACTGTTAATGGAGAAGTTCGGTATTTAGCATGTTAAGCCCTGTTAAAAGGTTATTTACGATCATATACAGCGGTCCATATCAACATTTTGACAAACTTTGCAGTCTTGAGGTATACAGTCAAGCCAGAAAGTCTGAATACCCCTTTCACCTTCTCCACGTTTTATTACATTACAGACATATTCTACAATAGATTGAGTTCATTTTTTGTCTCAAAATTCTACACAAAATAGCCCATAATGACAAAGTGAAAACATGTTTTTAGAAATTTTTGCAAATGTATTAAAAATTGAAAACTGAAATTTTTCATTTACATAAGTATTCATACCCTTTGCTTTAACATATTTTTAAAGTATCATATTTAATATTTGGTCGCATATCCTTTGCATGCTGTTACTTCCTGAAGTCTGTGACTCATCAACATCAAAAGACTCTGGATATCTTATTTCCAGGTACTGTTACAAGCGATACTATAAGCTCTCTGCATTTGAATGGATCTCTATGGGAATTGGGGGGTGAGACTAGATTCAGCTGTAAATTACACTGGTACAGTATGGAACACATGGCTGGCTAAATGGCTGTAAGTCATCAAGGGTCTAAGCCAGGGGTGTCAAACTCATTTTCACCGTTGACGGGGGAGGGGGGGGGGGTTGCAATCACCATTTTTTTAATACAAACTTTATTTAACGGTTTATTTAACGTATGTACCGCGGGTGTGCGTCCGCGTCTGCGTTTGTCTGTTATATCGTAAAAGTAAATCCCGGTTAACCAGCCACGTAGATACACGCGTCAGATAATTTATTTATTTATTTATTTATTTATTTATTTTTTTTTTTTTTTTTTTTTACGCGTCAGATAATTAAGTTCTTGCGGGCCACATAAAATGACATGGCGGGCCACATCTGGCCCGCGGGCCTTGAGTTTGACACCTATGGTCTAAGCCAGGGGTGGGCAACTCCAGGCCTCGCGGGCCGGTGTGTATGCAGGTTTTTGCTGCCACAAGTAAACAATTATTTAATTAGCCCAATCGTTTACATGATCTGATATTTTAATCTACATTCTACGATATGAACAGCAGCTAATGAACGTTATTGTGCCGGTTTGCGTGTATTGTAGCGTTTTATCGTTATTTAATTTACGAGTGAATCGGTGATGGTGTATACAACTAATTAGCTGATTGAGCCAGGTTAACTGGTGGTAGTAAAAACCTGCATACACACCGGCCCGCGAGGCCTGGAGCTGCCCACCCCTGGTCTAAGCTATCGAACGAGCCCCGAACCATCACTCTGTTGCCAGATATGGAGTAGATGTGGATGGATCACTGCAAGGGTTATTTCTCCTGACTCATTTTCCTATAGACCTCTATGGGGAAAAAAGTCAGGAGAAACAACCCTTAAAGGGATCCATCCACATCTACTCCATATCTGGCTGCAGAGTGATGGTTTGGGGCTTGTCTGATACTTTAGACCAGTGGTTCTCAACCCTGGTCCTGGAGTACCCCTGTGTATGCAGGTTTTCGTTCCAACCACAATTGCAATACCAGAATTTTAACAAGCTGTTAATATTTCTTAATTAGATGTTTTTAATGTTTAGAGGGATTATTTACCCTCTTAAGCCACATTTTGTTAGCAAAAGCTATGCATAGCATGAAGAATTAAAGTCCAATATTCACATTGTGCTGTATTGCAAACAATTAAAAATAGGTAAAAAATTTTTTTAACTGATCAAATTAAAGACTGAGGTGAATCAATAGGCTCCTAATTGGTGATATTGTGGACACATGGCCACTAAAACTAACCGTTTGGTAAATAATGAAGAATTCAAAGACAAAGCAAATGATAACAAGCCAAACCTGAATTGTGTTAAATTTAAGGAAACATTATGAAGGAACACTTGTTCAATTACCTAATTAAGAGCCCATTCACCTCAGTCTTTACCTCTTTTTTGTAATTGTTTGCAATATAACACAATAAGCATAATGTGAACCTGGAAAATTTATTATTCATGGCATGTATAGCCATGTCTTTTATAATGTGTCTTTAGAGGGTAAATAATCCCTCTAAACATGATAAATTAACATCTTAAAATATTGGGATTGCAATTGTGGTTGGAACAAAAACCAGCATGCACAGGGGTACTCCAGGACCAGGGTTGAGAACCACTGCCTTAGACCCTTGATGACGTACAGCCATTTAGCCAGCCATGTGTTCCATACTGTACCAGTGTAATTTACAGCTGAATCTAGTCTCATTCCCCAATTCCCATAAAGATCCATTCAAATGCAGAGAGCTTATAGTATCGCTTGTAACAGTACCTGGAAATAAGATATCCAGAGTCTTTTGATGTTGATGGGTCACAGACTTCAGGAAGTAACAGCATGCAAAGGATATGCGACCAAATATTAAATATGATACTTTAAAAATATGTTAAAGCAAAGGGTATGAATACTTATGTAAATGAAAGATTTCAGTTTTCGATTTTTAATACATTTGCAAAAATTTCTAAAAACATGTTTTCACTTTGTCATTATGGGCTATTTTGTGTAGAATTTTGAGACAAAAAATGAACTCAATCTATTGTAGAATATGTCTGTAATGTAATAAAACGTGGAGAAGGTGAAAGGGGTATTCAGACTTTCCGGCTTGATTGTATTTACCGTTTAAATATTTATAGAACTATTTTCAGTCGCCGTACAGCCATATATGTTTGTAAACTTCCGCTTGAAATTTAGGAAGGTCTTGGAGTTTGAATTCAAAACTTTCCAAAACAATTAAGAAGTATTTCCGTCTGCGGATGTATATCTACACCTCAGTTGGTGTCAATAGATTTAATAAAATTATAAATAAAACTCGAAACGAAGCAAATTTTGCGACGATTTTTGTGTCAGAACATTAACGGACAACAGTGACCACTCGGTGAGTTCCCAGTTTTTGAAAACGAGTTTATGGTGTTTTTTGAAGGATTTTCTATTATGCAGGTCCACATCCATTGTGTAAATTAGCTGACATGAGCAATAAACAATATATCTCAAGACTGCAAAGTTCGTCAAAATGTTGATATGGACCGTTGTATATGATCGTAAATAACCGTTTAACAGCTAGGGTTTAACATGCTAAATACCGAATTTTTCCTTTAAATGCTATGACGATTTAAGAATGGACGTGAAAAAGACGTTCTAAAGCAAAGTAAGCTCATGCAGTTTTCATTTAATTTCATATCTAGAAACAAAACAAATCAAGCTGTGCTTTCTAAGCAAGTCAGAATACCCAGCGGGGGTATGCTACAATGCAGGATTACTCAGTTAGCTGGATAACTGCACTGAGTAAAACCCGGAACCTTCCCAAATCTGGAGCACGGACAGAAGTAAAATGAGCTGTTCCGGGTTTTACTCCGTGCAGTTATCCAGCTAACTCAGTCATCCTGCTTCTCTCAGTGCAGTTATCCAGCTGAGTAATCCTGCTTCATAGCATACCCCCAGGTCTCTGTGTTTACGTATGTCTGGTTTACATACCAAACGCAAAAATGTAGAGGGAAAATGATTAGCTTATTCGTCATCACAAATGCAGTGGCGCACTTTCACACAAATTTTGCATAGTAAATAAGTGGATATTTTTACATTTTTCAGGGAATATTTCAATTGTAAGTGGTGCACAAGTTATTTTTCCCTTCCACATTAAATGTTGCCATTTCATATCTACCACAAAAATGAACATGGCATTTGTGCAAAGAGGTGGAAATTCATTAGTCAATGGAACAAACACAAATATTATAATATGTTGTACTGAAAGCAATGTGCAATTAATCCACTAGATGAAGATCTGATTTGAAATCTGGCTGAGAACACTGCAGCAACTGTTCAAGGAAGAAAGGCTTCAATGAGCAAGCAGACGCTCAACGCTATAGATGTGAATCCTGAAGCTACACTGCCACCTAGTGTCTATTTTAAGGAAATGCATGGTAATTAGAAAACTAAAATTTTTGTCCAAGACTTTGTTGTCGAACGGCTTCTTTGGGACCATAATGTCCCATATACCAATGAAAACTTAAATAATGTGATGGGAAATGACCCACAAAATAGGTTTTGATACAGTTTGTAAGTGACTTTCGGATCCTGACAAATCAGTCGTTTGGTACGTACAGCAGTTGATGATTGACAGCACATCTTTAGGCTACTCATTTGTATGTCCATTCATCTTCTCACGTATGAATGCCCAGATTAGACAAACGAGTTTGACACCGGATCGAGCAGAAATCAGTTTCAGTACGGAACATCAAAGACAGGAGACTGACTGAAGTTATTTAAAATTTATTAAAATAAAATTCTTACAGCCAACATGTAAAATCCTGTACAAACACACAATGTGCACAGCGGGAGGGAAAAGTTGACTTCCATTTTGTGTTTGTTGAGATCACGGCTTCATGTCCCTGCCACTGCCACTCAAAACAAGGAGCAAAACCTTAACGGCACAAAAACACACACAGAACTACCGTGTAGACACCTTTCTTTGTCTCGAGCACACACACATACACACACACAAAATCTTCCCTATGTGTGTCATTGCATTATATAGAAATCATATTATTAATTTTTTTGGAAGACAATGAGTGGAGGTAAAGTATGGCTACTTTTGTCAAGGTGAAATAGAAACAACTAAAAAACATTTGAGATGACCTTCCTATTCTTAGCCATTTCAAAGGACATGATTCAGGGCATTCAGTCAGAATACTCTACGAGTGTCGACCAGTGACACTTATTACTCATTTGTATTCAGTCGCTGCGTCTCCTCATCTACGATCAATCGGCTCGGGGAGCCTTTTTAACATTGACAAGGAAACAGCCAGCAAAGGACGATGTTTAAAAACAAAGATCAAGGCGCACCATACATCTGAATAGCACAGCTTGTGGTTGGGGCATGAATTAAATAGAAAACAACTCAATCATTAAAAACATTGCTTATCTATTCAAATTTAAGAGCAAAAATAAAGAAGCTGGAGTTGTATGGGGCTGTTGGGTGCGTATCCTGTCCAAGCCAGGTCTTTGGTCCAATAATACACTTCATGCTCTGTAACTGAATCCCGACCATGCCGGGAATGGACTGAGGCTGGCAACCCACCAGAGGAGGCCATAGGTCAGGGGTGGGGAATCTTATCCGGAAAAGGGCCGGTGTCGGTGCAGGTTTTTGTTTTAGCCCGGCACCGAGACACCCGATTCTACTTATCAAGGTCTTGATTGAAGATGAGTTAATTAGTTGAATCAGGCGTCTTAGTGCTGGGCTAAATCAAAAACCTGCACCCGCCCCTGCCATCCGCGAGCACAGCAGGTCCCCGGAGAGCCGTAGTGTCTCCTGGCTTTCAGTGCGTTTCAGGACCAGTGAATCATCCGAGTCATTGGCTGGATTGGGAAGCAGTGTCGTATAATGGTGAGGGAACTGGGCATGCGACGGTGTCCGCCACGCACCTGGTTACTCGCGTAACCGCCACACACCTGGTTACTGAGACCTAAACGGACTGGAGAAAAGGAAATTGGGGGGGTGTCACCCAGAGGGAGGATTTCCGTTAGCACGATACATCGCGCCGCGCTGCACACTAGCGGCGACTGTAGTTGATTGACAGGTCTACTGTAGTTGATTGACAGGTCTGCAGTCAGCACACGCAGGCCGCACACACACGCTGCACGCGCTTCAGAGGCTCAGACGTTAGCCTGCGGCGCTCACCAATTTACTGAGGACGTGGTAGCGATGGGACAGCCTTACAGCTGTGAAGGGCTATTCTATATCGGGAGAAATAACGGGGGAAGTAAAAAGATATCAAATGAGATGTTAAAAATGGACGGCAGACAATCCCGCACTAATAAAACGAGGAGCTCCTGAACTCGGCAGCCACGGAAAAATGGGTGCTTTTGAGTCATGAAAGGGCTGAGGCCTGAAACCATAGCAACGCATTCATTCAGGGGCCTGCTTCAGAGAGCCATCTTCCGCATAATAAGAGAGACATTGTTATTAAATATTTAGACAAAAAAAAGATGGTTGGGATCAAGATTTGCAACTCAAAGGAAGCAATCGACAAAAATAAATATAATTTTAAAAAAGAATAATCGCCAGGTCACTGTGTCATCATATGCAATTAAATCAGAATGACAAACTACTGGATTGTGCAGAGGAAGGAGGAAATTAAAGCCCCGTGACTGGATTTACAGTCACAAACGCTCACCAATGTGACCCAAAGATAGCGGAGCTGGAGGATGAAATGACTTTGGAGAGGGCGCCGAGTTTGCGCAAGGTGAGGGTCTTTTGAGGGTCTTTGCAAAGTCACGCGACATGCCCTCAATATGAGCAAAGTGGCACTCTGTGGACCTCTTTCGACACATGCATTTTAATCCAAATATCCTCCCCCACACGACACGCCCTCTCTGCCTCCAAGAGAAGCAGCAGATGCGACACGTTCCTCTTCACTTAGCATTTGCTTTCACAACACAGTATCCAAAGTTACAAGCTCAAATTTAAGATTTCCAATCGTTAGTCATATTTTCATTTTAATTTCATCAAGAAAATGACAAATGCATTATAATGACTCAAAGAAAACCATTAGGGTAAAATATCCCCAACAGGAGTTTGTTTACAGAATGTTTTAATGACAGTAATAGGGTTTTCCAATGAGTACATCCTGGTACTGAAATAACGCTCACTGGTGACGAGTGTTCAGGAATGGAGATATGGAGTATCTGAGTGAGCTGTCCTTAACAGTGCCCACAGGTTACATATTGAGCATCCAGACATACCTGCTGTTATTGGCAAAGGACTGTGTGCAAACACACTTCCCTGTGCCAATTTCTCTAATCAGAGTGATGCCCAGAAATATTCTTCTGCTTTAACACTGAAAATACATACCATCATCCTGACTAAAGTGCACACAAATGGACACACACACACACAAACACGCACACACATGTGCGCGCACAGAAAAAGTGACCATTTTAACCAGCCCACCACAGCATTTGTATCACATACCACTGCATAGGTTCTGAATGGCCTGCATTATGAATAGAAGTGTCCTGGAGAACAACTGGATGGACAGGACAGGACAACGCCATGCCCAAAACCAGGGGTCGTGGCCAGTGTGAATAAAGGAGTGAGCAGACCACCACTCAAGCTGGATAAACCATCAACTGACAAGACTTGCCAAGCAAGACCTTCTTACAGGGGCTGATCTCGAAGGGCTTGACCAGCTAAGTTGACCGGAGACTGGCCATTTCCACCCCAGTTAAAAAAAATAGGCCTGTGACCACTATTTCAACAAGATAATATATGAGCAAGAGTTACTGTAGCAAGGCCTGAGTAACAATATAAGATTTTTGGTGGAGTATTCCTTGTCTGATCAGCCATTCAATCTCAAAGGAGGCAGATGCTTTTCCCTTTTGCTAATCCTTTTACTGCATCTCATTTTCTGTTGAACTCTTAGAGCGAAGTGCTTTGCACAAACAGCTTGAAAAGTGCTCCATAACACTTCTTCTTCCTCTTCTTCTTAGCCTGAACTTCACGATACTCAACGTTTGTTATGTACATGACATAATTCAGTCCTGGGCAGTACTCTCAATTTGCAACATGAGAGAAACTGTATATATAACTAATACAACATTAAAGGAAGGATGATATATTTTTGGTGGAGTGCATCATAAACCATTAGACACAAAGCACAAAAGACTTCCTGACAGAGAACCGCAGACGATCAACACAACGGAGTGAGGAACCTTAAGCCTGCTTCTTCCACATTGCTGATGCGAGTCAATGCTCCAGCACCATGCAGTACACAGGAGCGAGCTTAAAGCCAGTGGACTTCAGACTTCAGTCATCATTTATTAATATCTACAATAGAATATTGCGCGTAAAAGCAAAAATTTGATTTGCGGATCGTCAAGTTATATAGTACATTTTATCGATTTATACAGCTGGGTATCTTTTGAAGCTATGTAGGTCAACGATCTGACTGAAGGGGTACAACAACAGCGCCCTGTGCAGAATTGACCAATCCAATCTACCGACTGTCGAGTGACCCAAACCTCGATGCCACACTGCGGCCTTCACACACACACAGAACGCATCCTTCACTTTTTGCGAGACAAACCATGACAGTGCACCGATGAACTGCACAGTAAACAACGGGTTGAGATGACGCGGAGTGAGCTACACAGCTATAAAGTCACTCTAACAATCCTCCTTCACGTGAATGCACAGAGCATCAGTCCAGAGCAGATCCAGCAGTTTAGCTCTGCTGAGGTGATTACTCCAGAAGGTCCTTGGACAAACGGTAACTACAGTACATGACCTCACCACCGCTCACTGCTCAATGCTCCAACAAGACAAAACAATATTTTTGTTATACAACCAAGGCAAAGCAAGGCGTTTTGCAAGCGATAAATTGGCTGCTGACTGCAACTACAAGATAAAGAAAAATAAAAAGGTTGCATCAATGACACATTCTTAGAAACTATAAAGGGGATTAAGATAGGGTGTTAAGATGGAACAATAGCGAGTTGATATGAACACTTTTTGCAAACTGTGAAGTATGGAAACCACTAACTGTACACAATTCACCTCCCTCCTCCTGTCAATCAGTCTATACAAAAATAAATTTCATTTAAAGACGCATTTCTTAACCTACACAGAAATATAGAGTGAATAAACGGAGCAGAACCTTGAGGCTTCACTTCTAGAGGTTTCCCACTTTGAGACATTTTGGCGCAATCAATACAGTTAGAGAGTCAACACCCGAGAGTTCTTGTGGCTTTCACACAGAACTACATTTCCCATCAAACCTCCCACTGCAAAATAGGCCTGGGCTGAAGAGACCCTGGCAGATTCCACTCTTCACACAATAATGAAAACTTTGCTCTGAAGGACTGTCTGCGTAGATGCCATGTGCTGTAAAACCTCCTAAAATCAGCACCATAGATCCTCTCTCGACAAGCTCTGGTTGAGTAGGCCTAATGGTTGGACAGTTTCAATGGTTTATTCAATCCTTCAAAGCACTTTCTATTACCAAACCTTCCTATTGCCCACTATGAGGATGGATATGTGGGGTGGGTTCACTGGTTTTCATATGGATAATGAAAACATGCCATCTGCTATAGAGACCAAACCTTCCCTTGTTAAATACACTCAGGACAGTTGTATTCAGTGTAGAGGAATTACACCAAATGTGAGTTCCCTCTGCCCGGAGTTCCTTGCTGTGACTTTAATTTCATGTGGCTTTACCAATGACTGCGAAGTTCAGAAAAGAAAACACTAAGCTTCCATGGATTAGGCAGGAGAAGAAATTTAACAAGTTACTAACCAACAAAATTAACAGCAAGCAACTTGACAGGTTCATGAAATTTAAGCCCGTCAATGGGCATATTCAGGTTGGAAAAGAAAATTCGGAACATAAATCAGTGAGTATCATCGAATGTCTTCGCCGTCTCTTAACAGAAGACGAGAGGCAGGTCGTCATCTTGGGACAGACCTGACCCTTATGAACAATATACAGCCTTTGATTTTGGTGACGTTATTGTGGGACCGTCGCGGTCGTCACTACTCTAGGGGTTTCCTACTGAAGCCGTGTAGCTGACCAGGGAGATGCGTGGTCTACACAGGAATAGGGATGGGTCAAAGGTCAGGGACACTGACAGATAGGAATAAAATAGGAAGAAACACTCAACACTTTGAATCACACTGCATTCACATCTGCAACAGACCGGGTGCATTTGGCTTTGAGATATTGCACTTTGTAGAGGGGTGGAGGAGCAGCGATTGTGCGAGCGTGATGCGTGGAGCCCCAGGGTGTATGAGGGTGGGGATTTTTGCCTCGTGCTCCGGCCTTCCCGCCCTCATTTGCCCTGGAAGTTGCTGAGCTCCATGTCATCCTTGCGCCGCCGCTGTTGGGTGAAGAGGGAGCTGAAGGGGTAGAGCTTGGCCTTGGCCGGGTACCTCTGCCCGGCGATGTCCACCTCGTAGTCCCCGCGGTTGATGAAGTCGGGAGTGACGACGCCGGGCGTCCCGGGCTGGCCGGGCGGGGAGACGAAGCCCAGGCAGACGTGGCGCTCCAGGGTGTAGCTGAAGGCACTGCTGGTGGTCACCCCCACCAGCTCCCCGTTGCGGTACAGCGGCTCGCCCCACCAGGGCCACAGGTCCAGCTCCGTGTCGTGATCCTCCAGCACCAGCATGATGAAACGGCGAGCGACGCCCTCCTGGCGCTGCTGCAGCAAAGCCTCCCGGCCGATAAAGTCCGTGTCCTGGGGGGGAGGACGAGAGAAAGACAGACGACGAAAGAGGAAGAGTCTTTAGGGACACTCAGACATTACGCTCATTTGGCAGATGCTTTTATCCAAAGTGACGTACAGCAAGTGCAGAGCGAAGGTCATTGAAACAACTACAAAACAGACCAGATAAAGAACAGTCTGATCATAAAGTAGCAGCTATCCTTTCCATAGCCGTGAACGTCAAGTCAAGTTCACGCAGTAAGCTCTGGCTAAGTCGGAAGAGAAGTGAGGCCCGTTTACGAGACACAATAAACAACGACATCAAAATCAAGACACTCGTGCTACATGAAAGTGTTAGAGAATCAAGATAAAAGACACAAGTGCTGTATGAAAGTGGTACTTGATTGGCTCAGTCGGGGTAGAGTCTGAAGAGGTGCGTCTTCAGAACATGACCGAAAACAAGCAGAGACTGAGCACAGACTTCAGGGAACCACTCACAAAAATGTCCCACAAAACCTTAAAGCATTTAGAGAAAGTTGCACGTACACAGAGAACACCTACCTTGTCAAATTTGACCCTGAACTCCCGCCCGCACTCCAGAGGGGTGGTGAAGGTGTCCAAGTCTTGTCCCCAGAAGGCGAAGAACTTCTCGATGCGCAGACTGCGCAAGGCGTAGTATCCCGCATTTCGGATACCGTACTTCTGCCCCACGGACATTACCTCATTGTACACGTGCAGCGCGTACTGAAAGGGGGCAGACGGCCAAACGGCAGGACTGAATATCATCTAGTCAACTACTTACATCGAGCACTTTCAAACTGAACACAAGGTCAACACGGGAAAACGTTTCCACCAAAGAGGTAAAATCTACAGGGAAGGCGCGCAGGAAAAGCAGACTGCAGGCAAGGCAAACTAAAATACCCAGCGGTGGCCTCACCTCAATGGGGACATACAGCATGAAGCCAGGCTCTCCTGTGTGGGTCATACTCATGACCCGGATGCCGTTGGCATATCCCACACTCATTTCCTGTGGAAACAACAGCCGTTACCCTCAGTAACACTCCCATCTCCCACCTGGCACTGAAGACCTCAAGAGTAGTTAAGGTAAAAGAAACAGTTGCTGCCAAGAAAATCCCATAAGAACCTGACGAGGTCTTCGTTCACACTTTGCGTAATAATCTGTAAACCGGGAAGAGACGAGGCTCCTCACCTTACAGAAGAGAGAGGGGAAGTGTTCTGGGGTCATGGAGACGTACGAGAGCTCGGAGAGCACGTCCATCGCCCGCGGGCCAATCAGATTCAGCGCTGCGGGAGCGAACAGCCGAGGGTTAGCGAGGCAGAGAGGGAAGGGAACGGCGTTCTCGCGCAGCCTCCCGTTTGAAGCTGTATTTACATCAGGAGGGACACCTGTCTGCACACCTAGCCCCGCCCCTTCTCACCTGTGTACTTCCAGCTGACGTCCTCCAGGTGCAGATCGGGATCGTTGGGCATGTGCTTCTTTAGCCACGCCCAGCAGTGCACTTGCTGGTCAGTAGGAGAAATGATGAAGAAGCTGTTCAAGAGCAATGGTTCAGATTAGAGGCCAAGAAAAGCCCAAAAGGGTCCCAAACAGTCCCCACCTCCTCAGCTCAGAATACTGACCCTGACCGGTCACTGCAATGTCCCAGAAACACACCGCACCCTACCGGGGCTACTCAACCCGGGCCCTGGAAGGCTGCTGTGCCCGCGGGGTGACCCATCACCGATCCTGGAGGGCTGCGGTGCCCGCAAGGCCACTCAACCCTGATCCCGGGTCACTGAGACCGTGGCATTAAATTAAATTTTCATGCAAACAGCTGAACTGGCTGAAGAAAGCAGCCCAGCCCAGTTATGGCCCGGCCTAGCCTGGCCCAGCCCACGGCTCACCAGTTCTTGCTGATGCGGACGACGCTGCAATCGTTCTCGTAGCCCCCCCTCTCGTTCAGCATCCCCGTGTGGACGATGAACCCCACCGGCACGTCCAGGTCGTTGGCACACAGGCGCTGCAGCAGCTCCAGGGCCTGGTCCCCTGTGGACTGAGAGGCCAGAGAGGTCACAGGTCACACACACAGCAGAAACCACTCATCCCCCTCGCACCCGATCAAATCCAGGCGTGCCAAAACACAAGGTTCATTCCACAGTATCTCATGGGATGGGCAGTAATCTCCTTTAACATCACAATCCCAACCCTGATTAAAGGGGCTCTGTAGCTCTCCGATTGGTCCTCGCTCTCTGGCCTGCGGACTGAAATTAAAGCACTCACGGTCAGCTCAAACTTGGTGAAGGAGGACATGTCAATGATGCAGACGGCCTCCTTGCAGCACTTGACTTCAGAGCCTACAATGTCAAACCAGTCAGGCTTGTAGAAGGTTTTACTCTGATCCAGAGCCAGAAGATCTGCGGACACAGAGGACCAAATTTTACAGGAACTTACTTTTTATATATATCTGGAAAAAAAAAAAAAAACACTGCAAAATTATCAGTTGTCTCGTTGTTATTTTGGTTCTGTACTCTGGCACTTTGAGTTTGAAAGGATACAATGACAATGCGGTTGAAGTGCAGACTGTCAGCTTTAATTTGAGGGTATTTTCATCCATATCAGATGAACCGTTTAGAAATTATAGAACCTTTTGTACATAGTCCCCCCCCATTTTTGGGCATCAAAAATATTGGACAGTTTAAAATAATGGAGAATAAAGTAATCATTTTTAATATTTGGTCACATATCCTTTGCATGCCATGACTTCCTGATGTTTGTGACCCAACAACATCAAAAGACTCTTGATATCTTATTTTCTGGTACTCTTACAAGCGATACTATAACGTCTCTGCATTTGAATGGATCTCTATGGGAATTGGGGGGTGGGACTAGATATAGCTGTAAATTGCAAAAGATATGCCACCAAATATTAAAAATGATTACTTTATTCTACATTATGTTAAACTGTCCAATATTTTTTGATGCCCAAAAATGGGGGGACTATGTACAAAAGCTTCTATAATTTCTAAACAGTTCATCCGATACGGATGAAAATACCCTCAAATTAAAGCTGACAGTCTGCACTTCATTGTCATTGTATCCTTTCAAACTCAAAGTGCTAGAGTACAGAACCAAAATAACAATGAGACAACTGATCATTTTGCAGGCCGGTAGCAGGATAGAGGGCGCCACGTCCTCTTCAGGGCGTGACTCCTCGAGCGCCGAACTGTGACTCCGTTTTGACAGGTAACTCGCCCAGGGCTGTCTTATGTGCGACAATTCTCTTCGAGTCTCTACCCCAACCACGGGAGCAGCCGCCAATTGCCGCTCCCTCAAAGCACTGGCCATACTGGGATCTGACAGGACCGGGGATCGAACCCCCGATCCTCGGGCACAACCCCAGTCTGCTACACCGCCGCGGTGCCTGTGAGGCCTTCATTTTTCAGATTGAAAATTTCCACCTTATTGTTGTGGTTAATTGTCAAGTAAACATTTCCAGACTGTCATTGTTCCACCTTATATGAATGTGGGAAAGAGCACCGATAATCAGGAACAGGATCAGTTCTCACCCTTTCCCGCTGGGACAAAATACTTGGCTCTCTCGAAGCCGTGCTTCTCCATCCAGCGGGCCCCCTGCGTGTCCAGCCGATCATAAAGCGGGCTCGTGCGTAACTGCCGGCCCGTCTGGAAGTCCCAGCGAGGCACCTTCAGCTCGTACAGCAGGGCTGTATGGGACACGCATACATGTGCACACACACGCACACATACGTACACACACATACACACGCACAAACATACATGAGTTTACACGCACACATACACACACGCACACGTGCACAGACAAGCAAAAAAAATAACATCAAGAGCTTGGTAGAGGATTGGTAAAAGCATAGAGGCAATGTGACATGTGGGTTTATTAGACTTTGATTTGTGAAACTTCCAGGAGATGCACTACACTGTAAATCGACTAAACTGAACAAAACCTAAAAAATATTCCATATGTTCTATATCCCTGCGTGGAATGAGGACCTGGATTTAGGTTGTTTGATCCCTCCATTATTACAGATAGAAAATCGGCACCAAGCCTTCTTGTCCAATAGCGAAACAATTCTGAGGTAGTTTTATTATAAAAGGAGGAATGATAAAGAGGGTGATGCTCTGCTTTATGGAGAACCTTTCAAGGACCTTATTTCCATGTTTTATTAAAGGGCGAGAATTATTCATTTCTACCGAAATACCAACCAGTTCAGTCTGAGGCGCGAATATAGCCAATTAAACTGGGTCATGATTAGATGGGTTAGATCCAGAATTTGGACAAGACAAGAAAAAATGGCTGACTCTTTGAGACAAGTGACAAGGATGTTTAATGATACAGTGAGTGTTTTGCTCCACTAAAATTTACACAAAACTACAATTCGATGGGTTCTAGGGATGAATTTGAACCTGTGTTAAGGTTTAAAAAAATATATATATATATCATACGGAAAATTTAATGCACATTTTTCTCCCACGGGGCTCATGCAAAGAACCTCATACATTTGTCAGCGGCTGTCACATGACCGGGGACGGAGCGTGTCGCTTTCCACCCCAAGGAAACATCAGATATGCGTGTGTAATAATTTGTGCTGAAACTCAGTGCTCGACCATGCCGACCCCTGCACAGCATGACCTTGGCTGCCCCTCTCTGACTGCCCCTCTCTGACTGCCCCTCTCTGACTGCCCCTCTCTGACTGCCCCTCTCTGACTGCCCCTCTCTGACTGCCCCTCTCTAACTGCCCCTCTCTAACTGCCCCTCTCTAACTGCCTCTCTCTAACTGCCCCTCTCTAACTGCCCCTCTCTAACTGCCCCTCTCTAACTGCCCCTCTCTGAGCCCCTCCCACTCGCTGCATTTACGAGGCGGTCCGCACTCACGCATCACTTCCATCACACGGTGGCGCAGGAATGTCCGGCTGCTCTGCAGGTTCCCGAAGCGCTTGATCTCCAGAGGCCACACGTTCCCGGAGGGGTAACCGTAGGTCATCCACTCTGCCAGATACCTGGGGCCAAAGTGAGAGTGAGGGCCAGTCTGACTGGCTTCTGACTGGCTAGGACTGGGCAACCACACACATTTCACCTTTACATTTACACACATGGACATACACTGAAGCATATCAGGTTAAGCACCCTGTTAAGTATGACAGTGCCCTACCTGGGGATGCGGGGATGTGTACAAATCCAACTCCCTAACCACTATACTGTACAACTACTCTTGACACACACAGCCAAGAGCTTCCCTTTACAAATTAATTCCCTCCCCTTTCAAGTCAGAACACAATGAGGCGTACTTAGCAGCGTCCCTTCAAATAAACATCAGCGTGAGCATTTACACCAGACTTAAGTTACCAGCGCGTTGCCGCCTCTATGTACCAAATAGCCAAAAGCTACAGCGTGTGCGTGTGCTTGCGCGTGCGTGTGCGTGTGCGTACTCACTTTCCGGCGCCCCCAGCGAATGAGAGCCCAGAGGAGTTCATCCCGGCCAGGACGAAGTAGCCGTTAATGCCGGGCGTCTCCCCCATGAGGCAGCGCATGTCCGGGGTGAAGGACTCGGGGCAGTTCACCAGCTGCTGGATCTCACAGGACTCCAGGCTCGGCATGCGGCGTAGCAGGGCGCTCAGCATGGGCTCTGCACACACACACAGGGTGGAGACACACAGGGAGGGACATTAGCACCTCTGCACACACACAGGGTGGGACATTAGCACCAGCCACCAGCCACCAGCCACCAGCCACCAGCCACCAGTCACCAGCGACCAGCGACCAGTCACCAGCCAAGCGCTGCTGAAAAATTTAATTGCGGCTGGTAAGATTTTCGACTCGAGCAGCCACTCTGACAGGGAACCAATCAGGTTGGTATATTGTAAAAACGAATGGGGGTTGATTAAATGGCGAATATTTAGAATCAACAAGCCACTCTGGCCAGTGGCCATGCCCTGGCAAACACGCCGAGTTTGACACAGCACATAGCGCCACGCTGTCATCACAAATAAATTATACAGTTGTGTTCAAAAAAAATAGCAGCACAACATCAGTAACCTGATGAACCACTGTTATTAGTAGTAGTGATATTTCTGCATGGCAAATAATTTACTTGTAGATGTAGTAGTGTAATATAAAAACAACAGACCCAACTGGCATGACATGCACGCTGCTTGTTCTGAGTAATTGACTCATTCATTGAAAGGGGCGTGTTCAAAATAATAGCAGTGTGGACTTTAATTAGAGAATTCATTCATTCTGTGAAAAAACAGGTGTCATTAATTGTCCTTTATTAAGGAAGAAGGGAAGCAAATGTTTCACACATTGTTATAAAATATATTTCCTTCTGAATTGCTAAGTAAAATGGGCCGTTCCAAACATTGTTCGGAGGAACAGCGTAATTTGATTAAAAAAAGTTGATTGGAGAGGGGAAAACGTATAAAGAAGTGCAGCAAATTATAGGATGCTCTGCTAAAAAGATCTCAAATGCTGTAAAATGGCAACAAAAACCCGAAACACGCGGAAGAAAACGAGCAACTACTGTTAAAACGGATCGAAGAATAGTCAGAATGGCAAAGATTCAGCCAATCATCACATCCAGAAAGGGTCAAATTACCTGTAAGTGCCGTTAGTCAGAAGACGTTTGATCGAAGCGAAGCCATCAGCAAGAAGCCCCCGTAAAGCACCATTGTTGAAAAAACGGCATGTGCAGGATCGGTTAAAATTTGCCAAGGAACACATCGATTGCCCCAAAGAGAAATGGCGTAACATTCTGTGGACTGATGAGAGTAAAATTGTTCTTTTCGGGTCTAGTGGTCGTCGACAGTACGTCAGACGACCCCCGGGTACTGAATTCAAGCCACAGGACACTGTGAAGACAGTGAAACATGGTGGCGCAAAAATCATGGTATGGGGATGTTTTTCATACTACGGTGTTGGGCCTATTTACCGTATACCAGGGATCATGGATCAGTTTGAATACATCAAAATACTTGAAGAGATTATGTTGCCGTATGCCGAAGAGGAAATGCCCCTGAAATGGGTGTTTCAACAAGACAACGACCCCAAACACACGAGTAAGCGAGCAACATCCTGGTTCCAGACAAAAAGGATTGAGGTAATGGAGTGGCCAGCTCAATCCCCCGACCTCAACCCCATTGAAAACTTGTGGGGTGACATTAAAAATGCAGTTTCTGAAGCAAAACCCAAAAATTCACAGGAACTGTGGAATGTAGTTCATTCATCCTGGGCTGAAATACCTGTTTCTAGGTGCCAGAAGTTGGTTGACTCGATGCAACGCAGATGCGCAGCAGTTATCAAAAACAATGGTTATGCCACTAAATATTAGTTCATTAATTTAAAGTGAAGTTAAATCTTGAAATATTTCTTCAGTTTATCCAGTAAGTGTTTGAGTTTGAAGATAATAATCTCGACACTGCTATTTTTTTTGAACAGATTAATATTCCTTTTCTTTGCTTTCTGTAAAAGAATAACACAGACTTGATAAAAATTTGTTAATGCCTTGATTTGGAATTGAATGTTTCCACTACATTTGAAATATGGAACTAAAAGGTATTAAAAAATATTTGCACTTTATTCACTTTTTTTTTAACGCACTGCTATTTATTTGAACACAACTGTACATCTCAACTGAGAAAATAGGCTGCAAAATGAAGCCAACAGTGCAAAAAATAATTGCAAGGAGAGACAATTTAAACGGTAAATAGGGTCTCGTTGCTTGCTTACGGTTAATGGATAACTAAATGCATGAGGTCATGTATTGTGTAAAGAGGACCTAAGAATGCACATCAGACAGGCACTGGTAGTATTTGGGAGAACAGCAAGAGCAAAAGTAATATAAAATATATAATTGAAAAACATGTCATGAGATTTTATCAGTAGAGCAAAATGCTTTTTAGTAAACAGAAACGTCGCTGGTCTGACAGGGAAATGCACTGCTTGTCAATCAGACTTTATCTAGAATATTCTTCTGTATTACCAATTAGACTGATAGTGTCAATGGCAAGTTCGACTCTTGACATTCCATTCATTATCTCCCGTTGCAGCCCAGATAAAGAGCGCTTTGCTGTGTTGAAGCAAGAGGCTGGTGGTAAACAAACGTGATGAAATACAAAAGGTCAGTTAAAAATAACTGCAGTAGTTAATGCGCGGCCTGAGTACGGCTCGAAGAGCCATGTAATGAAGCAGCTAATTATTTTAATTAAATATTCATTTCTTTTTTATTTTAATTTAAATTTAAATAGGTAATGCACAATACTGCACTGCAGACATTAACCTAATCAATGGGACCAAAAACTCAGCGCTATTAAAGGCCTTATTATATCATGTCAATATTCCTAATGGCAGAAATCGCAGCTTTTTATATCAGTGAAGCATTTTTGTTTTAAACACAAATTAGCAAAGAGCGTTTGTGTGGGTGTGAGAGCAGAGAGTGAATTTGAGATTCCAACAGCCCAATGCCTGGGATGTGACACCCCCACAAAGGCCTTCACGGATAGGCTCAGCCCCCTCCAACACAGGCCCCTCCCCCCATCCCACACTCACAAGCAACGAACGCTGCACATCACGCTGGTTAAAAAATATATACATCCCTAAACAAACCGCATTCAGGGACACCTCAGCTTGTTAATCTACCAATGCCCGTTCCAAACACACTTGAAGCTTTTGCCACCAGCCAGGAATTGTAGTTCTTCCACTGGGCTTTGAATCCAGTTGGAGCTTCCCAAGGCATACTATTTCCGTTTGAAACTAGCATAACGGCAACTCGCAGGGAAAAGTAAAACCCGCTGCTTTTGCTGTTCCGGTGCACCAGGAATATTGTTTATTTACCTCAGGGTGCATCACTTAGTCACGCCGAAACCCCATTACTGATCCGTTCTGCGGCCATTACTTCCCACGTTTATCATGTACTTGCCTGCACCCTATGGTAGCGTGAGACTTACAAGTGTGTGTGTGTTTGTGGGCGGGCGTGTGTGTGTGTGTTTGTGGGGGGGCGTGTGTGTGGGCGGGCGTGTGTGTGTGTGTGTTTGTGGGCGGGCGTGTGTGTGTGTGTTTGTGGGCGGGCATGTGTGTGTTTGTGGGCGGGTGTGTGTGTGTGTGTGTGTGTTTGTGGGCGGGCGTGTGTGTGTGTGTGTTTGTGGGCGGGCGTGTGTGTGTGTGTTTGTGGGCGGGTGTGTGTGTGTGTGTGTTTGTGGGCGGGCGTGTGTGTGTTTGTGGGCGGGCGTGTGTGTGTGTTTGTGGGCGGGCGTGTGTGTGTGTTTGTGGGCGGGCGTGTGTGTGTGTGTGTTCACACGTGTGCTTCTCAGTCGATACCCCTTTAACCTCGACATGTGATCAACTTCAAGGCTCAGAAAGGCTTCGCGACACAAGCGTTAGGAATCTCATTAGGAATCCACCACCACGGTCGTCAGTGACCATAACTGCGTATTATCCGACTCGTTCACTATGAAACGTACGGTGAAAGACATTCTGAAGGTGTTCATTTTGACACTGAGCCTGTACACATGCACGTATACAGTTTATGTGTACATTAAAGTCAAAGTGACACGTCGCTATAGCGACAGTGCCAAGACTTCTCAGCGCGGTTGAGCGGAACAGCAGCTGCCCACGTCCGTGACACCGCACACCAGGGCACATGCCGCACACCAGGGCACAGGCCGCACCCCTGCTGCCGCTGTGGATAGACGTCCCTGCGTCCTGACTGCTGAAGGACAGGGACTTCAGACAGAGCCTCCACATCAATCACATGCTCTCGAGTTTGTTTTGAAAAGCTGCCGGCCGCTCCTTCAGGAAGTCAGCGGCACTTGAACAACTCGAGCTGCGATCCTCTTACCAACATCAAAGTTTACTCTGAAAAACATTGGCTGAGTAATAACAACTTGTGTCAAGTGCATTCCTCTGCAACTTAAAATCAGACCACTTGACCTTGGGTATATCAAAAGGATTTTTTAAACAAGTAAGTTACAGCAGTGAGTACATGATATATGTCTTAAAATATGAATTTTAAGGGTGGGGGGGTTTAATGCAACAATACAATGTACATTGAAAAATATTACGTTGTGCACAACGCAAAAATATATATCTACTTTTTTAATATGCATATTCTTACCTACTTGTATACAGAACAGTTTATTCAATTTGTTGAACAGTTTTTCTATGGAAATGTAGATGAGAACGATTAGATGTGTTTTTCACATATTTTGGCTGTCAACCTCGGGGTCCCATTACCAGCTGAACTTACCAAAGTGGTCCCAGTCCTCCTGCATGTTCTGGATCTCCTGCTGGTTCCTACCCTCCGTGAAGATGGGTTTGGGGTTCTTTTCGAACCCCCCCGACAAGACCCCGCCCTGCCAGGCTCGCACATAGATCCTCCCGTCCATGTCCATCACCACTGTGGCCAAAACAGAACCGAAATCACGTGTCATTCGCGGGGGAAACACTTTTATCCTGGGCTCCGTTTACTTTGCTTTAGGAAGAATTCAGAAGTGTTAGCATACAGACCCTTAGAAGAGTCTACTACACACAAAAACAGAGGAATACGTGTACATACGTGTACAATCAAAATACGACCTCTTTTTCCCACACTGAAGATCATGAGTATGTACAGGATTAAAAAAATATATTGTTTCATAACTGCAATTATAAAAATACAAAATGGCATCTGCGCCTAGGTAACGATTCGGCTGACGGGCGCGTAGATAAAAAGTGAATGTCCTTACAAAATAGATACTCGCACACCAAAAGAAGAAAAATTCAAAAGCAGAGAAAATGTAATGGAACCATTTAATGTGTGTGGAAGGAAGAAGACCATCATCAGTATTCGAAACCACAGACAGTCGTCCTGATGATGGGCTTCTAGACCGAAACGTCTTATCCTTCCACACACATTAAATGGTTCCATTACATTTTCTCTGCTTTTGAATTTCTCTTCTGGCGTGCGAGTCTCTATTTTGTACGTTTCATAACTGTACCTGGTACATTGGTCATTTATGAGACTTCCTTCATCACACGGAATGAGGTTTATCTGCCCCTTTATTTTGTGGTTCTGAAACAGAAGCCATTGCTGCACGTTGTGAGAGCGCAGAATTATGGGCCTTGTCGGACAGTCACATTTCAGACGTGTGCAGTAACAGCGACTCGCCCTCGCCCCCGAGGCTGGGGGTAACAGACGCAGCAGCCGTGGCTCTCACCTGGAGTGTTCGCTGGGAGCGGCTGCTGAAGGGGCTTGGTGAGGAGGTAGAAATTCTCACAGCCATGCAGGGGCACGGAAACCTTCACCTCGCTGGCCTGGCCCAGCTCGTACGCCCACTGACCACACAGATAATTATTATTATTATTCTGCACACAATCACAAAGGCTTGATTTATCGTGCCAAAAAAAATCATTCTATAGTGTCCCTTGCACATATGTATTGTACATCCAATTACATTCAATCCATACAAAAAAAAATATATATATATATAAATTTTTTTAAAGATATATTTTAGGGCTTTTTAGCTTTATTGGACAGCACAGTGTAGAGGGATAGGAAGAATGGGAACGAAAGAGAGGTAGAGACATGAGACAACAGTCTTGCGGCCGGATTCAACGTTAGATGAAGTGCACTTGATCGCACTCACCTGGGTGGGTGCTACACATTGGCGCTGGTGGTAGAGGGGAGTTTCCCCCTCATCATTGTAAAGCGCTTTGAGTCACCGGTTGGTGAGAAAGGCGCTATATAAATGCAAGGCATTATTATTATTATTATTATTATTACCTGCCCTGCGCAGTTGATAAAGTACTGGCAGTCAATAGGTCCCCGGTCAGTCTCCACGCCTGTAACATGGCCCTTCTCCACCAGCACGTGATTGACAGCAGTGCGCTCATGAATCTGCACCCCTGCAAAACGGAAGGAGAGCAAGCGAGTCGTCAGCGGGGAGAGACAGACACATGAGGTGAACACACACATCATGACGACCCCACAGTATCGCTGCCGACTTCCTGCGATGACCCCACAGTATCGCCGCCGACTTCCTGTGATGACCCCACAGTATCGCCGCCGACTTCCTGTGATGACCCCACAGTATCGCCGCCGACTTCCTGTGATGACCCCACAGTATCGCCGCCGACTTCCTGTGATGACCCCACAGTATCGCCGCCGACTTCCTGTGATGACCCCACAGTATCGCTGCCGACTTCCTGTGATGACCCCACAGTATCGCTGCTGACTTCCTGTGTTCGTGGGTGGCAGTGTAGTATAATGGGTGTAGGAAAGAACTGGGCTTGTAACCCAAGGTTCTGGGCTTGTAGGTTTGATTCCCAGGTAGGACACTGCCATTGTACCCTTGAGCAAGGTACTCAACCTGAATTTCTTTTGTGTTTATCCAGCTGTATGAATAGATACTGAAAAAATGCTAAAAGTTGCGTTAATTCACTCTGGATAAGAGCGTCTGCTAAACACTCGCAATGCAAGTAATGGAATGTGTCATGTGACCCGCACACACCATGACTGGCAGCGGCCACAGCCAGGGCGTGGTTAACATCCGGCGGTGACACGACTGCGTCCCCGGGCAGATGGAGCGCCCCCGCCAGGTCATGGATGTTCACCAGAGGGTGCAGCTTCGCCACCTCCTTGGGCTTAATGACATTACAGCTGATCCCTATCACTCTGAACAACAGGGAGACAAAGCAAACGGAGCCGTACTGCAGCAGTACACATACAGGCCTGTGCATTAAACAACATGGGATCAGAACACAACATCCTCATGACCCAGAGCATACACAAGACCCCAAATTAAAGCAAAATAAAAGCAAACAGGTAAAAAAAAAATTTTTTTAAAGAGAGGAGAAGTGATGGGCAGGGCAGGGCGTAAATGGACAGACTGGGGCTCACTTGAGACGGGAGGCCAGGCGCTTCAGGGAGAGGAAACGGTCTTGATTCTGGGCCAGGCACAGAGAACCAGTCTTCACATAACCTGAGAAAAACACAGCACTGTCAGGCCTGTGTCCTGAGACCTGGTTCAGCTCAGGTCACTCAGAGGAAACTCCCCGATTCCTGACGGCTACGGAGTTCGTATTTACTCCTAAACCACAGGGAGAAAGACAACCTCCGACTCATTAGGGTTACTGCTCTTAACATAAAATACCAACAACATGGCTGCTTCAATTTCAAGTAAAAAAAATAAATAAAAAGGGTTACCCACCTGTCTTGACACCAGTCTCCTCCTCCAGGCGCTCATAGAGCGTGTTGGAGTAATCGGCCATCTTGCACTCAATGGAGATGGGCTTGGCCACGCTGACGATACCCGCACATAGCCGAGTTGTCCCTGCTCCGAGCCTGGCACAAAAGGAGCGTCACAGAGGGTCACAACGGAAACCAAACCGTCGACATAAACCAACAGCATTTGCTTCCGTAACCTGCCGCTCGCACAAGCAGTGTGAGTAAAAGAACTATGTAAAAAAGAACCCCTCTGAGACAAGTACATCAGCTCTCTTTTGTGGGCTGTACACAGAAGCTGTTCTTCCAAACAACGTTCAAAACTCTTGTGTTCCTAACCTTCCCTGCTCCAGCAGCACTATCTCTGTCCAGCCAAGCTTGGCAAGGTGGTAGGCAACTGAAGTCCCCACGATTCCCCCACCACAGATCACGACACGGGCCTGACTGGGTAGAGGGGTGGCGTGCGGCTCCCCAGCCGTGGCCAGGTGCCTCAGAGAGAGCCAGAGGACATGTCGACCTGGCACTGTCCTCCAACATCCAGAATTAGAGAGGACTTGACGGAGCAGGGCAGGGGACAGGGCCCCAGAGCTCCGTACACAGCAGCGCATAATTCTGCCTCCTGAAAGACACAGAAAACAGCTAGCTTTAACAATGCTGCTAAATATGCCCACAAACCTATAGCATACATATTCATTAAAAAAAACAACGTAAAACTAGGTTTAGAAATAATTAAGTCAACCTGTGCCAAAACGGCCACAAATAATGATATACCTAACAAAATATATCAGCGATCGCTTTATACGAAAGAAAACTATGACATTCATAACTGCAGTTAAGTGACAAAGGCCGATTCCAACGTTCCAGGAAGGCTGTGGTTGAGACACCGGAGACGGATCATGTTAAAAACAAGTTAGGAATGAGTAGTTTCGTTCCCCGAGAGGCTAATGATAGGCTACACCAAGCGAATCAACGATATGTCAACTGTGTACGTTTGATTTTTAAACAAATAATGCGGACATAAGTAACGTTAGGCTTTTTTCCCCTTATTTAACATAATGTACAACACGGTTAGCTCGGCAGCACGCATAGCCTGCAGTTCTCGGAGCCACGGCTGCAAAATATCTATATTGGCCGTTCTTCTCAGGATCACACCTTCTGCTGTCTTTTTTATACGCCCTTCAACTTGCGAAAGCCACCTTCAAACATTTGCTGTTCACTCAAATCAACTTGCTTTTTTTGTACCTAACTGTTTGAGGGATCACTGGTGGTCGTCTCCCCACGCCCCCTCAGCTTCGCAGCTTTTCCGACACATATGTCATTTATGTTTCCCGTAAACAATATTTTGGTAGGCACTTTGAGGCAGGAGCACTGGCACCCGCTCAGTACAACAACAAAAAAAAGCACGTTAATGTCGTTTATTTTCACGCGGCCTACACGTCGTATTTAATCCCCGGTACTCGCGTAAAAGCCCTGGCGCTTTTGGACACACGGTCTTTCCAGCAGACAAATCACAGAACTGTATTCAGTGGAGTAAGTCCGAGTAACCTCCCAAGAACTACAATTTTACGTGTTCGTGTTGCTTGGGGTTTAGAGCTTCCGCTTCCGTTTGCGTTGCTAACCAATGGGAGAACACCAATGCTGGTCACGCCCAGAGCCACTGATATCCAATCAAAGCGAAGATTCTCGTTGAAGTTTACACTCCAGAACACGTTTTCCAAAACAATCTCGTGAGATGACAGCATCGCGCTGTAGCTTCGTGAATGTGGGGAAAGAACAGCGCCGACGTGGTGTAAGAATAACGTTCTATATTATCGTTAGTTGAAAATATTTTCACTCTTCGTTTTACTGGAAAATAGGCAATCAGAGATAAAAGTGTTAGATACCTACAAGAGGTGGGGAAAGGGTGAGGCTGCACGTTAATGCAAGGAAACCAACTATATGCAATGACCTCTACCATTGACTGCAGTCGTCATGAGAAAAGCATTTAGCCTACCAGTTTCCCCAAAGGTTGTTGGAATTATAAAAAACCCTAAAATAACTAATCAGACAGACTATTGTTGCATTCTGCATTACTGAATTATTTAAAATGTGTCCTCGTTTACTTGCTTCCTTTCTTTGATTCCTTCTGGACACGTAACGAGGAAACCAGAAAGGGATGGAGAAGGTTAGGAAACGAGGGGTGCGTCCCAATACTCGAAAAAAACACGCTCCTCTCCTCCGGAAACGGATCTTCGTGTTTTACTCGAATGTTGCTGATTAAATCTTAATTATGTATTAATGGTTACATATTCATGTCTCGACGCAAACCGCGATGCGAGGTACATTGTATACTGTACATGCTATACTGTACAATACTTGAACTCGAAACGTTCAGGCAGTTTTGCATACTTCCGGAGTGGAGTAGTGGAGGAAGGGGGGTGGGGAGTGAAGAATATTGGGACGCACCTGAACATAGGAGTTTTCGTAAGAACGTGGTCATCCTGCCCCGACATCGTTCAGGAATGTTGAAACAATCCCAGTGCTCGCGCGCTCCAAGACCGTGCAATTGTGAGAAATAAATGCGTAAATCCTAAATGTCTACCCTAAGCAATTTGCCTGGATGTGAACCAAAATGTGTGCAACAGAAAGACGAAAATGGTTAATTGGACTAGATCGTCAGTGGAATATATTTTTCATTCATGTATTCCTCGACAGGTAACACCTCTGGCGCGACAACTGATTAAATGTACAGCTCACTGATGACCTGGCGCAGGTCTTCTGTGGAAACATGCCAACCCCCATTCCGAAAGCATGAGGTTGCGTTCTCCCATCACGGTGCCTGGGGGCGTGTGTGTCTCGGTAGCTAGATGCGGAGGAAGTCCATGTGCTGTAGTAGGCAACAACCAAATTTATGATGAACATAGTTAAGCGTTTTATCCTTCAGCGTCGACTTCTCACATTGCATTCTAAAATGCTTATGCATTTCCAGCTGCAGTTACTGTCGTATATCAATTATAATTCCCCCCCCTCAAAGCATCACTATAGATAACGTAGTATGTAGTGAGGTTAAGTGCATGTGAATCACAAAATATATGTTGACATTTATGACATTAGTTTAAAACAATACTGCAACAGTCATTGTGGGGAATGATAATCTGGTGGCCAAGATATGAAAACCTGCAGACTGTTTTTTTTTTATTAATAAATTGTCCAATTTCATCTGTACAGAAAACAAAACAAAAAAACATTTAAAAGAAAGAAAAAAAAAAAGCACAATGTTAATCTGTTACATCTCAATATTTCATGGCATTATCAGAGAGCAAAAAGAATAGCACATCCATGACTTTATACACAGGAAAAAAATAATTACAAAACAGTTTTTTTTCATTATAATTAACATTATTATTATTATCATTATTAATCATTTCAATTTTACTTGAGGAAATCTCACTTTGAATGGACAAAAGACAGTAACTACTGATTTGCAGAATGTCTCTATGGTATTGGATGCTGTGGAGGACTGTGGTTTAAAGCAATGGTGAGTTTCCCACTTTGGCTCCGGGTTTAGCGTCTTCTTTTTATCCTATTCCTTCCAGTCCAACTGCACTGCCACCAACCCTCGAGCTTGAGGTGATACCGCCCACAAATATACAGCCCCCTTGAAATCAATGCCTTGTTAGTGTGTGTCACGGGGATCAGGGGCTCTTGGTAGCCTTTTCAGCGAGAGGGGGGGGGGGGGGGGCATTTTTCTCAAAACGAGGACCGTGTCCCAGAATGTCACGGCTGGCTGGTGGTTCCAGGTAGTGGCACAGACTCATAGGAAGGAAAAGGTCTGAAGTCCTTGCGGGTTTGAGCGACTCAAAAGGAAGTGAGATAGCAGGACAGAAAGAGTGCAAGGGGGGTTTGGAGGGTCTCCGCTGGCGAGCAAGCTCAGAACACAACGAAACCATGCGCTGCTTAAAATGGAGAGCAGAAAAGACCAACAAAAGGTCTCATTTAATGTGCATTAAATAAAAAGAAAAAAATCTGCAATTTTGTGAAACGGATTAATGTGACGGTGCCCCAGTATGTTTTATATACAATAGCAAACAAGCATCAAAAACCAAAACATCCCCCAACTCCTCGCCTATCTATCAAACTCCTTTGCACAATCGAGAACTGGCCAGTGGCTGGCAATTCTCCAACAGCTCAGGAACTGGTTTGATGGTGTACAGAAATGATGTTTCAAGAGGTTACCAAGACATCGGTAAGTTATCCAAGACATAGGTACAACAGACTGGAGGAAGAAAAACCCCCCAAAAAAACAAAAAGACCTATAACAGCAACAGGATCGGAGTTGCACTGGGAACAATATATATGCAATAGACATTCATGGTTCTGACATAAATTGAATTTTCATACACCATCTCAAGTACAAACCCCATTACTTGGCTCTATGGATCCCTTCTCAAAGAAAACTTTGTGTAGCTATATACACTGAGAATCTTTGCACGGTTTAAGGATAAGATTTACTGCAAGCGATTTCACAAAGCATGGTTTGGGTTAAACCCAAACTAAAATGACTCGGTTAGTTTGTTTGAACTATACGAAAATTCGGAACATTTACAAATTCCAACAATACTGTGGGATTTTTCCTTTTTTTTTTTTATCGTACGGTTCCAGATGTCCAAGGGCAAGAAGAGGATAGTTCATTGATACGAGTCCACCAAGTGCAGCCATGTTTCAGTCGGAATGAGGTCTGAGGGAATCTGTTGCTGTAGCTGTTGAAGTAGGCACGCATGGAGGTTGCGAGTTTACACCTCTCCCAATTAAAAAAATGTGCAGGATCCACCATACTTGCCAATCTACAGTCCTTTTGGCTTGGGTCTCTGATAAGTAAAAGGGGCTAAGGGGATGGGCGGGGAGCGTCGAGGGAAATACTCACCATTTCTTCAGTAACCGAGGCTGCGGAAGAGTAACCATGGAAACCATCTGTACCATCCAGGAAGCAAAAATGTGAGCGTGTCTGTGATTGAAGCCCAATGGGAGGAGGGCAACTACAAAAAATGTGCCAAGCAAAGATACGAGCGCGACAGCCACGACCTCCGAGTCGCACTTCAGGGCCGCCCTGCTCCCGAGTACCAGCATGCCCCTCTGGATGTTTTTTTTTTTTTTACCTCCTCAATTGCCTAATGAGCGTGTTTGTTGGCTTACCTATGTCCAAATAAACCTGTGCTCAAGTACGAGGTACATTTTTTTTCATTTTTATTTAAATGGCCCGCACAATTGCTCCGCTTCGAGATGAAGACTGAAGACCTTCATGCAACTCACTAACCAGCATACCCCAGGAGTGTCACCAACCCCTTGAAATGAACAGAATGGCCACCCTCTGTGGACCACAATAGCCCAGGCGGAAAAGAGATGTTCGCAGGCAAAAGGAGTAAAGGCAACAAGAGAGCATACAATTCAACAGGAACTTAATTAAAAAAAACATTTTTTTTTTTGTTTTGTTTTTTTAAACTCAGACCCAATCCAACCATTAGTAAACAATAAATAAGGCTATGACCAAACAAAATATATATAAAAACCAAAATAAAAAAATGTGCAATGATTCTGTTAGCATTCAAAAAGTACTTCTAAGATGCACATACACCCAAATGCAGTTGCATGTTTTTTTTTTCTTTCTTTTTTTCCCCTTGAATGAAAACCTTCTGCTCGTTGACAATGTTCCTTGCCATTCTGAGAAAACAACAGCCATTACACATGTCCATGCAGGCTTGCTGGAGGAAGAAAAAAGAAAAGAAAAAAAGGCCGCTCTCTGTACCGAGGCGTGGCGGGCCAAAACGTGGTCCTCTCTAACTCGGGTTCCCCCAACCTATTGGCCCTGCGCTCGTGATCACTATGTCCAGCTTCTGCTAACAGCCTGACTGACAGCTGGAACCATAAAAAGCAATGTTCCAGTGTGCCATTCCGTATCAGATTCACTTTTACACAGTCCAATGCTAATTTAAATGCAAATGCGACAAATGACATGTTCAGCCTGGTTCCAGGTCAGCTCGGCGACGCCTAAAAAAAACCGCTCAAAGCGCAGGAGAGGAGCATGGGTAATATTGGGGCCCCGAGTGGCTTCGCTCCCTCGCTCTCCACCGCTTGGGTCGCAGCTTTTCTGTGGCCAGGAGGACTACTCGAACAGGAAGCGCCTCACCTTACACAAAGAGACGTTTTTTGTGAGCCTCCTGTATTCCTCGATGCCTGAGCTTTAACACCGTAACTCAACTGCAGGCAGAACCACATGACGTGGGACACACCTCAGCTGCTCTGTCGAGAGAGGGCAACATGGAACCGGGCTGGCTGATCTTTTGTTTGATCACATAAAGAGCAAGCCTACTGCACGTTGGGGCACGTAGGGCCACCTCCGTTTACAAAGGGTCCCCCCCTGCAAGCAGACCCCCCCCCCATTGGCTCAGATGAGAATTGTCACACTTCTGTAACACCTGGCAGTCCCCTGGCGACAAAAAGGGTGTAAAATATCTGCAACACCCCTCCTTTAGATCAATCATAATTATATATATATATATATATAAAATACACAAGACAGGCATAGCTATTCTTTCAAGGAAAAATCAAAAGAAGAATTAATTCAGCCCTCCCCCAGAACTGAAGTCCTTGTGTGGGTTCACTTAAATGGTGCGCCACATGATAAAAATAAAAAGACGGGGAGGTATAATAGATGCACTGTTTTATGAAAATGAGCCCTGCCTCTGGCTACCCCTCCCACCTGCCACCCCCCACCCCCCAAAACAAAACATACACAGCATCGAAAGCAAAACGGGAACAGCCATTTCTTAATAAAACTGCAAAATAAATACAATATCCTTAGGTACTGCTTGCACTGTCAAGTAAAAAGTTGGTTGATTGGAGTGATTTGGACTCACACAATGGAGGACTTGAATGGACAAGGCAGCACGTCACCACAGAGGTACCCTAAAGGACAAAGATTGAGAGAGGGTGGTCCTATTTTGGAATATAGGTGGGGACGGATGGGGTTGGTTGGGTCAGTGGGGAACTTGGGGGTCCCAATGCGGCCCGTGGGTGGCATGGCGATGTGTAGCTTGTATGGCAGCCCCCTGGCCCCCCCACCCCTGAATCTGGGCAAGAGAGAAGTTGAGGAGGCTGGGGGGTGGCATTTGAGCCAAGCTGGGGCTTCGGGGACAAGAGGAGGGAGAGGGTTGGGGAGGTTGTCGGGCCATCAGTGAGTGGCTGGTTTGTGGTGCTCAAACCGCCCTCTACCTGTCCTTGAGTTCCCGTGTCACACGCTTAGTGATGCGGCCACAGAGGATCCCCACCAGGAAGAGAACGCACACACCCAACGCAATCATGAACAGGATGTAGTTCTTGGAGGGCGAGGCCATCACTTGCATGGCTAGGTCTGAAAACCCATCAGCCGGGGCCACCTGGTGGAGAGACATCATATTGCGCGTCACAAGAAGACAAGTCCTAGTAGGCCTTCATATTCCCTTCAACAAAATCCTGAAATTACTTGGCTGTTGCCGTTTATCAGGATTACTCAAAGCTTAATTCCAGTTTTTGGCTGAAATGTAACACGGGTTGCATGCACGGAGCGGAGACAGAGGTCGAGCGACAGAAATGCAGGGTGAGTTACAGAAAGCGTACGGGAAATTATGGTCTTCTTGAGTACTAAAACATACTGCATCTGATCGACTAACTTAAATTCCGGACCCAAACGAACGCCACTCTCTGGAATTTGGGCTCGGGTCGGCCCCTGAAGACTTCTACTTTCAAGCACACACCCATGTTCGCACCCACACAATTATTTACACGCAAGACTTTGGTTGCAACGTCTTTGCCAAAGCAGCCCATATTGGGGAAAAAAAAGCTATTAAAAAAACTACGGAACTTTGTGTCTTTAGATAAGGCCAGTGGAATATCAGGGTGACCCACTATTTATACATTAACCTTCTACCAGGTAAGTTCCACTAAGATAAACATCATTTACAAGGGAATCTGAGCCAGCAATATAAACACAGATGTCCAGTTACATTACATTTACAAAAGAACAACACTAAGCAAGAATAACTGCACTGCATAAAAACGGTAATACAAGCAGATAAGAATGTTATGATCATAAGAAGCACGTCTAGTTTATGGCAGTTTGTACTCTGTGTGTAAAATATGAGTATCCCCTTAGACCCACTGTGCAAGTCACTCTCTATAATAAAGCATTTTAAATAAATTCATGTTATGACATTTAACGCAGCCAATAAAGACTCCTAAACTTTGGCTTTGCAGCTTCACAACCTTTTGGTCAACAGACTGATTGGATATCATCGGGTCCGAGTAGGCCTGAGAGAACAGACAGGTCTACGCCAGTGTGCAGCGGACGCGTGTTTAACAGTCACCTTGGCTGCGTAGCTCCACATGTCGATGCGATCCTGCAGTCTCTTCTTACACTCCGGCTGCAGACGAACCCTCTTGTCCGCAAGAGCCTCCATCAGACACGACATCTCTGAGAGAGCGAGAGAGAGAGAGAGAGAGAGAGAGAGAGAGAGAGAGAGAGAGAGAGAGAGCGAGAGAGCGAGAGAGAGAGAGAGAGAGAGAGAGAGAGAGAGAGAGAGAGAGAGAGAGAGAGAGAGAGAGAGAGAGAGAGAGAGAGAGAGAGAGAGAGAGAGCGAGAGAGAGAGCGAGAGAGAGAGAGAGAGAGAGGGAGGCGCGGACACAGTCAGGACCCGTCGCAAGGTTCGGTGGAAAAGAGCAGAAACTTGCCCCACTGTTCAGGGTCCTGTTCCTCGTAGCCGGATAACCAAGTTCGCTGGCCAACTAGCAAAAACACTGTTCCGGGTTTTAATCCGCACAGTTAGCCAGCAAAGGAGGCTATACTATGAAGCAGGATTATTGAGTTAGCCGGATAACTGCACAGAGTAAAACCCGGAACCCTCCCAAATCTGGAACTTGGACTGAAGTAAAAAGAGCTGTTCCGGGTTTTACTCAGAACAGTTATCCAGCTAACTCGGTAATGCCCAGCTGTCCAAGCCACAGCAGATCTTGGGAAAGGCAGGACTCTACAATAATTGTATAAACGAAGCCCCCTCTCTGCCGCGATTGGGAGTTGGGGCGCTGTGATTGGGAGGTGGGGTACTCACGACGACCCCGGCCTGGGGGGATGGCGGCACAATGGTGCTTGATGTCCAAGGCGCAGGCAGTGTGCAGGACGGGGTCAACAAAAATATCCGCCTTACTCTCTTTCAACATGTTGAGCACCTCCTGCAGTGGGACAGAGGGACAGCTTTAGATGGATTATTCCCCAAGCACTGACCCAGGTTCACTTTGATCGAAGGCTGGGCGATTGGAGAGCTCAAGCCATCCAATCAGGACCGATGTCATACCTTCTTGCAGGCGTCGTGCTTGATCTTGAGCAGGTTAACCTTGAGGCACTCCTCCACCTGTCCCGTCTGCTCCTGTGCCGCCGCCTCTTCCGCACATAGCCGCGATATCTGACAAAACGGACAGGCAGAAAGATTGCTGTGAGACGGACCTGCGAGAGCTTCCCGCTCCTGAACTGGGCCAAGGGTGTAAAGTCTCTTGGTGTTCTCTTCTGCTCGTCGTGATAAACACAAATCATTTAACCTTGACCGCACTGGCAGGACCGATGCTCATCGGCTCCATAAATAAAGATGATTTCTGATGTGCTGTCAAAGAAAAGAGGCTCAGAAGATCTCGGGCACTATCGACAGTGTCTGAACGCCCCCTTCCACAGTTAATACAGACAGGGAATGAAATTAACTTTTTCACCCACTGGCCAGAGTGGCCTGTGGATTCTATAACATCACCAGCCATTTTCAACATTTTAACCATTAATTTGGCTGGTGTTCATTTTGTACCCTGAATACAGATATCCTGGCTGCAAAGGGCCAGCCCGCAGAGCCGCGGAGCCGATTCACCAGCATTCAGTCCAGAGATGGCAGCTGGAGAAGGGTGCACATACCGCCAAAAAAATAGATATGACCATTCATCACTGAGGTGCCTCTTTATTGCCCTGTGCGGCATCATCCAGTGGGAATGAGTGGGGCTGCACACAGTGTTCATTACGCAGCCTTCCTGCCAAATAACCAGGGTCATCACAAAGCAGTATTACTGAGGTTTCTGGACAACGGCACTCAGCAAAACCCGGAACCCTGCCAAATCCGGAACATGGACTGAAGTAAAAAGAGCTGTGGCCGGATTCTGCAGTTATCCAGCTAACTCAGTAATGCTGCTTTATGGAGAAGAAATGTTGTATTAACCTGACAAGCATCACATATGTCAAGAGTTTCTCCTAATTTCTATAATGCAGAGGATTGAACAGCTGATCTCACCTCCTCTGTGCAATGCACCTGGAGCTGGGGGTCCAGCCTGTAGTCCAGGGCAGACTCCTGCAGGATCACCCTTATCTGGTCCTCACAATCAGGGGAGAGTCTCTGTACACACACACACACACACACACACAGGGACAAACACACACAAGTTACTTTCGGTTACAATAGCGAATTTAATGTACCTGTACAGCACGATAGATCAGTGTTGCAGTTACCTGGTCGGCATATTTGAGTTTGAGGCAGGAGATGACCTGGCCTTCCAGCTCGCTGTCGTCAGTGGCCTTGTTCAGGATAACCTGGCAGAATTTAGGGATGTCCGCCTTGCATGCCTTTCTCAACAAAGGGTTCAATCTGTAGTCTGAGGAGGGCGGAGAAAATAAACCTTGGTTTGTACCAATTTTTTTAATTTGTGTATTTAAAAAGGCAGACAAAACAAGGAGTATATACACCTGTAATCAAATTAGTATCAATCTAAAGATGGGGGTGCAATCAATGTGGTATAATGTTTAAGGAGCTGGGCTTGTAACCGAAAGGCTGCCAGTTCGATTCCCAGGTGGGACACTGCTGTTGTTCCCTTGTCCCATGCACAAAGTACTTAACCTGCATTGCTTCACATTACATTACATTATAGGCATTTAGCAGACGCTCTTATCCAGAGCGACTTACACATCATTTCTTTTTTGCATTTATACATAGTATCCATTGATACAGCTGGATATATACTGAAGCAATGCAGGTGAAGTACCTTGCTCAAGGGTACAACGGCAGTGTCCGACCTGGGAATCGAACCTGCAACCTTTCGGTTACAAACCCAGTTCCTTAACCATTATACCACACTGCCGCCCAGTATATATCCAGCTGTATAAATGGATAGGATGTAAAAATGCATAAAGCTGTGTATGTCGCTCTGGATAAGAGCCTCTGCTAAATGACTAATGTAATGTGATCACTAGCTGCTATAGTAGATAACACGCAGAGGTCAGGGGTCATAGTACCGTAGGGGTACGATGCATCAGTGGCTCCATAAAGTACCTGTGATAACCATGATCAGTGGATTACCTGTGTTCTGAGTGATCTGTCTCTTGGTGATCATCTGCTTGCACTTGGGGTCCATCAGCTCGCTGTTTTTGTTCTGCTTTAGACACAGCAGCATGTTCTTGGCGTCGGCTTCAGTGCAGAAACGCTGAAATAGGAATTCAGGAAAGATGGGACATTATCACTCAGGGAAAACAGAGGGTGCGGGCGAGTCCGTCCACATGCATCAGTTAAGACTTCCAAGTTTTGCCTGAAAAGATGGCACCAAGGAGACTTGCATGGGCTTGGCAGAAGTGACATGCCTGGACGAAAAACAAAATTTAAAAAACTATTGTGGGACTAGGGTGATGACGTCTTAGGCCTGCATTCAATCAACGTTTTTTCCTTAACTTGGAAAATTTAAAGCATGCATTCACACACACACAGTTTGGAAAATTTAAAAAAAAAAAAAAAAGTCAAAATTAGGATAAACGATGCCTGAATCCAGGGCCCTTCACTGTCCTGTTCCTCTGAGTCACCGTTCACCTTTATCATCTGCTTGCACACCCTCATGAGCTGGTAGTCCATCTCTGGATCCATCATCTCCACCTCCTGCAGTTTGAAGACCCTCTGGTGGCAGCGTGACGCGAGCTGCTTCTTATTCTCCTTCAAGCATTCGATCACCTTGGGGGAGTGGGGTATGAGACACTGTATGTAGCCTACAGAACAACCTTCTTTCCCCCGCATGCCCATCCCATAGTAGCTATCTACACACGCTCTGTGCCAACAGACCTTTATCTAACCCCGTAGCTTCACACCCACGGGAAAATTTTAATCCGGCCAAGTTACCGTTTGTTCACGATACAGAACCACAGGTTTAAATCTCTCTTTAGCCATCCATCTTCTCTTTCTTTTTGAATTTCCTTTTTTAGTAGTAATGTTCAGGGTAAAGCTGTATACCTATAAGTTTAGCATTGTAGTGGTAGCAGTAATGTTAAGAGTAAAGCTGTGTACCTATAGGTTTAGCTGTGTAGTGGTAGCAGTAATGTTAAGAGTAAAGCTGTGTACCTATAGGTTTAGCTGTGTAGTGGTAGTAGTAATGTTAAGGGTAAAGCTGTGTACCTATAGGTTTAGCTGTGTAGTGGTAGTAGTAATGTTAAAGGTAAAGCTGTGTACCTATAGGTTTAGCTGTGTAGTGGTAGCAGTAATGTTAAGGGTGAAGCTGTGTACCTATAGGTTTAGCTGTGTAGTGGTAGCAGTAATGTTAAGGGTAAAGCTGTGTACCTATAGGTTTAGCTGTGTAGTGGTAGTAGTAATGTTAAGGGTAAAGCTGTGTACCTATAGGTTTAGCTGTGTAGTGGTAGCAGTAATGTTAAGGGTAAAGCTGTGTACCTATAGGTTTAGCTGTGTAGTGGTAGCAGTAATGTTAAGGGTAAAGCTGTGTACCTATAGGTTTAGCTGTGTAGTGGTAGTAGTAATGTTAAGGGTAAAGCTGTGTACCTATAGGTTTAGCTGTGTAGTGGTAGTAGTAATGTTAAGGGTAAAGCTGTGCACCTATAGGTTTAGCTGTGTAGTGGTAGTAGTAATGTTAAGGGTAAAGCTGTGCACCTATAGGTTTAGCTGTGTAGTGGTAGCAGTAATGTTAAGGGTAAAGCTGTGTACCTATAGGTTTAGCTGTGTAGTGGTAGCAGTAATGTTAAGGGTAAAGCTGTGTACCTATAGGTTTAGCTGTGTAGTGGTAGCAGTAATGTTAAGGGTAAAGCTGTGTACCTATAGGTTTAGCTGTGTAGTGGTAGCAGTAATGTTAAGGGTAAAGCTGTGTACCTATAGGTTTAGCTGTGTAGTGGTAGCAGTAATGTTAAGGGTAAAGCTGTGTACCTATAGGTTTAGCTGTGTAGTGGTAGTAGTAATGTTAAGGGTAAAGCTGTGCACCTATAGGTTTAGCTGTGTAGTGGTAGTAGTAATGTTAAGGGTAAAGCTGTGTACCTATAGGTTTAGCTGTGTAGTGGTAGTAGTAATGTTAAGGGTAAAGCTGTGTACCTATAGGTTTAGCTGTGTAGTGGTAGTAGTAATGTTAAGGGTAAAGCTGTGTACCTATAGGTTTAGCTGTGTAGTGGTAGCAGTAATGTTAAGGGTAAAGCTGTGTACCTATAGGTTTAGCTGTGTAGTGGTAGTAGTAATGTTAAGGGTAAAGCTGTGTACCTATAGGTTTAGCTGTGTAGTGGTAGCAGTAATGTTAAGGGTAAAGCTGTGTACCTATAGGTTTAGCTGTGTAGTGGTAGTAGTAATGTTAAGGGTAAAGCTGTGTACCTATAGGTTTAGCTGTGTAGTGGTAGTAGTAATGTTAAGGGTAAAGCTGTGTACCTATAGGTTTAGCTGTGTAGTGGTAGCAGTAATGTTAAGGGTAAAGCTGTGTACCTATAGGTTTAGCTGTGTAGTGGTAGCAGTAATGTTAAGAGTAAAGCTGTGTACCTATAGGTTTAGCTGTGTAGTGGTAGCAGTAATGTTAAGGGTAAAGCTGTGCACCTATAGGTTTAGCTGTGTAGTGGTAGCAGTAATGTTAAGGGTAAAGCTGTGTACCTATAGGTTTAGCTGTGTAGTGGTAGTAGTAATGTTAAGGGTAAAGCTGTGTACCTATAGGTTTAGCTGTGTAGTGGTAGCAGTAATGTTAAGGGTAAAGCTGTGTACCTATAGGTTTAGCTGTGTAGTGGTAGTAGTAATGTTAAGGGTAAAGCTGTGTACCTATAGGTTTAGCTGTGTAGTGGTAGCAGTAATGTTAAGGGTAAAGCTGTGTACCTATAGGTTTAGCTGTGTAGTGGTAGCAGTAATGTTAAGGGTAAAGCTGTGTACCTATAGGTTTAGCTGTGTAGTGGTAGCAGTAATGTTAAGGGTAAAGCTGTGTACCTATAGGTTTAGCTGTGTAGTGGTAGCAGTAATGTTAAGGGTAAAGCTGTGCACCTATAGGTTTAGCTGTGTAGTGGTAGCAGTAATGTTAAGGGTAAAGCTGTGTACCTATAGGTTTAGCTGTGTAGTGGTAGCAGTAATGTTAAGGGTAAAGCTGTGTACCTATAGGTTTAGCTGTGTAGTGGTAGCAGTAATGTTAAGGGTAAAGCTGTGTACCTATAGGTTTAGCTGTGTAGTGGTAGTAGTAATGTTAAGGGTAAAGCTGTGTACCTATAGGTTTAGCTGTGTAGTGGTAGCAGTAATGTGAAGGGTAAAGCTGTGTACCTATAGGTTTAGCTGTGTAGTGGTAGCAGTAATGTTAAGAGTAAAGCTGTGTACCTATAGGTTTAGCTGTGTAGTGGTAGCAGTAATGTTAAGGGTAAAGCTGTGTACCTATAGGTTTAGCTGTGTAGTGGTAGCAGTAATGTTAAGGGTAAAGCTGTGTACCTATAGGTTTAGCTGTGTAGTGGTAGCAGTAATGTTAAGAGTAAAGCTGTATACCTATAGGTTTAGCTGTGTAGTGGTAGCAGTAATGTTAAGGGTAAAGCTGTGTACCTATAGGTTTAGCTGTGTAGTGGTAGCAGTAATGTTAAGAGTAAAGCTGTGTACCTATAGGTTTAGCTGTGTAGTGGTAGTAGTAATGTTAAGGGTAAAGCTGTGTACCTATAGGTTTAGCTGTGTAGTGGTAGCAGTAATGTTAAGGGTAAAGCTGTGTACCTATAGGTTTAGCTGTGTAGTGGTAGTAGTAATGTTAAGGGTAAAGCTGTGTACCTATAGGTTTAGCTGTGTAGTGGTAGCAGTAATGTTAAGGGTAAAGCTGTGTACCTATAGGTTTAGCTGTGTAGTGGTAGTAGTAATGTTAAGGGTAAAGCTGTGTACCTATAGGTTTAGCTGTGTAGTGGTAGCAGTAATGTTAAGAGTAAAGCTGTGTACCTATAGGTTTAGCTGTGTAGTGGTAGCAGTAATGTTAAGAGTAAAGCTGTGTACCTATAGGTTTAGCTGTGTAGTGGTAGCAGTAATGTTAAGGGTAAAGCTGTGTACCTATAGGTTTAGCTGTGTAGTGGTAGCAGTAATGTTAAGGGTAAAGCTGTGTACCTATAGGTTTAGCTGTGTAGTGGTAGCAGTAATGTTAAGGGTAAAGCTGTGTACCTATAGGTTTAGCTGTGTAGTGGTAGCAGTAATGTTAAGGGTAAAGCTGTGTACCTATAGGTTTAGCTGTGTAGTGGTAGCAGTAATGTTAAGGGTAAAGCTGTGTACCTATAGGTTTAGCTGTGTAGTGGTAGCAGTAATGTTAAGAGTAAAGCTGTGTACCTATAGGTTTAGCTGTGTAGTGGTAGCAGTAATGTTAAGAGTAAAGCTGTATACCTATAGGTTTAGCTGTGTAGTGGTAGCAGTAATGTTAAGGGTAAAGCTGTGTACCTATAGGTTTAGCTGTGTAGTGGTAGCAGTAATGTTAAGAGTAAAGCTGTGTACCTATAGGTTTAGCTGTGTAGTGGTAGCAGTAATGTTAAGGGTAAAGCTGTGTACCTATAGGTTTAGCTGTGTAGTGGTAGCAGTAATGTTAAGAGTAAAGCTGTGTACCTATAGGTTTAGCTGTGTAGTGGTAGTAGTAATGTTAAGGGTAAAGCTGTGTACCTATAGGTTTAGCTGTGTAGTGGTAGCAGTAATGTTAAGGGTAAAGCTGTGTACCTATAGGTTTAGCTGTGTAGTGGTAGTAGTAATGTTAAGGGTAAAGCTGTGTACCTATAGGTTTAGCTGTGTAGTGGTAGTAGTAATGTTAAGGGTAAAGCTGTGTACCTATAGGTTTAGCTGTGTAGTGGTAGCAGTAATGTTAAGGGTAAAGCTGTGTACCTATAGGTTTAGCTGTGTAGTGGTAGCAGTAATGTTAAGGGTAAAGCTGTGTACCTATAGGTTTAGCTGTGTAGTGGTAGCAGTAATGTTAAGGGTAAAGCTGTGTACCTATAGGTTTAGCTGTGTAGTGGTAGCAGTAATGTTAAGAGTAAAGCTGTGCACCTATAGGTTTAGCTGTGTAGTGGTAGCAGTAATGTTAAGGGTGAAGCTGTATACCTATAGGTTTAGCTGTGTAGTGGTAGCAGTAATGTTAAGGGTAAAGCTGTGTACCTATAGGTTTAGCTGTGTAGTGGTAGCAGTAATGTTAAGGGTAAAGCTGTGTACCTATAGGTTTAGCTGTGTAGTGGTAGTACTAATGTTAAGTGTAAAGCCGTATACCTATAGGTTAATCTAATTTTCAGAGGTGTAAAATCCAGGTTCAGCTAGCTGAGAGTTCATGAATGGAAAAAACACATGGCAGGACATTCTGACCCCTGGTTTGTCTGGCAAACTTGATTGACCTTCCCGGTCATACTGGCCTTTTGTTGTTCTGAAAGCAACACTGACCGCTTGTTCTCTCTGTCCCTCTGAATTAGAGCGTGTGCTCAGAGAATTTCGCGGGCGAGCTGTGTTTTTACCTGAGCGTTTCCAAAGGCCACGTTGGGGCACAGTCTGCTGATGTCCTGTTTGCACGAGTCGTACAGCTCCGGCTCCAGGCGGATATCCTCTGACTGCGGGGGTGAGAAGAGTAGGACGAGGGGGTCAAGCTGGATCAATGCCCGTGGAGGCCGTATCGACAGGCCAGGATTTCCTCAGTGGTCAACAAAGGTTCTCATCTAACAACCCCGGTCAATGGGGCACTTGCTGTTTCTGACCTCTGCATAAATTAAGATGTCACGGTCTTCCAATACAAGAGGACGGTTAAGGGTGTAAAACCGTAAAATAACATAAAATGTAATGGCAGACACTTAAACTGCTTGGAATTAGGCCCAAGGAGGATTATTTGTGTGCACATCTGAAATGAAAAAAGCCAAGGAGGATCCTCCGGGGTTTGAGACGCAGCAGGTTTAGAGGTGACGGAAGATTTAGGGGCTCCTCGACACAAAAGGCTTTGTCCAGACTCGCACTTTATTCACAAAGCATGTCGATATCCAAATCAACAATTTGACCCATCTAATCGTATAGCAGGAATGTTAATACATCACCCAGAGGACATGGATCAATAATGATTTCAGAGATCACGCATAAATCTGATAAACGACGCGGCTTTCTGTAGTCTCGGCAACGCAGTGGACATTTCAGGAACGATCTTTGTAAAACACAAAAATATTGGTACATGATCAATTATCAGCGTGTACCCTTTCAGAAAACAGTTGAATTTTATGGGTGAGGCCAGTGTGAGACGGGTGAGGCCAGGGTGAGACGAGCAAGTCAGTCACACCAGGCTGAAGCTTAGCGCAGCTTACCCCGAGATCAGGAGAGCTGCCGTTTCAGCAAGCTCTCACTCCAGGCAGGCAATGAGCCACTGTAGTCAATAACCATGGCACTGATTGAAATGTTTTCTTGTTTTAGCCCAGCACCAAGACACACGATTCTAATTATCGCTTTGTTCACGTTCGTATACATGTACGTGCTAGAAGTGTGATTTTGAGACCGCTTTAGCCGCCCTATAGAAGTGAATGGAGAGCGACAAATACCCTATTCTGGATTATCACCCCAGGGGAGCACAAAGCAACTAACGGACATATTTCGCTCAGATCATGGCCAGGTAACGACACAACCCAAAGTTGGCCTTAACGGGACAAACTGAGCAGGATTAACAGGACAAGCTGAGCAGGATTAACGGGACAAACTGAGCAGGATTAACGGGACAAACTGAGCAGGATTAACGGGACGAGCTGAGCAGGATTAACGGGACGAGCTGAGCAGGATTAACGGGACAAACTGAGCAGGATTAACGGGACAAGATGAGCAGGATTAACGGGACAAACTGAGCAGGATTAACGGGACAAGCTGAGCAGGATTAACGGGACAAACTGAGCAGGCTTAACGGGACAAACTGAGCAGGATTAACGGGACAAGATGAGCAGGATTAACGGGACAAGGTGAGCAGGATTAACAGACAAGGTGAGCAGGATTAACAGACAAATTGAGCAGGATTAACAGACAAACTGAGCAGGATTAACAGACAAGGTGAGCAGGATTAACAGACGCACCATTTCCAGCTCCTCCACACGCAGCTGCTTCCTGCACTTCACAGAGACACGCTGCTCCTTCACTTCCTGTAGGGTGTCATTCCTCACCGTGGTGCTCAGGCAGATCACCACATCCACCCTGAACAGAGAGAGAGGGACAGAGCGTGAGAGAGAGGGGGAGAGAGAGAGGGAAAGAGAGTGAGAGGGGGACAGAGGGTGAGAGAGAGGGGGAGGGGGGGAGAAAGAGAGGGAAAGAGAGTGAGAGGGGGACAGAGGGTGAGAGAGAGGGGGAGAGAGAGAGAGAGGGGGGGAGAGAGAGGGGGGGAGAAAGAGAGGGGGAGAGAGAGAGGGGGGGGAGAGAGAGGGGGGGGGAAAGAGAGGGGGAGAGATAGAGGGAAGAGAGAGAGAGAGAGGGGGGGAGAGAGAGAGGGAGGGATGGAGAGAGAGAGGGAAAGAGAGTGAGAGGGGGACAGAGGGTGAGAGAGAGGGGGAGAGAGAGAGAGAGAGAGAGAGGGGAGAGAGGGAGAGGGGGAGAGGGAGAGGGAGAGGGGGAGAGAGAGAGGGGGAGAGAGTGAGAGAGAGTGAGAGAGACAAAGAGGGAGAAAGAGTGGGACAGAGGGAGAGAGAAAGGTAAAAGATTCTTTCATTTTTAAAATACTTTAATGGTTTACATGATGATCAATGTCATCTCAGTATCGTCTTTATAGAGTGCTAAAAACATGGTGCACACAATAAAAAGTTAGTTTAAAAAAGGATAAAAACATTGACAGAGCAGATGACCTCATTAAAACACCACTCTTGAATAAAACCTTCTGTAATGTCACTCATTACTTTGTAGAATCTAAAAATCAATGCAGACACTGGCCCTAACCAGTGCAACAAACTGAATAATATCTCGTCTTTCAATCAAATCTCTTCGGCTTTTAAAAATTGAAAATATTGCCTCCCGCAGTACATAATTTAAAAAACTGCCATTTTGCCTTGTTTACCTTTTTATACCCTGCTGCAAAAACAAAAGCGGGTTTAGACAGCCAATATAACAAATAAGGGTGTCTGTCCACTGCATTCAGGAGAAGTGCAAACCTTTCTCCACAAATCCACAAAAATAACATAGATTAGAGACAGTTGGGTTGATTACTGATACAAAAGCATTCACTGCTAATGCACCAGATTTTGGGAGAGGGAGAGAGAGGGGTTGAGAGAGAGAGACATAGGTACAGAGGTAGAAAGAGAGATAGAGAAAGAGAGAGACAGTAGAGGAGGGACACAGAGATGAGAGAGAGGAGAAGGAAAGAGAGAGAGAGAGACAGGGGGGGGGGGGGGGGTGAGCGAGAGAGAGAGCAAGACATAGATGGGAGAGAAAGAAAGAAGGGGGGGTGTGTCAGAGAGAGAGAGAGAGAGACATATAATAGATAGAGGAGAGAGAGAGGGGAGGGGGTGTGACAGAGAGAGAGACATATAATAGATAGAGGAGAGAGAGAGGGGAGGGGGGTGTGACAGAGAGAGAGAGAGAGAGAGAGAGAGAGAGAGAGAGAGACATATAATAGATAGAGGAGAGAGAGAGGGGAGGGGGTGTGACAGAGAGAGAGACATATAGAGGAGAGAGAGAGGGGAGGGGGGTGTGACAGACAGAGAGAGAGAGAGAGAGAGAGAGACATATAATAGATAGAGGAGAGAGAGGAGAGGGAGGTGTGACAGAAAGAGAGAGACATTGATATGGGAGAGAGAGAGAGAGAACAGAATAAAAAACTGCTGAGGGGGAGAGAAGAAAAAGGAAGGGGGGGGGGGGGAGGACGTGAGGCTCCTGACACCCAAGCTTTATGTCCACAAACCTGGAACGCACTGTACTCCCACCATAGTGCTTGCAAACCCCAGTGATAAGCTCCTCACCCACACCTCACAGAGAGAGCCAGATCACTAGTATGCACGCTATGTACACAGTACAGTAAGCCACGGCTCAAAAGACCAGGCACTCACTTCTTCTTGATGGTAGAGCACAGTTTCAGTACGTCCTCCTTGCACGCCATCTTGAACTTGTAGGAAAAGCGGAAGTCCTTCATTTGAATCTGCGAGAGACGTTAAAAGTGAGATAGAGCCAGGGCTCACAAAAGTGCCACCTCGCCCTAAATCCTCACACCGGGAGACACTCTGGACAGGGTACACCGAGGAGAGCTCAAACGTGACTGGCCCTCTTCAGAAACCAGCAACTCCAGTGATGGGAAACCCTTGCTACATACTGAGCGACTAATGCCAGAGACTGGCAACTGGCAACCACTAATTTGCAGAAATCGGAGGCTCTTAAAGATTTACACTCCCACGCTTCCAAGTAAATGTGTACTTTTACCCATCAGTGACAAGGGAGTGATGGTGACGTCTGCTCCCCAGCAGAGAGGCACGTTTCTACAGCGACTGCAGACTGCAGAAGGTCTGTGCCCACAGGCTTATAGCACAGCACAACACATCACATCCGATTAGAGTAACCCGACCCAAATCAATCAACGGGGGAGCTACACTGAACGAAACGTTGGGCCTTGAAGCCTGCCCACAGTACCCCAGAAGCTGCAGGGCTTAGTCGGGGTACAACGCCCGTAATGTGAGAGCGAAGCGGGGAACCCGGCGGAACCCGGGGCCTCTCACCAGCTGGAAGTGGGTGACGCCAACGGTGCACTTGTCGTTCATCTCCTTCTGATGTTTGTTCTGCACCAGGCATTCCATCAGGTCGCCGGTGTCGACCTGATTATCAGCCACCTCCTGAGAGAGAGAAAGAACACCGTGAGACAGAGAGAGGGGGGAAAAGAACGTGTGAGAAAGAGAGATGGAGGCTGAAACAGCAGGCTCGCCGCACCCTGAGGCAGTTCGTGTCGTCTCGTTGCATCGTGAACTGATCTACGTTTCAGCACGAAACCTGTCAACAATCTCTTCACTTCCTCCAAGAAACTCAACTCAATAAACCAATATTAACTGTTTATTGTTGCCATTGACAGGAATTACAGACCATGAGCTTAAGATGCCGTTATTAAAATACCATAACCTTCCAAAATAATAAATTAAACATGTGAAAAATAGCTCTGTAATTGGCATGCAGGAACTTAAATTTCTAGTACAATTGTGTGGTTCCAGGACAGTTTTCCGACGCAAGGTTAAATTTGCAGGGAAATATCACACCAGGGACACGTACGCATATTTAGCCTACCCTAAAAACAACCCCACAGTCTGTAAAAGCAGCCGGGAATCCTTTGGCACATGGTCCACTAAATACTAAAATCATGGGATAAAAGGGCTATATTTATGATATCTATACTGGTCATGACTCCAGGGAAAAGTCTGAGTTGTGCAGGAGCCAATGAGTGCTCCACAGCAGGGAGAGAGCTGTGACCACAAGCCAATGAGAATCCCAGGTCAGAGCAGAGACCAAGAGGGAGCCAATGACAGGTCTCGGGGGTGGGCCATATGGTGTGAAAGCCCAATCAAAGAGGTGTTTTGGGTAAGGGGGCGGGACTCACGTGGCAGTGGGACTGGATTACTGGCTCACAAGCTCTCATCAGCAAAGCTTCAATCTGGATGTCCTGTTAGAAGAAGAGACAGTCAACAATGACGCCACTGTGTAAGAAGTTGGGAGGAAACAGTCAACCTAAAATAACAGGCTATTGTACAGGGGAAGTAACAGGTTAGGTTACACTGGGGAGAAAAAAGTATGAAGTAAAGCAGACCTGAAATATACGATATGTGTAGAATAGAATTAGAGACGTTACAATCTTACAACTCAATTTAACTACAGCAAAGCATATCACAGTCTCCAATGTCCGGAAACATTATATAAGTGTAAGGCACCGAATGTTTGAGTGATTGATTGATTGAAATTCTTTATTGATAATTTAAAAATACAGGACGCCCCTCTGACCAGAGATGCTCCAAATACTAAAAATCATTAGAATGAATAAAACACAATAAAGACAAAAGTTTATTTCTATTGTGGATCTTTTAGAATCAATCAACTTCACAATCAATCATGTGCTTCACTTGCAACCAAAGCAGAGAGCAAACTATATTCAAGCCTCTTGTAAGCCCTATCCCTCCATACTCTCAGAACAAAGTGTGCACTATCCCTCCATACTCTCAGAACAAAGTGTGCGCTATCCCTCCACACTCTCAGAACAAAGTGTACCCTATCCCTCCACACTCTCAGAACAAAGTGTACCCTATCCCTCCACACTCTCAGAACAAAGTGTGCAATATCCCTCCACACTCTCAGAACAAAGTGTGCACTATTCCTCCATACTCTCAGAACAAAGTGTGCACTATTCCTCCATACTCTCAGAACAAAGTGTGCACTATTCCTCCATACTCTCAGAACAAAGTGTGCACTATTCCTCCATACTCTCAGAACAAAGTGTGCACTATCCCTCCATACTCTCAGAACAAAGTGTACACTATCCCTCCATACTCTCAGAACAAAGTGTACACTATCCCTCCATACTCTCAGAACAAAGTGTGCACTATCCCTCCATACTCTCAGAACAAAGTGTACACTATCCCTCCATACTCTCAGAACAAAGTGTGCACTATCCCTCCATACTCTCAGAACAAAGTGTGCACTATCCCTCCATACTTTAAGAACAAAGTGTGCACTATTCCTCCATACTCTCAGAACAAAGTGTACGCTATCCCTCCGTACCTCAGACTCCAGCTCCGTCAGGTTTCCCACAACATCCCTGCACTCCGACACCAGGTCCTCCAGGTGGTCCTGCAGACATTCCAGCTCCTGATGCACAAACGGGAAAATGGCAGCGATTACCTCCTGTGTGCTGTTAAAGGGCCAGTGGCCCACAGCAGTACAGTGGCGACATCAGGGCCGCTCTGAAAAACCCACCTGTCCCGTCTCGGTCTTCTCGCTGCACCACTTTCCCAGGTCGGTCATGCAGCGCTTCTGCAGCTCAGGGTCCAGCTTAACGTCCAGGGCCCTCTGGTGCAGGATCCGCTGGACCTCCACTTTGCAGTCCCGGGACAGCTGAGTACAGATCGGCAGACACCCGTCAAACAGATGGGAGGATGGCAGACAGACAGAGAGACGGACAGACGCACACATGCACATCATTCCTTCATGAAGGCTTCGTGAATCCGAGTCTCCATAGCAACCCCACTTGATTGAGCAATCACATGATTGTAATCCAAATTATACTCCGTTTACCAATTATCTTGATTCAAAGAACAAGGATTTCCTTGCCGATGTAGCATCTGTAAATACTGGCACATGATTTAATTTAATCTTAGAAGCGTAATAGGTCCATTTCTCCTGACCACCATCATCATCACCACAATTAGCTAAATTCAAATTGAGCGATTACTTACATTTACACTTACGGATTCCGCTGAATTGGGCTGTTAGAGTCAAGAGAGTCGGTTAAACCATTCACCGTCATGTGAATATTAATCCATACACGTTTGCACTGTATAATAAGCTTACAAAAAAGAATAGATGGTCCACTATGAGTACCAGCAAATGAACACCCTACCTGATATTCAGAATGTTTTTCTAAATAATGTCCAAAACATTTTAACTGCAGCCTTTGGTCTAGGGCCGTAACAATCGACACAGGAGAACAGAAACATATTGGCACGAAGTCCATTCATTTGCACTTGGATCAGGGGATTTTTTGGTTTAACAACCTGAACTATTTTATTTCAACATATACCAAGTATACAATATACAAATCAGAAAAAGGGAAGCTCAACATTCTTTGACGTGATGGCGATTAATCCCTTTTGAGTTTGGGGACAGTGGTGAAGCGACTGAGAACGTTAAAACCGCCAGAGCAGCTGCTGGCCCTGATCCTGGGGGAGCACAAAAGAGCCCTACCCTTCTGCCCTGTTCCTCTGAGCGGTAAGCATGGCGGTACAGGCAGGAGAAGATGGCGCCAGGCGGCATCATTTCGCTGGTCTCGTTCCAGCCGTGGGTGTGGCACAACCGGGAGGCGTCGCCTTGGCACTTCCTGTACAGGATGGGGTCCAACCTAAAAGGCACGTCGGAGGTTAGAACAGGATGCACTCCCACGAGCGACCCGCTGCATCGCCAGGTCATAGGCTGCACGTGGATCACCGTGGGAACTTAACTCGGTTGCATACGACCATCCAAGCCTTCACAAAAGGTAACATTTAAAAATGTCTTTAAAAAGCAAAACAAAAGGCTGGTGGACTAGGTCAAGAAGTGCTACAATTATGATGCTACACCTTGGCTACAGACGGACGGAGTTTAATTGTAACGAGTCTTAGATTTGAGCATCGTTTAATTAAATTTAATCCACACGCATCATTTTCCCGTCTAACAAGCATACTGTAGTTTTGTACGATTGGCAACTGTGGTTGTAATTGGCTGGGAGTGAAGGGGTTACATTCTCACTTCCAGTCTCGGGAGATGAAGTACTGCAGCTCCAGCAGCCGATGCTCACAGTCCTCCACCATCTTCTCTGTGTAGAGATGCTCCATGAGGCAGGAGAGGATCCTGCACACACACACAGGCACACACAGGATCAATACACTGAACAGCAGTAACGTCCATGTTTGCACGCATGCACAGGCACACACTACACCCACCTGAGTGGGGCGATCAGAGAACGTGTACAAGTTCCAAACCCAGGTTCCCACTCAGTTCCCCTCCTCTCTGCCACACACCCAGTTAAACTCACGGATACGATAACCTGCCGCACCAGCACACCGGCTCCCACCATGTCTCCGGTCCTGCGAGACGTCTATGATAAGTGAGAACGTTCACACGTTCCCCCCCCAGCTCCGACACGCAGGAGAGCAGCGCTCATTAAGGCAGAGGCAGCCGACAGGCCGCCGACAGGCCGCAGCGTAAGATAAGCTCTTTAAGCCCGGACACCGGAGAAAAAGGGTCAGCCCCCGCACGGAAGAGCCTGCTTATTATCCTGGCTTTAGGCCGCCATTACGCCCACCAGCACGCCGCCGTTCCTCTGCCTCGCGCCCTGCCTCTGCTTCAGGAACAACCGCTTCCTCTGACGTCTCCCCCAACTCATTACTTCCCTCTGCTGTGCACGCCGATCATTAAATCAATTAGAAGAAACCTCAAATGGAAAAATAAAAAGGGAACTCGCAGGAACTTGTCGATTCTGTGAAAAGGTCCGCCGTTTCTGTGTCCCCCGCCCCCCTGCCCCCGCCCCCTTCTTCTAACGCACCGCTTCTCCATCCAGACACCAACATGTTCGGCAAAAAAGTGTGCGGTGCTATTTAAAGTAACACATCCAGCGGCCTCGCTCGATTGATGTCTCGCTGACACTTCCGTTCGGCTGTTCACGTGTCCTGTGCGTCACGAGCAGAGAAATTAACCGGAATATAAAGACGCGCTCGTCCCCCAGCGTTAATGAGAACTCTATGAACAGAGCAATCAACTGGAACCGAGGGCTCCTGAGCACACCGATATACGCGTCTGGAAAGCAGCGGGAGCCGAGCCAATCTGGTCCAAGTACCTTGTGTTTCTTTGCTCCTTTATGTGGTCTGTGAGTGTTTATGTGCGTGCGTCCGTGTGCGTGTTTATGTGCGTGCGTACGTGTGCGTGTGCGTGTGTGTGGTAAACAGGTCGGAGCACATGCTCACATGGGGTCTCCAGCGCGGATGTGTTTGCAAGCGGTCTGGATGACGGACTCGCAGGCCTCATTGAGAGCACGATCGATGCGGTAGTCTGCCCCTGGATCTGCCTCCTGGATCAGGGTCTGGAGCTGCAGGGACACAAACAGGATTTCATCACTGCAATCAATACTCACATTGTGTGTGTGTGCGCGTGTGCGCGTGTGCGCGTGTGTGTGTGTGTGTGCGTGTGTGTGTGCGTGTGTGTGCGTGCGTGCGCGCGCATGTGAGAGAGACAGAGAACAAGCAGGGCTAGGACGGGACACTAACCCACCAGGACAGTACAGTCCTCTCATTATTACCCTGTGACTACGAGATCTCTGTCCTCCATTACAGTCCAGTTTGTTTCTGAAGTTTGACTTCAACTGAAGATGGTAAGACGTAAAAAACACTGAAAGCACATCTGGTGTGAGCTAACGCAGACGTCATATACAGGGGGCTTTAACGACAGCGGGGAAGAGAAACGGGAGGGGTGAAATAAACTACAGCGGTGCTCATTCCTGGCCCTAAATGCCCACATTGTACCACGCAGAGAGCTGAAGTTCTGAAGAGATGCCTTTCAACAAGCGGCCGGGGGCAGCTGGCGGGGAGAGGCAGGGGTGGGGCAGGGCGGGGCAGGGCGGGGCGAGGCTTACTGCTTGCTGGCAGAGGTTCTCCACGTTGCCCTTGTCGCTGCGGCCCACCCTCATGAGGCAGTGCAGGGTGCGGCCTTTGCGGTGCAGGCCGGAGCAGTGCGCTTCGATCTCGCCCCGGCAGTGCAGCACGATCTCGGGGCTCAGGGAGAAGTCCTCTATCAGCATGCGCCGGTAGTCCAGCATCTCGCCCTGGCACTCCCCGCTCACCGTGCGCCCTGCGGCAGCCGGGGATACATTCACACGTCAGTCAGGCATATGTAGAGCTCATTCACTCGCACGCGCGTACAAACGCTCACGCACGCTCACACACACGCTCGCTCACGCATACACACGCTCGCTCACGCATACACACGCTCGCTCACGCATACTCACACGCTCGCTCACACGCTCGCTCACACACTCGCTCACACACTCGCTCACACACTCGCTCACACACTCGCTCACACACACACTCACACTCACACACACACTCACACACACACTCACACACACACACACACACACACACACGCTCACACACTCGCTCACACACTCGCTCACACACTCGCTCACACACTCGCTCACACACACACTCACACACACACTCACACACACACACACACACACACTCACACACACACACTCACACACACGCACTCACACACACACACACACACACTCACACACACGCACTCTCACGCACGCTCACACACTCGCTCACACACTCGCTCACACACACACTCACACTCACACACTCGCTCACACACACACTCACACTCACACACTCACACACACACTCGCTCACACACACTCGCTCACACACACACACACACCTCTGTGTACAGCTGACTCCAGACACAGCAGTAGGTATGAGAGGCGAGCCTCCCTGGCGCGGGGCAGGTTGGTGTCCACGTTGCAGCGGTACTTGCGCAGGTCCACCTTGCAGGCCTTGGCCAGAGAGTAACTGACCTTGTAGTCCTGGGCTATAAGCTTCTGTCTGGTGGTCAGAGCGTCTCGGCACTAAGAAAAAAACAACATGTTATTTTACATCACATTATTATCATAATATTATGACATTAGAATCCAAGTTCATCTGCACTTCATTTCCAAGGGCTTAGATTTTGGCCTTCAGTCAGACCAACATAGACAAACCAGATTTAAATAGATATTAATACGCATGGCGTCTCTAAGCACATCAGTTAAAATGCTCAGTTGCATGTATCTAAAATATAAAAGGAAAGGTTGTAAGAAGAGATCCTGTTAATAAACATGTATGTGGTGTTGCCTCTAAGGACAATGCGCAAAGTCATAATTAGAATAGAATGGGGAGGGGGATGGGGAGAAATAAAAATGATATTAGCAGCAATAAAACACACCTTCTCAGACATGGATTCCTCAAACTTGTGGTTAAAGAGACACTTGTAGACCCTTCCCTCACCAGCTTGTGTCTGGAAGACAAAACAAAAACATAACGATCAAGGTCCACAGATACACGACAGACGTCATCGCAAATTATTATTTTCAAAGCGGGGTTAGCGCTAATGCCAGGCTTGGAACGGCAGAAGTGTGAAACTTTACTCTCTGCTGGGCAGCAGTAAAGGAGAGGGCGATGGGAGCGCCACAAACCCTGGCAGCCCGAGAACGGCATGTGCGAGGATCATTTGTGCCACCACAGAGGACAGACCACACATTCTCACGCAAACACAAGCTGACGCGTGCGCCCTGGACTCGTACAGCCAAAGGGGACGGGTCACAGCGTCGCAGACACAGGGGGGGTGGAGCCTCACGTGTTCACAGAAACGCTCCCGGTCGTCCCGGCAGGAGAAGTACAGGTAACGGTCCAGGTGGAAGTCGTCGGAGGAGAGCTCGGCCACGCGCATGATGGACTTCTTGCAGTCCTCCTTGATGACGTGTTTCCCGTCCGGCTCCTCGGCCTCCTTCACAAGACCCTTCTCCAGACAGGAAATGACCTCGCCCTGAGAGTGGACGTCCTTATATGGAGGAGGAGAGAAAGGAAGTGAGTGAGCGAGTCCCATTTCAAGAGTGTCACAACAAGGAAGAGAAAATGAGAGAGAAAGACTGAACTCATAGTCTTTCACAGACAGAGGGAGGAAGAGGTGAGTACAAGCTGTTCCAAGCAGAGAGATGGAAATAATGAAGAATGGAAAAACAATACTGGATAATGCTAAGCTACAGTTCAATCAGAATAAACCCTTATATGCATTGCTAAATAAAATAAACTGTCAATATTCAATAATGTTTCTAATGACCCCCTTCTAGGTTACAGGGGGCATGTAGGAAATAAGTCTAACCTACATCAGGCACATTAAATAGTCACACGACCTGTCAGTCAAATCTTGCGGCCAATTAAAAATGCTTTAGTTGGAAGAAACGACAAATGAAAGGATGAGGTTGTGAGATGGTAAAGGGAAAAAAAAGAACGTTAGAGCTGCAAAAGAAACAAACAAAAAAAAAAAAGCCGATCTGCAATCACAATCTGTACTTTTCATCCATCTATTTCTCTCCAGAGAACACAGCACACCTGGCCTTTAGACACACTCAAACCGCGCTCATCTCCTCGCCTTAGAGCACTGCAGCTATAATCATAGACTTAGTCATAATTACACCAGCCCTGTGATAGAAACCCAAGCAGCCGCCATTAGGCTCTCACATCTTCTCCCAGCTGAAGAACCGCGGCGCTGATAAAAAAAACACTCCTGGAGGGGAGAACAGGCAGGACCACGCCCCTCCCCTCAACGCCCGCCCCTCCCCTCAACACCCGCCCCTCCCCTCAACGCCCGCCCCTCCCCTCAACACCCGCCCCTCCCCTCAACACCCCCCCTCCCCTCAACGCCCGCCCCTCCCCTCAACACCCGCCCCTCCCCTCAACACCCGCCCCTCCCCTCAACGCCCCCCCTCCCCTCAACGCCCGCCCTCCCCTCAACACCCCCCCTCCCCTCAACGCGCCCCCCGCCCCTCCCCTCAACGCCCGCCCCTCCCCTCAACGCCCGCCCCTCCCCTCAACACCCCCCCTCCCCTCAACACCCCCCTCCCTCAACACCCGCCCCTCCCCTCAACACCCGCCCTCCCCTCAACGCCCCCCCCTCCCCTCAACGCCCGCCCCTCCCTCAACACCCCCCTCCCCTCAACGCCCGCCCCTCCCTCAACGCCCGCCCCTCCCCTCAACGCCCGCCCCCACCAAAAACTCAGTCTCGTCTGAGCCGAACACAAAGGTAGCCGGTTTGTTGAGGGGCGACATCGGCCCTGCAATTTATAGCGAGGGCCACGTTATCATAGCGAGGGCCACGTTATCATAGCGAGGGCCACGTTATCATAGCGAGGGCCACGTTATCATAGCGAGGGATTTCAGATTTACAGAGGTTCCCGGCACCTTCCATTACTGTATTAGACGAGCGCTATGGAGGCAGGACCGTGTCGACAGCCAGTCCAGACAACGTTTGGGAAACAGAAGATAGGCGGACCCAGACCGCATCTCCTGTTCACAAGGAGACGTGGACGAACCACAGGCAGACTATTCTGTCATCATCAGCACATCATGTCTGGAACATTAAGGCAACTGTGCTTCCTTGTGACGGGCAGCCGACGACTCTTCCTCATTCCCACATGCCTTCGATCTGCAAATCACACAATCCAAAAATAACTTTGCTTTGCGGTTGTTCAAACAGGTCAGAGAGATTCAGACTGGAGATTCTTGATTATTCAGAAGCACGCTGGAATTGCAGGTTGTGTGTCGATGCGGTAACTTTCCGGATGCTGGTAAAACTGAAAAAATGCATCTAAAATATATACAATACCACCGGCGGTGAAGTGACAGAGCATTGGAGCATTGGAAGTGTTCTAGATGAACACATTCATAGATCAGGACTACGGTATATATATTAAAAAATGTAAAAACCCATACCTATTCATCTTCTCTGTGAATGCCACCACAAGGCACATTTCTGTTCATATTACTCATCACATCAGACACTCATCACATCAGACACTCATCACATCAGACACTCATCACATCAGACACTCATCCCTTTTCCTAGCTGGTGCCGTTTATTTACCACTGGTGTTACGGCCACTCCCTGAACGAACGCAAAATGTAGGAGACAAAATTAGTTGCAAAAAAAAGAACATAAGTTTATTTAAACAAGGGGGTTGAGTGTACAGATGCGTGAATGGATGGTATATGTGTATATGCTGGTGTTTGTGTGCGTGTGTGTGTGTGCGTGTGTGTGTGTGTGTGCGCGCATGTGTGTAAAAAAGAAAAAAGGTGAGCAAAAATATGGAGATTCCACGGTCCAAACATGTGGGGTCGTAGGCCGTAAAAAGAGAAAAAGCCCCTTGAAGCGCTGGCACGAAGAGAAAAGCAACTGCAATCCAGAGCCCTGGGCAACCCTGTCTCAGGTGACTCCAACCAATCAATCAATCAGAATCCAAGCAACCAATCAGGTCTTGAGGAGAGTCCTAAAAGGGTGGGGCCTTTTACACCCTCTGCAGAGATGGGCTTGTAAATGGTGTGGCCAGAACACACACTTAAAAAAACTAAAAACAGAGGTCAGGGAGCTCTCGTGCAGTGAAGCAACGGAATGACCAGGGAAGAGAGGGAATGACCAGGGAAGAGAGGGAATGCGGTCAGTTAGCGTAGCGTGTGCCACAGAACCGCTAATACTGCCACCTCTCTGGGGTTAAAACCTCAGCTCATCCTGCAAGCTTTAAAATACTTCCGTAAACACCAGATGGGAGAAAGAGGGAAAATTTCAGAGAGAAGACTCCCCTCCTGGACTCCAACAAACCACAAAAACAGGCTTAAGTCAAGTAATTTTCCCCCTGAGTGACACAATGTGGCTACAGGCAATAATCACAAAGAATTCTCATCTAAAAAATAAATAAATAAGAGACACAAGAAGCCGTTCTATTTTTGGTTGTGAATGAACACAAGAGAAGAAGAATAAGAAAGACAGGCAGATAGCATCAGCAGAAACGCCCAAAAGCACAAAACCGGTCAGCAGGAAAGCCTCGGACACCAATGCGCTTCGAGCACCCCGTTATCTGGCCTCCGCTTACAACCTGCAAAAGCACCCCGTTATCTGGCCTCCGCTTACAACCTGCAAAAGCACCCCGTTATCTGGCCTCCGCTTACAACCTGCAAAAGCACCCCGTTATCTGGCCTCCGCTTACAACCTGCAAAAGCACCCCGTTATCTGGCCTCCGCTTACAACCTGCAAAAGCACCCCGTTATCTGGCCTCCGCTCACAACCTGCAAAAGCACCCCGTTATCTGGCCTCCGCTCACAACCTGCAAAAGCACCCCGTTATCTGGCCTCCGCTTACAACCTGCAAAAGCACCCCGTTATCTGGCCTCCTCTTACAACCTGTAAAAGCACCCCGTTATCTGGCCTCCGCTTACAACCTGCAAAAGCACCCCGTTATCTGGCCTCCTCTTACAACCTGCAAAAGCACCCCGTTATCTGGCCTCCGCTTACAACCTGCAAAAGCACCCCGTTATCTGGCCTCCGCTTACAACCTGCAAAAGCACCCCGTTATCTGGCCTCCGCTTACAACCTGCAAAAGCACCCCGTTATCTGGCCTCCGCTTACAACCTGCAAAAGCACCCCGTTATCTGGCCTCCTCTTACAACCTGCAAAAGCACCCCGTTATCTGGCCTCCGCTTACAACCTGCAAAAGCACCCCGTTATCTGGCCTCCGCTTACAACCTGCAAAAGCACCCCGTTATCTGGCCTCCGCTCACAACCTGCAAAAGCACCCCGTTATCTGGCCTCCGCTTACAACCTGCAAAAGCACCCCGTTATCTGGCCTCCGCTTACAACCTGCAAAAGCACCCCGTTATCTGGCCTCCGCTCACAACCTGCAAAAGCACCCCGTTATCTGGCCTCCGCTTACAACCTGCAAAAGCACCCCGTTATCTGGCCTCCGCTTACAACCTGCAAAAGCACCCCGTTATCTGGCCGCACAAAACACAACCGACAGCAGACCTCACCTGAACAAACAAGATGCCCAGGATTGAAGACAGACAGACAGACAGACACAGACATTACAGTTAGTTAGCAGACGTACAATAAGTGCATATTGAAGGTCACTGACAAAGCACACACGTAATGAACGTAGAATACAGTCGGCTATACGTTCCTAACTATAAAATAGCAAAAAACACAAATATAAAATTTAAATAAACAGGACGTACGTACTATATAATTGGCCCTATATAGGTAGCTTAGTCAAGGTGGTTTAGTCACGGTGGACAGACAGACACCTTTGAACCCAGTCTCAGGGTAACAGCGTTTTTAGGACGACAGCGTTACAGCAGGGTAACGGCGTTACTCAGGCATTACTCAGGGTAACAGCGTTTTTAGGACGACAGTACAGGATGGCATTAAAGAATGCTGTCACTTTCTATTTGTGTTTTGTGCTATTTTATAGGTCTGTCTGTCTTGTCTGTCTGTCTGTCTGTCTGGACATCTTGTAATCTTGTTTGTTCAGGTGCAGTCGGCTGTCGTTGTGTTTTGTGGTCGGTAAGAGCAGTGGACAAGGAAAGATGAAGAGGAACAATATAGAGAGGCAGCACGCGTGTGCGTATGCGTGTGCGTGTGCGGGGGGGAAGTTGGGTAAACCTCACCTTTTCCCCGGCAGTGATGCTCCCACAGTGAAGAAAGTTGATGTCCTCCCGGCACTTATCCATGAAGCCGCAGATGAGCCGGTAGTCACTGAAGACGATGGTGGTCATCTTGGTGATGTACTGGTGGCACTGGTACTCTGTGATGTTCCCGCGGTGGTCCACCAGGCACGACACCAGGTACCCCTTCCCTCTCTCCTCCTCCGCACATTCTTTGATCTGAGAGAAGCGGGCGGAGCGCGGGTCAGCATACAGCCGACGGCGCATTCGGCGTGAGAGGCGGCGTGAAGCCACGCGTAGATGTCAAGAGATGATCGAGGGGCTCCCACATCTAGGGGCTCCACGTACCCCCACACAGGATTTATAAAGACCTACCTGCTTGTTATTCTCACATCCATGCCATTCCTCACTTAGAGAACAATCTCTTATTGGCGAACGTCAAAGCTTAGGAGAGGAGTCGGCGTGCTGTATTTATGTTCTTTTAAAAAGATTTTTTTAAACATTCAGCCTCCCTGTCAGTTTTCCCGCAGAGATGTTACACAACTTTTCCGGACTGCTTCCACCGTCCCCAAGCACTTGTACCCTACAGGTACCGGCACAATAGCTGTGGTTATCCCAGCGTCTCGAAATTCACACTTTAGCCCTCCTGTTGGGAATGTCTCTGGGGAATCAATTAGCACTACGCCTTTCTGCAGAAACCGCAGGTTAGATGAGGCCAAGAGCTATCCCACCCTGTGTGAGAAATTTACCCACACACACACGCAGGTGCACGCTACCATGCACAGAAACTGTCCCTATCATCACACACACACGCATGCACACGCATGCACACGCACGCACGCCAACACGCTCAGAAACACTTAAAACTGTCCTTGTCACGCACGCACGCACGAATACACACACACATGCACTAAAACACTTCAATTGTCCCTAGCATCGAGCAAGCCTTTCATGTTTAACAGAGGGTCTTGGAGATGAGAGAAGACAGCTCTCCTTTCGCATCAGCATTACCTCGCCTGCACGGGGCCGCTGGCGTGTCTGCAATGCTCTGAGATGCCATGTGGGGTTAAGAGCTCAATGGGAGGCGGAACAAGGCCTCAGTCACGAGAATAATTATTAGCAGCCAGTCCCCAATCCTGCTCCTGAAGGGACACTGTTCTACGGTCTGTTCCTACTGTGCACTTAAGAACTTAATTAAACCCACAGCCACCTTAATTGAGCCAATTAAAGCACATCTAAATGCACACATCAGGTTGTTTTTTTCCCCCCATATAGAGAGCCTTGTGGACTGGGTGTGGTCCCAAGTTAACCCCTCAGATTAATAAAGCTCTCTTTCGGAAGGAAACGATTGAGCAGCACACACAGTGGCGAACGCTGGAAGGACGACGTGAGTGGGACGGGACGGGACGGGACGGGACGGAGCCGCCGGTCTGACCCGGGCTCACCTCAGTGATGGTGCTCTTACACACTTCCACAGCCACCGACTCAAACTTTGGGTCTGTCGTTAAGTTGTACTTGTAGTTCCACAGCAGCTGTGAGAGGGAGAGAGAGAGAGGAGAGAAAGTGACGGACAAGAGAAGGAGGAGAGATAGGAGAGGGGAGAGAGAGAGAGGGAAGAGAGAGAGGATGGAGAAAGGAGGGAGAGAGAGGGAAGAGAGAAAGAGAGGAGGGAGAGAAAGAAGAGAGAAAGAGAGAGGAGGGAGAAGAGAGAGAGGGAAGAGAAAATAAAAAGAGAGGGAAGAGAGAAAGAGAGAGATGGGGAGAGAGAGAGGGAGAGATTACATTACAACACGTCATTACAACATGGGCCAAAGGCAACAGGAAACAGGTTGCTGTTAATGGTGTTAAACCGTTGACAGAAAGGATGTCTGGAGCACGCAGCCCGTTCTCTTGGACGTTGGCCCTGCGCACCATTGCGGAAAACACCGGAAAATAATTATACATTCAAAACAAGCTGCGAAGAAGAAATTCCATTCAAATGCTTCATCACAGTCCTGATGACCTGCTGTTCTGAGACATGACAAGGGACAGTGAGAAACATGCACCAGAAATAAAGAGTGTCATTTACTGAGAATATAATTGGTGGGTTAAACTATGTATTTATAAACATGCTCTATAAGGACGGTTGACAGAGTGTATGCTTGCTACATAAAACTAAGTACTTATAAACAGGGGTGAATTCACACGTTGTATATTATATGTATATGTAAAAATAGTTATCTGTCCTTAAAGTGAAATCATGTTGAAGTCATCTTATCAATATATATTTTTCAGATGACAGCCAAGTCTGCTGTAATAAAAGTATGCTCTTGTCAGACCTGAGGCTAAACAGCACGCCAAATTCCAAGAACAGGCACGGAGCCACAGCCACACCCGGATAATAAAGGGCTGTGGTAAAGAGAAGGGGGTGGGGGTGGGAGAGGGGGGTCGCAGCCAAACACAACCCCCATTCCTTTCCTTCCGCTCAACGCGGCCGACGACGCCAGTCCTGGTCGTAAAGCCCGAAAACAAGGCCATTACGCAGGCACAGCGCTTTATTGCATCACAATGAAGTTTACAAGCACGGCGAGAGCAGTGTGTTACGCGCTGCAAGGGCCAGAGGTCCACTGCGGATAAATCACTACTTTACTCATAGTGTTTATTTTATAAAGGAGAGGGGATGGGCCAAGGACAGGGAAATGGAGGGTGACTGCACTCCACTGCACAAAGCAGAAGTAGTCACTGCACTCCACTGCACAAAGCAGAAGTAGTCACTGCACTGCACTCCACTGCACATAGCAGAAGTAGTCACTGCACTGCACTCCAGTGCACAAAGCAGAAGTAGTCACTGCACTGCACTCCATTGCACAAAGCAGAAGTAGTCACTGCACTCCACTGCACAAAGCAGAAGTAGTCACTGCACTCCACTGCACAAAGCAGAAGTAGTCACTGCACTCCACTGCACAAAGCAGAAGTAGTCACTGCACTGCACTCCATTGCACAAAGCAGAAGTAGTCACTGCACTCCACTGCACAAAGCAGAAGTAGTCACTGCACAAAGCAGAAGTAGTCACTGCACTCCACTGCACAAAGCAGAAGTAGTCACTGCACTGCACTCCACTGCACAAAGCAGAAGTAGTCACTGCACTGCACTCCACTGCACAAAGCAGAAGTAGTCACTGCACTCCACTGCACAAAGCAGAAGTAGTCACTGCACAAAGCAGAAGTAGTCACTGCACTGCACTCCATTGCACAAAGCAGAAGTAGTCACTGCACTGCACTCCACTGCACAAAGCAGAAGTAGTCACTGCACTGCACTCCACTGCACAAAGCAGAAGTAGTCACTGCACTGCACTCCACTGCACAAAGCAGAAGCAGTCACTGCACTGCAAAAACCAAAAAATAAGTCAATCTTAGTATTTTAGTCTTACCTTTAGACCTAAAATCTTATGTATATTACTTTGTTTTTCTAAGACAGTGAGACAGTCTGACTCATTTCAAGATATGCCAATGGGGTAAGAGTTTCACTTGTCAAGGCAAAAGTAACTTAAAACAAGCTAATCATTTCTACTGAAGAGAGAAAAAATAAGATTTTAAAGTTTCATTACATGACTAAACACTTGTTAAGACAGGCTTCTTTCTTTTTTTACAGCGTGGACGCTGAGCTGGAAGTCTGTCTCAGGGAGCGACAGAATGTGAGGCCTGTGTAAGTCCTGACCTGGCTGCAGGCGAGGTCCAGCTCCCAGCCACTCCCATAAACAATGAGAACAAACAACAGGTATAAGCAACGCTCGAACTGGAGGGGAAACTCGTATGAGGAAAAACTTAGAATTCTCAGTCCGGTCCGGAACTTTCCATTTTTGAGACAAGCTAACATTCCGTTGCAGAAAAGCAGATACCGTCTGGGTAATGAAGTCCATTTGTATGTTAATGGAGTCACTTGATTTAATCATTATGGACTGCAATACAGTGACTGTTGTGGGAATGAGAGAAAGAGAATCTCACAGGCCCACGAAAACACTGTGTACGTAGAACTTATGAGAAGCAGCGGAGCGCTAGAAAAAGTGCCGGTACGCAGAAGTCCTGGGACGGCGTACCGGTCCGTTCCGGCCCACTCTAAGCACTGGGTATAAGAGAGATCACTCTGAGACCTACACTAAGCCACTTTCCGCACTGCTGAAGAACATGGCTGGAAGCCAGTTCAGCGTTCAGTACTTTGTAGCACATGCAGAGATCACGCTCAAATTCACCCCGCTGCAGAGCGGCAGAGGGAGGAGAAAAACATTTGTGACATCACTCCTGGCCAGAAAACTACTGCAACCATTAGAGGGTCCTTTTCAAATCACACAAACATAAACACGTCACAAGGCGAAATGCCTAACCATAAAGGTCCATTTAGAAAGCGTCTTAGTAAAATTCACAAAGCGGTGATAAACGCTATTCTTAACGTCAGACGTCTGACTTATTCAGCAGGGTCACTTGAGAGCATGTTCTGAAAACCACGCCAGGGAAGCAGAGGTGAACAACTGGAATGTGTAACTTGGGAATTTGAACACTTACATGGTTGCAGTCAGCAGCAATCTCAGTTTCCTGGAAAGAAAGGAAAAAAAATACAAGTCAGACATTGTCCATCACAGCTTAGATTAGATTATATACACAGAGGACGCTATAAAGCAGGCAGAGGACGCTATGGAGCAGGCAGAGGACGCTATGAAGCAGGCAGAGGACGCTATGGAGCAGGCAGAGGTTCCTGGAGGGGAGAGTCTGTGAGGTTTCCCAAGGTTACAGGAAGAGGAGCGAGCGAACGGACGGACGAACAGACGGGCAAACGCACAAAGACATGCCTTTCGGCTCGGTCACAGGAGGCGGGCGATTAAAACGGCAGAATGTCACGGTCGCTGCCGCTAGCTCGGTGCCATCAATACCTATGCCACAGACGGCACCGCCGAGACATTCGATCTCTTCCTTTAATCCCCCACACACACACACACACACACACACACACACACACAGAGAAATACACGGCGTCCGGGACGGCCCGCACGCACAGCGCGGCGCTCGGTTTTTCCTGAGGCTTCCAACGACGTCACTCCGTTCGTGGCTTTAAGGTTTACAAATATAAAGCTAAAATTAGCTCCATGCTAACAGGCCTGATTGTGAGGGACGTATAACAACCAACCAACCAACGAGGAGAGGGCTGGAGGCTGTGGTCAAGGTTATGCAAACACTAGGTACAGTCTATGCCACTGAACCTTTGGGAACCTGGGACCATTACAGGCGGGGGGTAAATACTTGCTGCAAAACCATATGTAGGGTTGGCAAACGCAGGGGTAAGACAAAGAGCAAAGTAGAAATGATCAACTGCTGTCTGCACCCCCCACCCCCACCCCCACCAGCTACACATCAGCAGTTTTTGTTCATACACTGTTTCACCCGAGAGCAGAAATCCCCCATTAAACAGCTCCCCCCATTCCAAGCGGCTCTGCACCATCTATTCCACTGGGGCCCACAACCGACCTTCATGCAGCCCAAACAGCTGACTGCAGCATCGGAGCACAAAGCACTGCGACCCCCACCAAGCCTGACGGGGGAGGGGGGCAGAGCAGAGTCACCGTCCTGTGACCCCCGAAAGCGGCTCGTCATTCACGGGACACACCCACCGCGGACCCTCCCCCACCGCGGACCCGCCAAAAGAGCGCCGAGCGCGACCCGAGCTGCAATCAGAACGGCCGGCCCAAACCTGCAGCGCCAGAGATGCGCGAGGGTACCTCGCTACACGGTCATTACACAATCAGAGGATGACTCATCGAAAGGAGGAGGTCGCTGTGTGAGGAGGAGAGAGAGAGGGAGGGAGAGGGAGGGAGGGGGGGACGGTACGGGGAGGTACAGGGAGAGGAGTGCGGCCTTCAGCCAACGCAGTGGACTCATCCAGGCAGGCTCCGGGGAAATAAAAAACACAACAGCTCCTGCACTGAAACAAACAGTACCTGCCAATCAAAGGCAGTACAGTCATATCCACTGTGATGCGTTCACACTGAGCCCCGCCCCCCTGCCTCAGCAAAGGAGTTCACACAGGACGCCAGTCTCCTGCACGCACTGCCAGACCACAGAATACAGGGCCCTCCCCCAAAACAACAGGAGCACATCACTGACCAATCACTGCAACCGAAGGGCTGCAAAACACACTCGCGTTATCCAATGAGAGGGGTGCATTAATCCCCATCCCACCCTGCGCCCTCCCTGGGAAGCAGGGAGATAAGGGTGACGCAAGCCTGGGATGACGCAGAGCTGGAGGACAATCAGCTGGGGAATTTAACTGATCTCATTACAGCGGCCGCTCTGAAGGACGGTCTGCAGGTCTTTCACAAAACAGTCGATCGATCTGCAGAAATATGCTGGCCCTGCATGGGGAAGGGCATGCATGTACAGTGGCGCTCGAAAGCATTCAGACCCCTTCACTTTTTGCACTTTATTGTGTTGTAGATTTCATTTTAAATGGATGGATCAACCTACACTCAATAACCCATAATGACAAAGTAAAAACATGTTTATTTATTTAGCAAATGTATTAAAAATCAAAAACCTCTCATGTGCATAAGTATTCATACCCTTTGCTTTAATGTATTTTTAAAGTATCATATTTAATATCTGGTCGCATATCCTTTGCATGCTGTTACTTCCTGAAGTCTGTGACCCATCAACATCAAAAAACTCTCGATATCTTATTTCAAGGTACTGTTACAAGCAATACTATAACCTCTCTGCATTTGAATGGATCTCTATGGGAATTTGGGGGTGAGACTAGATTCAGCTGTAAATTACACTGGTACAGTTTTATCCATTTAAAATTAAATCTACAACACAATAAAGTGTGCAAAAAGTGAAGGGGTATGAATACTTTCGAGCACCACTGTACATGTTGGATAATGCTACCAAGAGTTCAGCTCTGGGTTTCTGCCCCGTTGCCATCAAAACAAGCACATCTCCTCAGGAATCACAGCAAACTAACGGCCAGGTTAAAACGATGGACTCAGTTTCCCACGATGCTCCAGGAGGGAAATGATTAGCCTGCCCACCACTGCACGACACACTTCCTCTCCCCGTTTCATCCTGGCCAGCTCAGGGGACACGGGTCCACTCATTCACAGGGTTCCCAATGAAGGCAGCGCTGACGCTACGGGGCACCGGCTTCCAAATTTGGAATGGCCAATCGTCTGCAACCGCAGCCATGTTCATGGCGTGAACCCCACTGCCGATTCGGGAGAGGGATTCGATCCGAGGCTGCGAGGCGTGGGGCCGTAACCGAACGAGCCATCCAGACCCCACCATATGATAGAGGTTTTACTGGAATCTTCTACTTGGTTGGTACAGGTTGCAGCGGATCCATCGAGTATCCCTGCCCTGCTCTGCCCTGCTCCGCCCAGCCCCGCTCCAAACCGCTCGGCTAGTTCAGCATCATATATGCGCAGGAAGGGGCAAGAAAGCAGCTAATGGAGACAATAAGAACCTGAAATGAGGGAATAAGCCACCTCAGGCGTCACATTAAAGTGCTAATGCTGAGGCTGACGTAAACGGCCAGAGGTGCAGCGTCTCTCCGAGGGGTTTTTCCAGCAGCGGCGCGCGGGTTTCGCACGGCTTCTCTGGGTTACGGTGCAACTCAATGTGGCATGGGCACACACACGCACGCACACACACACACGAGCGCACGCACAAGCACACGCACACACACACACGAGCGCACGCACGCGCACACACACACGAGCGCACGCACAAGCACACACACCGCCGATTCATTCATATTCAAAACTCCACGACAGCTGGTTCACGCCTCAGCTGATTCACCGATGTTCGTGCCACTCGCACCATAAACCCGGTCACCAATCGCTCATCGCTACAGATGAGTCGCGAAACAAAACTGCAAAAGACCCGACCCACTCAGCCCCCTGATGCAATTACAAACTGAAGACGTTTCGTGTTACACACGTCGACTTAAAAGCGAAAGTCCTAAATATGATTAACATGGCAAAAGATTAATGTTCTGCTGATAGTAGTGTAAAAAAAAAATGTTTTGCAAGATAATATATACCACAGCTTCACTCTTCTACGTTTCAACAAAAGTTAGTCTGAGCCAAAGGGCCCATTTGCCCCCTAAGCATAGCTTTAAATAAATAATAATAATAATAGTAGCTGCACCAGTGCTAATGGGAAGTGAAAGATGATGTTACTGAGAATTCATATTTTGATCCAGAAAGTCTGCTTTCAACAACCTGCATGAAAATGTGATATTCCTGATAAATATATGGCGTATATGACACAAGAAGGGGTGAAAGAAACATCTCAGTTTAATAGCTTTAGCCAGATATCTAATAATAAACTGCCTTATATTATAGTACCATACAGTATCACATAACGTATGGTAAAAAAGATGAAAGAACCCAGACTGCTGTTTGACTGACTGATTGACCCCCTGTCCTAAAATAAGGGGCCGTGTGGGGCTGGCAGCCTGCCCGTTTCCTCAGGGAAGAGGGAGGAGGAGGAGGGAAGAAGCCCCACCCAAGCTTCGTGTGGGCCCAGCCTGACACAGCTGGTACACGGCAAAAAAATTCTCAAACTCCTCTACAAAAGCATGTATGACAAAGCCCTGCTGCCCCCCTGGGTGTCAGTCAGCTTACAGCGGAACAGCTTACAGTGAACGAAGGTGAGTGAGAGAGTGAGAGAGTGAGAGAGTGACTGTGTGTTTGTATGTACGGTACGTATGCCTGCTACATGCATTTACGCATATCTGTGTGTTACAGCCAATCAGAGTGAAGCTAGTTTGGCTTTTTGTATGGACTCCTCCCACAGCCCCCCCCCCCCCCCAGTGCACAAGCCACACCTCCCCTCCCAGCCCGACCCTCCCTTAGAAGAGTGCTGTTGCCCAGCGACAGGGAGAGCTGGCATGTGTGCCGTGTCAGGATATCCAGGTAAGGAGAGGGGAGATTTACTCTGTCCATCTACATCCTGGTCTGCTGCGTGTTCGGACGCTGCAGAGAGACCGGAACTGTGCGTTCTGCATCAACTGACAACAATCTTTATTTATTTTATTTTTTACAGTACAAGAGAAAAAAAGAACAGTTAAACAGTTAAATCTTGAAGCCAGCGCGTCGCAGTAGGAGAACGGTGTTTGAAGTGGCCCTTGAGAAAAACACCACCTGAAACCGCTGGGGAGCTGGGGTCCTTTTTTAGGATTACCTCAAAACACAAAATAACTGCAAATAACTGGCGTACAGAATAGAGACCACTGCCTTTTGAAAACCTCTTCCAGCTGCGTGTCAATCTAACAGCATACGCCCTGAGCTGAAGATTTTCCCCAAACGGTTCGCACTTCAAACACACAGCAACACTTCTGACTGTTTGGCTTACGGTCGGGAGTCAAGACTGGTGATTTTCCACAACAGAGACCAAGAAAAGGCAGAAAAGCTAGAAAAGCCAGCCCCTTGCCAGCCCCTTCCAGGATAAAATAGACGCATCGAAACAAAATCATCTTCTGCAGTCTCCGCTGTTCAAATTCAATCCCTGAGGGTGAATGTTTGAGAAAAGGTAGACCTGCCAAAAGTGAGTGACCCCCCCGAATAAGAGCCGAGAAGATTCCGCTCCTCGTCTCCTCCACAGAAAATGGAGTCCTGACAGGAAACGCAGGTCGGCTTGCTCAACGTCCCTCTCCCCTGTCCGTCTGGCCAAGCCCCGCCCCCTTTAGGGCTCCAGATGTCGCTCATTAAATCAAGAGACGCTTTCCAAAAACGGCACAGAGGCATAAGGGCCCAGCCCATAACATCACCCCTGCGCTCTATATTTCACAACAGGCCGCCTTTGTGTGCCGAAAAGACATCTGCTAGACGGCCGCGTATCGGGGAAAAAGTGACCAGTAGTCACAAAAGAAAGTGGACCGGGTTTCTCGATTGGATTTTTATTACCTCGTCACTGCAATGTGTTAATCGCAGAACATCACTCATTTGGACAGAGAGACCCCCCTCTTCCCATTCGCTGTGAAGTTGATGAGATCACAGTATCCATCCCCCTGTATGTTGCTTCATGCCCCTTCTTCGAAACATTTGCCCTGCACCTTGAAATTACGAGTTCATTTTTAATTTCATATATGTCCTTTGATCTCTCCTGATTCAGCCAATTTTCCCGAGTTTCCCTCGTGTTTGCCGTGGCCTGACCAGTGCTCTCGCCATTACCGGTAGAAATCCTGACAGAGAAGCTTACCAACTGCTTTCAAGCGTTTTAGTATCAGTGAAACGTATGACCTCAAATGAAACGCACGGCAGAGAAACTACGAATGCCTCCTGTAACTGTCACCGTGTGGTACATAATGCTAATGGTCGCAAATCTTAACCATTAGGAATTATCCCATGTGCGATGTCTGCGATGCACATACATTTAAAGTTTATCATTTTCATATTTACAAAGATTCTCTTCACCCCAAAATGACCATCAAAGACTAAATGGGGACAAAAGATGCAGAGTAACATCTAATTTGCACAAACAAAATGGAGGAAATTAGAAATGGTAGGCCTAATCCCCAGCATCACATACAGAAGTTTAAATTTTAAAAAATAATTAAAAACAGGCTTCTGGAGAACTACCAACATGCCAGTACGAGAGCAACAGAATCCACTCTGCACACAAGCAGAAAGATCGAAAGTAAACGGCGTACACACCATGCAATACACCACATCAAAACAACTATCCCTGCCATGGTGTACCACATCCCAAAAACACTGGCGTCTTCCCCACTGCTGTAAATACCCTGAAATAACATCCCCCGCTTTTAATAGTCACGCTGCGGTATCAGCTTCAGCGAGCAGGATCCAGCCATCTGAGACGCCGACAGAGCCCCTACCAGTCCAGCGTTAGCGGCACGACGCTCGGCTGATCATTAGTCGTAACATCGCTAATCGCAACGTGGACGCAAAGCAGGACACGGAACAGGTGGAGCAGAAAGAGGCGGCCATGTTGTTTCTCTACGGCTTCGCCCTGCGGTTACCCACAGTGCTGGTTTACTCATTCATTCAGGACTTTAGCGGACGCTCTTATCCTGATCGACTTACACGGCTTATGTAGCCTGCCCATCGCCATAACGGCAGTGCCCCGCTGGAGAATAGAGCGGCAGCCTCTGGGTGACAAGCCCAGTTCCCTAACCACTAGTCTACACGGCCGAATAAACCCTTCCATTCTGACAAACTATAAGCAGGTATTTAGGTGATACAGGTGTTTCAGCCTGAGCAGGCGATCACGTCTTCCTGGCGTGATCACACGTCTGACCTCTGAGAGAAGGCCTCGAGCGGCGCTCAAGTCTAACAGAGTCAGGAAATTGAATATTTACAGCACGGTTTGCCAAATTCATTTCACGTCAAGGGCCCTGCGCTTCGGCGGGTACGGATTCTGCCCCCAAAAACACTGATCCCGGATCAGAATTCAAGTTTTACGCAGTGTGGCTGAGCGGTCAGAATACGGGATCGATGCACTGATCTAGAATCAGCTGTGGGAAGGACGAAAGAAACCAGAAACGAAATGAGAAAAGGTCAGTCGGGCCTCACGTATGCAGACAGGGCGAAACGGGTTGCAATTCGCCAGAGGCACATGGGCCAGGCAGACGAGCAACATCCTGGATAAAAACCAATTTAAAAAGTCCTAACTTTGCAGGACATAGACGCTGGCAATAATTAGACCTGCAATTCCACTGGCATACCTAAACTGTCAGCCAGCTCCTGAGGCAAGCTGGCGGGACAGGGGGGTAGAGGTGGGGGGTACCCATTCAGGCACAACATGTGGAAACTCAAGATACGATAGTCAGCTTCCCTGGAGCATAAGCGAGCCCGACAGGTGTAGGTGTGAAATTCCCAAGCCAGGAAATGGGCCAATGCGCTCCCCTGGCCTTGTTAACATATTCATCATCGTGGAGCTCATCCACAGCAGAAAATAAGAGTTAACGCAAGTAAAATTCAGGATTCGCAGACGATCTGCAACTTTCACCCACGATGGTTTTAGAGAGGTCTCTCGATCTGTCGATTCCACTCTCTAACCTAGGAAGTAATCTTGCAAGGTCACGTATTTATTGAATGTTCAACCTTTTAAGATTTTCCAGAAAGCGGCGCAAGAAGACCCACTGACCCAGTGCATAGTCCCCCCCCTACACAAAGGCATGTGTAAAACTAAAATGAGTGAGGGGAAGAGGCACAGGCCGCCAGGCTGAGCTCGATCACACTGATATACCACTGGGGCAACAGAACATTATTTGCCGTTGGTGTTCTTGGCACTGGCCTTAAACAAGAGCACACAAACAGGAAAGTTTTTTTTGGCTTATTCTTCAGTTTCCCACGTAGTTGTGGTTGCTACTTCTACCGACCAAAAAAACTATAAAATGCCAAAGAAGTGTTGACCTCCATTGTTTCTGCACATTGTAATCCTGTTAGTGCAGGACGGGTGGATGGCATTAGAGTTGGAGGGAGTTGTCTAACAGTATATGTAGTCTTCCTACAAAAAAAAAAATACATTTAAAATCACCTAACAAGTAGACAAGTCGGCTGCACTGATCTGCGGATGACAGGAATGTATCCTGGCCTGTTGAACAAGCTTTCGTTTTACAACAAAAGCACAAGTCCACTCGGTTCCTCTGTCAGCTGAGACAGTCTCCCATTGTTAGAGCTGGCTCCAACGGCAGCGGTCAGCCAGGGTTCCTCTCCACGCCCGATGCACACAGCAGGAGTGACGTGCATCAAAACGCCCCACGGGACACTTCAGAAAAGGACCTTTCTTTATTATTTATTTGCTTGCATGCAGTGTAGCCTTTGGAAAGGCTTGAGATTAGCATGCTGCACAAAACGCAGACACACTTTTGGCCCTTTCGCTCAGCAGTAGGAAGCGGGTCGTCGCTTTTTTGCGCTGGAGAGATATTTCCTCAACACTGTATTCTCTTCCCTTCTTCACTCGTGTCCATTGAGACAGAGGGGTTCATTCTCTGGGGTCACCGGTAGCCAGCTGCTTTAGCATTTAACCCCAAGCCACAGGCCCTTTTCTGTCCTCTACCGCTTGCTTTCCCTTTCTTTCTTTCTCTCTCTTTCCTTCCCTCCCTCCTTCCCTCCCTCCGTCCCTCCCTCTCTCCTTCCCTCCCTCCAGCAGAGTAGCCAGAGGTTCTCTAGGCGGAGCCTGGAGGGATTGAGAAAGCCTTTCCATTGGCTGTCCCCTTCCGTTTCTCAGTGTTCCAGCTGTTAATTACACTCAGCTGGGCTGCTCCTGACTCCTATCCAGGCACCAAACACAACCCAACACCTCCTCAGTCAGAACCACAGCGCTTCATCCTGACGAGTGTAGACAGCCTATCTAGTCTCTCTAACAAACACACACACGGGTACACATGCACATGGATACACACACGCATGAACACATTAGCACATACACACACGCCACGGGCATGCACACAGAAACGCAGGCACACACACACACAGACACACGCGCGCCCAAACACAGCACACATCGTCAGTGTTTCTCCAGGGAAGTCTCAATCACATTGAGGGAGGTCCTGAATCACAGGGTAAAAACCGTACTTCCTGTTTGGGGTAATTCTTTCCAATTGCTCTTGCTCTGAGCACTTTGTAGGCGGTATAAAGAAGGACTTATAACACCATCTCCCTCTTTCCCAAGATGGGCAAAAACATCAGCTTGTATGCTTGCCATTTTTTATCATTTCTGTTTAAATGCAATTAAGCCTACCTTCCAATGCCCATTTACAAGCCATTACAGAAGGTTAGAGCAAATGACACGATTAACTATGAATGATTACCAAATACATTCCACTGCATTATCATTTGATAAGAACTCACCCATATCCACGGGGACAGATTGTTTTAAATAATTTCTCCCATTTTAAAGCTGGCTATTTACAGAAGCAATTCGGGTCAAGGCCTTTGCAGAAGTGTGAAACTCCAGTGAGAAATGACTCAAACAGCCTTCTGGCTACACCTTCATCTCAATAACCGCACAAGACACATATTCAAAAAACTTAATTTAATTCAGTAGAATCATTTCCTTTACATGCCAACCACAGGCACCAGTAACAGTACACCTGGACGCTCCTAGAAAACTGCACCTCGTTCCACAATGAAAGACGCTAAATGTGCTGTAAACAAAACGAATGCTTTTCTCGGCAGTGTGGCTTGAACAGAAATAAACAACGAACGCATCGCTTAACGCAGAGCCTCTCCGAAAACCACAACACAAAATTTACTTTCACCACCTGGCCACAGTGGCTTGTGGATTCTCGTAGTCACCCGCCATTTTCAGCAAATGACCAACCACGTTACCTTTTCCAAAATAACACAAGCTTGTTGGCTACCTGCCAAAGTGGCTGCTAGAGTAAAAATCTTACCAGCCACAATACAATTTTGACCAGCATTTGGCTGGTAGCTGGTGTTAATTTCACACCCTGCCAGACTGTCATCACAGGGCTGAAACGTAGAATTTATTTTTGTTGCTTTTTGCACCCAAATGTGTGCTTGCTTGCATGAGAGAAAAGTCATCTATATTTGATCTATATTTGACCAGCATTTGGCAGGTGTTAATTTCACACCCTGGTCTCCTCTCTTTACCTGGTTAAATAATGCACATAAGTCAGGCACTGTGGCCCTGCACAATGAAGCAGAAGATGGTTTAAGCCGTGCTTCTGGCACATTCTCAGAAGGTAATTAGAGATGACTGAATCTGAAGGGCCGTGTGTCACAGGGAGTTCAGCTGAAGTCCAGAATGCCCACTCCGAACGCAAAACGCAGATTCCACCGAAGACCGCTTGTGTTGTCGTCGCACTCATTAAAGGTCTAAGATTGGACGCGATGGTGAAACGGCAGTTTGCAATCCTCCTCCGGCTGATACGTGGATAAAACCCGTCATCGTGTAAAATACAATCATCCACAAGCAGGACGGATACAATGTTGATTCTGAGAAGGCATTCAACACCAGCGTCATGAACTTGTCCGCGCTGACGACACGCCACCAAAGCCCAGCTTCAATGCAATCATCTCCGCTGGGCCGAGCAGCATTTTCCACAGGCCCAGGTGAAGTCCATTAGCGCACGTTCCTTGTTTGAGAGGACAGGGATTTCTTCTCGCTTCCCAAGCACTGATCATACCTGCCGAACTAACAAACCGCCGACTGCTTTCCACAGAATCTCCGTGGCCCCGAACAGAAACCCGTGTGGGCGTATCAAAGCCGAGCCCATGTGCGGACATCAGCGTGTGAAGGACCACACCTCGTCATGCTGAGACAGGCTCAATACAGCACAAACGTGGAAATATGAGTGATATGGGCCCCACGGCTCCTCTAACTGTAGTGAACCGGAGGTGAAGCACAGGATCGTGCTTTATTCTCATTCAGATCACCCCACCCGGCCGACGCATCCTGCTGGATACATGTCATTATCGGCGCATCGAGGCCCAGACACACACACAAACACACACACACACAAACACACACACACACACACACCCAGACACACACATCCCATGGCCAATGGGAAAAGACAGTGTTTTTTTCTTCCTTTAATGCAATAGACCCTTGAAAGTGTTGTCGCTTGGTCCTCTGGCACCATCCATCATCATTTTTGGCCTTTACTGGAATAGAGATGGATTCTGTGCAGGTGAAATGAGCGGGCCCACCGGGATGACAAGCAAGAGAGTCGGGCACTGCCGGCAGGAGATAACAGAGCGTGTCAGAGCAGAGCAGAGCACATCGTGAGTCACCGACATATGAACCAGGACCCAGTTCTCTCAGGAACCTTCTGGTAAGCCTTTAAAGGAAAACTCTAGCCCAAAACGCTACGCCATTGTTGTTTAGAATGTGCACATTGGTGATGCAAAACACAAACCAGGTCCTATTTCACCGTTTTGTGCAGCCTTTTAGAATTCCGCAGCTCCACTCGATTTCTGTGTAGTCAATGTGACGTCACGTGGCGAGACCGCCACAGCAGGCACAATGGAGTTAGATATGAGAGTGTGTCTCCAACCCGCTACAACAACTGTAAGAATCAGATATTCCTTTTAGCCCATTAAGGACACGTCGAGGGTTCTGCTTTGAATCCCCGCAAATCCTCTTCCTACAAAACTCCTACTGAGAGAGATCAATCATTTATCAAGTGAACATACCGATTTTTGTCGTGCTAGCAGCCTCAATAGTCAGAATGCAACCGTGTGGCTTCACAGGGGATTGGGGGGTGTGGCTTCACAGGGGATTGGGGGTGTGGCTTCACAGGGGATTGGGGGTGTGGCTTCACAGGGGATTGGGGGTGTGGCAACAATGTCTGACTTCCCTTTTAGCCCATATTACACACAGATAATGAAACCTGGAATTAATTGTACTTCCCTGCAACACGTTTACTTACGATGTAGGCCAATGCGATTTAGCCGGTTCTCCTTGAAGACGCCACATCCCTTATCCTTCTCTGTTCATACCGCATGTTCTTCTAGGAATTGTTACTATTCATTTGTATTTTTGTTGGTTGTAGTTAAACAGCAGGAATACAAGTAAACGTTGGCCCTTAGAATACATCCATACGTTATGATCGCACTTTACAGCCCCATTGAAAGACAGCTCTTAAAATACATCCATACGTTATGATCGCACTTTACAGCCCCATTGAAAGACAGCTCTTAAAATACATCCATACGTTATGATCGCACTTTACAGCCCCATTGAAAGACAGCTCTTAAAATACATCCATACGTTATGATCGCACTTTACAGCCCCATTGAAAGACAGCTCTTAAAATACATCCATACGTTATGATCGCACTTTACAGCCCCATTGAAAGACAGCTCTTAAAATACATCCATACGTTATGATCGCACTTTACAGCCCCATTGAAAGACAGCTCTTAAAATACATCCATACGTTATGATCGCACTTTACAGCCCCATTGAAAGACAGCTCTTAAAATACATCCATACGTTATGATCGCACTTTACAGCCCCATTGAAAGACAGCTCTTAAAATACATCCATACGTTATGATCGCACTTTACAGCCCCATTGAAAGACAGCTCTTAAAATACATCCATACGTTATGATCGCACTTTAAAGCCCCATTGAAAGACAGCTCTTAAAATACATCCATACGTTATGATCGCACTTTACAGCCCCATTGAAAGACAGCTCTTAAAATACATCCATACGTTATGATCGCACTTTACAGCCCCATTGAAAGACAGCTCTTAAAATACATCCATACGTTATGATCGCACTTTGCAGCCCCATTGAAAGACAGCCCTTAAAATACATCCATACGTTATGATCGCACTTTACAGCCCCATTGAAAGACAGCTCTTAAAATACATCCATACGTTATGATCGCACTTTAAAGCCCCATTGAAAGACAGCTTTTTGTAGTTGTAATCTGACAGTACCTGCTGTTTGTTCATTAGTTCAGTGAAGAAAACAACTCGAATAACCCTCATTTCATCTGGAGGAGAATGTTGCACACACTTTTAGACGGACACACAGACGCATATAACAGAGACCAGCGGATCTCCACGTTGCCTGCTTTCATACCTTCATATTTCAACAAGAATCTGGGTGTAGCACCATTTAAAAATAGCGTCCCGGTGTGTGTAGGCAGCGAGGATTGCTCTTGAACTGCCTACAAGCTCGTGGCCTTCTACTAGTATTGAAAACGTTCACAAATCAGGTTTGGGATTGAAATACTGTGAAGAACAGCCAAAGCCTTTGAATAATGAATGGCTAAAAGACAGCCGAGCGAGAGAGTAAAACACACGCCGGCCAGATGCGCAAGACGAGGAATGAACCATGTTGTGGCCATATGGTGCACAGTTTCATAAGTATTATCTGTATAGCCTCATTATGTTAATATATTCACCCATTTTTTTTAAATATGTATTGACTCCATACTTGCAGTAGTGTGCCTATATGGTATGTTATGTAAATACATGTCATTGGCCTGGTTTACTTTTGTATAAAAATATTTAAAGCTTAATAAATTTGATTAGGCCTACATGGAAAGGGAAATGAGATGGAATTTGACTGTGACCGTTACACTCGGGTTTAATCGAGCATCCATCCACAGGCAACAATAAACAGAAAAACGGTCAGGTCATTTGCGTCAGGTTCTCTTCTTTACCTGCAGTACATCTTCTATTGTTCATGAGTACCACCGTTATTACAAACTGGTCAACGGAACATCTGATACGGTTTACTTACTTTACACAGTTATGAGTATGCAATGTCTTTTGCTGCACAAATTTCACCTCAGTTTAACCCATAAAACCTTAAATCATGTCGTTTGTCAGGCGCCTCGAAGGGAGAACAACGGCTCCAGCGCTGAACAAGCTCGCAAATTACACAAATTCCATTTCAGTGTCAGGTTTCACACTGGCCTTGAGGGACTATCAACAGCCAATGAAACAGAACCGTTCAATAACGCAACGTGCCAATAATAACCAGCTGGTTCCCGTGACACGGCGGTAAAACGGAGGGAAAGAAATTAAGAATGATACAAAGTGGGAAGAATACGAGCGCCAGTCCAAAATGATATACCGCAAAGAAGCAAAAACGACATGGAATTTATTTAGCTGTGATGAAAGAATCAGTGTTCATTTGATCCACCCATATAGCCGAATGACTAAAGGAAGTGTGATAAATAGAAAGGAATAGCTGGAGCGTTTGATACGAGCAGTAAAACGTCGTCCGTGTTGGAACGCAGCATTCATTACCACAGAAGGCAGCAGCACAAACTGCGGCCAGCTTTGCTGGGTGATGTGTAACTGGCTATAATGTCAATTGGTGGGGCACAAGGCTGGACGGCACAGCTGGTAGACGACAGAGATCAGAAACAGTGACTGCCTGGCTACACACATTTTAGAAGATGTGCATGTTAAAAATTTGAGATGAGCGAAACGCTGTTTGAAAATAAAAATATACATATGAAATGTCCTTTATAAAAATAGTATTGGCGCAAAAACTGTGTTGCAAGTACAGACGGCAGTTTCATAAAAAGGAGGCCAGAGTGCCGACACACAAAATCCCTGAATAAAAATATTTTGCTCTTGCGAACCCAGTGGTTTGGACTTTGGTTTCCAATAAATACAAGAACAAAAATGTACACACATTAATTTTGTCATTCTAAGAACTTGACGGCATTTATGCAAAATAACAATTGCATTGGGACCGATGCCCGTCGTTTGCAGTCGCACAAATGCAGATACCGTTTCAAATGATCGTACCGAGTGTTTTGAATTCCTCAGTTTTCCAGGTAGACAGCACCGTGCTTTTCCACTCTAAACCGAGGCTTAGCATTTCAAATCAAGTGGGCTATATTTACATTTGAGTATTAACTTCGTTCAATGAGCACTGCAGGAACCCTTTTCTGAAACGTTACACCGAGCTGACAGTAGTCTCACCGCAGAAAGAAATACAGTGAGAAAACACCTTGGGTTCTCCAGGGTTCAGTCACAAGCCATAAATTATTCTGCGGAGTATTTCCCATTTCCCTCAACAAACTGAACTGTGTCCCATGGGCTCGTCACCTGAAACGTGATTACGCTGATGCAAAATCGGTTACCTCTACTAGAGCAGCAAACAGCTTTTAAAAAAAGGCGGGGAAAAAAACAATTCCCACCCCATATCACACCAAGGTGAGGGGCCTCGCTTATAAAACGTTTAGCACACATGGATTTGATCCTAAATTCAATGGATTTTTTATTTTTATTTATTTATTTTTTTTACACAAATTGAGATTTACGAAACATGAAACCGACGTTAAAACGTTCTTATATGTACGCAAAACTCCATCGTATGCGTACAAACTTTCCCCTTGTGGCTACACGGCTGTACTGCAGGCTCAGCATATTTATCCAGACGTGAGAATATTTTGCCAACCCCCTCTCATATGGACATATTTGTAGGCAATTAGACCACGCCCGATTTATTTTTGTGATAAGCACCGTGAGACGCAACGTTGTGGGCCGGTAACTAGGCTATAGCGGCACTCGCTGTCAACAGCATCAAGTCAGCAAACCTTTATGAATAATATAACAACCTAATAATAGCAGTAATAGAATAATAAATAAAAAAAATCTATAAACTTTATGGCTTTAAAACTTTAAATCAATGTGCAATTTAAATTTTAAAATACATCACATCAACGGTAAAAGCGCTGACTTTCAGTCAGCGCAGTTGTACTCCGAGGATCGGGGTTCGCGCCCCGGACCTGCCATTTTCCGAGCATGGCCGGCGCCCTGTGGGAGCAGCAATTGGTGGCTGCTTCCGGGTGGGGGGAGGGGCTCGGAGAGAATCGCTGAGCATATAGCAGCCACGGACGGGTTGGAATCACGGTCAGGCTCGGAAGGAGTCGCGCTCTGGTAGCGCGGCTACCTTCGCTCTACCGCCGGCTGACGGAGGTTGTGCAGCAGTGATTCTCTAGCGGTTGCTACACGGGGGGAATTGAATTAGAATAGGGGTTCAATTGGCTACTAAATTGGGAGAAAAACGGGAAAAAATCAGAAACAAATTTTAAAAATAAAAAAAATACATCACGTCATAACGATTGATAAACAGAAAGGCAATATACTGCAGTTGAGAACGATATCGAAAGCAAGCAACAAAAGGCTGGTACTGACAGTTGTCAACGACAACTCCGTTGAAATAAAGTAAGTGTAACACATATTGAGCTATTCATTACTGAAATGTATTATCGCTGTAAACAATCAAAATATTAAATTAAAAGAAAGATGTAAAATGGCCCTATATCAATTTAATATCATGTGACAATGGTTTTGCAGGGAGCATATAGCAGAAAACCAGACCATAATAAGGATATTTTAGGGCGTTCACTGGGGGGGGGGTTCATAAGCTCGTTCATGCGTGCACAATTTGAGGACGATTTGTGATTTATAAACAGATAATGCGTCAGAGAAATTAGGAACATTTATTTGGACATTTTATTAATTCTTCGTAGGACTGTTTAAGGAAATGATCGTACGCTCACATTGAGGATTCATTCCAAGCTGATTTTATAAACGAGGCTCCTGCAATCCAAAGGCAAATATGAGCATGCCCTGTCGGGGAGCTCTTCCTCAACTGCATGCAAATCCAAACAAATCATTTCAAGCAAACCTCACATTTCCTGTCCCAAAGTGGATTTTCTAACTTCCTTTGACACCGTGTCCCAGAATGCAGTTGATAACTGCTGCACCATTAGAATTTTTCGATTCTCATTTGAACATGAGAAGAGGGCTAAGGGTTCACAGTGCACAATGACATCATCATATAATTAATAATGTGTGATGAGATGTTTCAACTGGCAACAGTGTAGTTTGAATTCTGCATATTGAGATTGCACAAAAACATTCCACAACACCATATTCCCCAAGGTACAGCTGCAGTTCCTACATTGTGTGCCTGCTGAAAAAGTGATGTGTTGGCCGTGTTGATTTATCATACAGAACCGCACGCACGCACTAGCTAAGGTCATGTGACCTCCTTTAAAACAGATTCCACACAAGCCCATCTTTTCAACCTCGTACTGCTACACATCACAGCAGCCCCGAGCAGGCCTAAACAACCACCCAAAAGCTACCCCTGCAGACCAATGAATTTTCCAACTCTACTGGAACACAAATCAATTTTATCCAAGAACATCAACATATCGTCACACCGAGCATTAGAAATCACTTTTATGACGTTGTATGACAATTTAAAAGCCTATTTTGATCAAAGTATTTAATTTACAAAATGCTAAACGCAAAGCAATCAAGATTAATTGGTATATTGGTTTCTGGACAGCATCAAAACAGATTAATCTGGATGCCAAACCTCGGAGGCAGACGATGGGCAATACCAGCAAACAGCGATGATGATGAATCAAAAAGCTCAGCACGGGTATCCTAAAACTCATCGGAATAATACCCACGTAGCGAAAGCTAACGCTCCCTGGCAGTGTCCCTCTGGTCACACCAATGCTTTCTTTGCTAAAGTCTTAACCTTAAAGGACAACAGATTGCCTCTTACATCTGCTATCCATTTCCAGACCAGCGGAGTCAGCTGACGACAGCCTGAAACTGGCCTTTACATCTGAGCAAACTGTGATTGGCCCGAGCGCGTTTGCCCAGCTGCGGATACGCGGCCACCCAGGGCCTCTTCTTTTCAGCAGAAAGAGAGAGAGACAAAGGAAGAGGGTGTTGCTTAATCACACATTCAAACCCAAAACCCTGATGAGCAGAGCGTGGCGATGTCGCCACAAAAAATAAAACATTAATCCAATCACACAGACCTACAAAACACTGCTCTGCAGGAACCTTGTACCGTGAGACTTTCAACTCCCACACAGCTCTTCTAGCAGCCTGTGATCATGCAAATGTCCATGGCTGAGCTATCACGGCTATATTTACACTTATTAGACTGCCTTCAAGCGCCTTCTCAGAACAGGAAACATGTAATCTACGGTTTTATCAACATGCCAACTGACACCAGTGGAACGGCCGCCTCAGAATGCATTGCATTGTGGGAGAAGATCACTCGCACGAGCACAATGAAGATTCGCAAGGCCACTGCACACCGTTACCACCTACGGACAGCAAGGCCTTACAGCATCACGGTTAGATAATAAAGACCAAGGTGGAAATTAACAGCGCAAAACAACATTTAGCTATTAATCATTACCTGCTCCTTTTCCAAAGTGCAATGCCAGCTGCATCACAAGTAACCCTGCATTTTGAAAAGCCAGAAGCACACACGCTATGAAATACACAATTTATCTTTATTATACATAACATTAGCATTATCAACCGTACACAGGACTCCTTCATAAAAAAAATAATAAACAGTTTTGTCTGTGTCTGTCTGGTGTATAATCTTTCAACATGAAAAAACTTTGAGCCCGGTTTGAGCTGGTCTCCCTGCCTCAAACCTGCGGCCTGAACATGGTAAAAACCCACAAAGCTGCCAAGGGACGGCGAGGCGATGGAGGGAAAAGGGGGGGGGGGAACTAGTGCTACTAGTGCTACAAGCCCACCCACACCAAAAAAAACAGCGCCTCTCACTGGAGTTTCGCAGAAAGAGAGCGACATTCACACTGGATCCGCTTGTAGAGCCAGTCACCCAAGAGGAAAAGAGAAATAGCTTACTCATTTTCATCCGGATAGTAAAAAAATAAAAAAATAACAGGCCTGCCTGCTTCTGGTCGGCACCATGACGAGGTACCCGCTGGTGCACATTTTAATGACATATTGCGCAGTCGAAGATTGAGCCGTAATATAACCTCGGCCGCAGAATCACGATCCCTCAGCCAAGTCACTGGAGCCCATCTACTGTGCGTTTTCTCAAGGCAATTACCGAACAGACAGCGAGCGCTGATTGTCCGATGATGACACATCATCTCCTGCGGCCAGACGGTTAATGGAACTCCAGCACCAGCACCAGCGGTCCCCTCATTAAAACGGCACAGCAAACGCTTCTGACCAAATATAATTCCAAGGAATAACAGGACTGTCGCGCTTGAACGGGTTCCTTCATAGCAACGCCACCAACATCAAAGAGTTCTGATTAAAGCTCTCAGTCCTTCCACGTGCCACGCACGCACGCGTTGCATAAAGCATTTTTGGTAACTGTTCTTCTATCCACTGCGTCTCACTGCATATTTTCTGTGTGGAGCTGAGCGGAATATCAAAACTTACACGTGGACAAAACGGGTGCCAGAAACTAAATATGGCACTACTCTCTTCTTATACAGCAAATGCTAAAGGCAAACCCACAGACGACACAAAACATTTGTGCAAAAGACCAGCTTAGCCAGGCATTTAAGTTGACAGGCAGGTTAGCGGATTGGTCCGATGGCATTTAAGGTGGTGTTGCGGTAAATGGCAATCATTGCCAATTCATCCGAGAGGCGAAATGGGAAAAAAAAAAATCAAAGCCGTTCCAAAAATATAGTCCTTCTCATTGTGTCTTTGGGAACTTGCCTCGCCCTCATCATCTTCCAATTCCAATTCAATCCGATGGTGAACTCCAGTGCTTTGACATGTTCCATGCCTGTATGCGTTACAATACACTATAGAATGCTCCTTTTGTTCCATCCCTGTACGTTACTTGAGCAACATCACACGAGAGGGAGCGCTGATACAGTATACTGTATCTCAGCACGGCTGTGATTCGGTCGCAGGTATGAGGACACAGGCCGAGTGCCGAAGATAATCACAGCCATGCTGACATACAGTATAATAGCACTCCCTCTCGTGTGATGTTCCTTTTGCACAACAGTTCTACTAGCCTATAAAATATCTATCATGTAATGATCGAGACAACATATTTATATTTTGTTGTTTATTTGGCTCTGCCCAAAAATCTTCTTTTATTTATTAATTTCTTTCCCCCAACAATATATCAATTAGAATGTGAACAAATCGGAGTGATCCTGGCCAGAGTTCCGAGCGATGTTTTACTGTACATCAGCGCTCATGGAATGCGTCTCGGCCAATCACAACGCGCGGTCAGAACTAACTGCTGTAGAATATCTATTATAGTATGATGCTTGTGGAGCTGTGGTAATCTTTTAGTATCGAAATTGTGATATTTTGGCTGGTAGTTGTACTGGAGTCAAAATTTGGTTGGTATGATGACAATACCGACACACACATATTCCTGGTCTTCAGACCAAAGACGACAGGGCAGCATTTTTCACAGCCACGATGCAAACAGCGAATCACAGGTGACGCTGTGCTTACTCTCAATTTTTTTGAAGGCTCAGAAGTGACCAGGTGCCACATCAGACACGTCAGCTGTTTGTTACTGCGGTGCCGACAGGAACATAAAAAGGATTCAGCCAAGAGTTAAACGAAAGTATACGGCCCCCGATTGGAAACTGTTGTGCATCGATTCTCCACACCTATCCGTGCGTGGGGAGACGAGCAGACAGCGTTGGGCCCACGCTGGCCCCAGCGCTCACAGGAATCCCACCCTGAAGAACACAATTCATGTTCATATTCAGCTGCAGGCAGTCACAGATGCTCAGTTTTTTCAGCGACATCATCAGTAAAAAAACCAGTAAACAGTCCATCATCAGACTCTCTGGAGGCTGAGGAAACAAAAGTGGACTTCTGCCCCAAAGACATTTGTGCACATCTCCTATAAACAGCCACTTTTTGAGATGGTTCTAGTACCTGAAGTGCCCATTTTGGCATCCAATAAAACAAGAGAACCACATCCAAATGAAAAATGATTGGTGGCTATGGTGTGGGTTTTCATCAAGGCCTCATCTAAAAACAGAGAGAGAAAGCTCACATTTTCACAACAACTGCGGGCACTATAGCGACTACGATCCTACCGTAACAATTTGACCACCACAAACATAGAGTCCACATACAGCCGAATCATAATAACTGCCCACGTTCTTCAGAAAGACTGTTCCAGGACAGAACGCAGCCCAATTTAAATATATAATTTGAAGGATCCAGAATCATTTGAACCAAATATTTGTAAGGAAGGCACGCAGGAAAGCAAAGCACTCTGCCAAAACAGCGACCACAAAATGAGAGAAGGAGGACAGCGGAATGAAGACAAACCACCCAGGCCACTTTTCACTGCAACCTGGCCAACCTTAACCGGTCAGGCATAGGTGAAAGTTGTAGGCTATCCTAAATTTAAAAAATAAGAATTCTAATCTGCTCATGGGTTGCAAACATGACTGTAGTTGTAGAATCTGATCCTTTCTTCCTGGATGTTGCCAATTTCGTATAGATAGATAAATGTAGGCTCAACAACAATTCATCTGCAATCATTTGTGAAACTCTGGGCATTTCAACAGAAAATTACCATTCCTAAATAAATAAAACACATTCAGCCAACAACAGATTAATGGCCGGCTTCAAATCGGGTCTTGCATACTGAAGAGAATAATTTGATTAATTATATCAGTTAACCTCGAGTCAGTGAGACTCTGCTGGACATCTCATTGAAGTAGAATCACTGCCAAAGGGACCAAAAAAAAAGATACTCTTAGACACGAGAGAAGCATTGTGATAACTGGAACAGAGGGTTAAAAAAAGATACTCTTAGACACGAGAGAAGCATTGTGATAACTGGAACAGAGGGTTAAAAAAAGATACTCTCTTAGACACGAGAGAAGCATTGTGATAACTGGAACGGAGGGTTAAAAAAAGATACTCTCTTAGACACGAGAGAAGCATTGTGATAACTGGAACAGAGGGTTAAAAAAAGATACTCTCTTAGACACGAGAGAAGCATTGTGATAACTGGAACAGAGGGTTAAAAAAAAGATACTCTTAGACACGAGAGAAGCATTGTGATAACTGGAACGGAGGGTTAAAAAAAGATACTCTCTTAGACACGAGAGAAGCATTGTGATAACTGGAACGGAGGGTTAAAAAAAAGATACTCTTAGACACGAGAGAAGCATTGTGATAACTGGAACGGAGGGTTAAAAAAAGATACTCTCTTAGACACGAGAGAAGCATTGTGATAACTGGAACGGAGGGTTAAAAAAAAGATACTCTCTTAGACACGAGAGAAGCATTGTGATAACTGGAACGGAGGGTTAAAAAAAGATACTCTCTTAGACACGAGAGAAGCATTGTGATAACTGGAACGGAGGGTTAAAAAAAAGATACTCTCTTAGACACGAGAGAAGCATTGTGATAACTGGAACGGAGGGTTAAAAAAAGATACTCTCTTAGACACGAGAGAAGCATTGTGATAACTGGAACAGAGGGTTAAAAAAAGATACTCTCTTAGACACGAGAGAAGCATTGTGATAACTGGAACGGAGGGTTAAAAAAAGATACTCTTAGACACGAGAGAAGCATTGTGATAACTGGAACAGAGGGTTAAAAAAAGATACTCTTAGACACGAGAGAAGCATTGTGATAACTGGAACGGAGGGTTAAAAAAAGATACTCTCTTAGACACGAGAGAAGCATTGTGATAACTGGAACGGAGGGTTAAAAAAAGATACTCTTAGACACGAGAGAAGCATTGTGATAACTGGAACAGAGGGTTAAAAAAAGATACTCTTAGACACGAGAGAAGCATTGTGATAACTGGAACGGAGGGTTAAAAAAAAGATACTCTTAGACACGAGAGAAGCATTGTGATAACTGGAACGGAGGGTTAAAAAAAGATACTCTCTTAGACACGAGAGAAGCATTGTGATAACTGGAACAGAGGGTTAAAAAAAGATACTCTCTTAGACACGAGAGAAGCATTGTGATAACTGGAACAGAGGGTTAAAAAAAAGATACTCTCTTAGACACGAGAGAAGCATTGTGATAACTGGAACGGAGGGTTAAAAAAAGATACTCTCTTAGACACGAGAGAAGCATTGTGATAACTGGAACGGAGGGTTAAAAAAAAGATACTCTTAGACACGAGAGAAGCATTGTGATAACTGGAACAGAGGGTTAAAAAAAAGATACTCTCTTAGACACGAGAGAAGCATTGTGATAACTGGAACGGAGGGTTAAAAAAAGATACTCTCTTAGACACGAGAGAAGCATTGTGATAACTGGAACGGAGGGTTAAAAAAAAGATACTCTCTTAGACACGAGAGAAGCATTGTGATAACTGGAACGGAGGGTTAAAAAAAGATACTCTCTTAGACACGAGAGAAGCATTGTGATAACTGGAACGGAGGGTTAAAAAAAAGATACTCTCTTAGACACGAGAGAAGCATTGTGATAACTGGAACGGAGGGTTAAAAAAAGATACTCTCTTAGACACGAGAGAAGCATTGTGATAACTGGAACAGAGGGTTAAAAAAAAGATACTCTCTTAGACACGAGAGAAGCATTGTGATAACTGGAACGGAGGGTTAAAAAAAGATACTCTCTTAGACACGAGAGAAGCATTGTGATAACTGGAAGGGAGGGTTAAAAAAAAGATACTCTCTTAGACACGAGAGAAGCATTGTGATAACTGGAACGGAGGGTTAAAAAAAAGATACTCTCTTAGACACGAGAGAAGCATTGTGATAACTGGAACAGAGGGTTAAAAAAAAGATACTCTCTTAGACACGAGAGAAGCATTGTGATAACTGGAACGGAGGGTTAAAAAAAGATACTCTTAGACACGAGAGAAGCATTGTGATAACTGGAACGGAGGGTTAAAAAAAGATACTCTTAGACACGAGAGAAGCATTGTGATAACTGGAACGGAGGGTTAAAAAAAAGATACTCTTAGACACGAGAGAAGCATTGTGATAACTGGAACGGAGGGTTAAAAAAATGATTAATTGGACTCATTAACTGGAACTCCAATTTACAAAATCTATACGAGCTCCAAAGCCCATGAGCACACGCAATGACCCCTCTTTAGCTCCATCAGCCTTAAAATATTAAAATAACAATAATAAATCAGTGTTTCTAGTACAGAAGATGTACCAAGCAGGCCTGTGTTGCTTCTTATTTTGTTAATGAGAGAGCTGAGCCACCACATTACACAGTAAGAGAGAGGGCATTCAAGTAGCGTGGCCCAAACCAAGAATGAACTGCGGAAACAATGTCACATGGGTTGAACATGTGATTATGAGGAGAGGGCGCAGGGAAGCTTACATTCACATCGGTGTCACTGACGTCAGTGACTAGCGCAAGCAGCCTTGCACAGTAAAAGTGATGTCGGAGAAGCTTTCTCGGTTAAATGGCTCGATTCCCTGAAGCGAATGATCATTTGTCCTCATGACTGCACTGGGAGGTGCATAACAGAGCAGAGGGTGGATCCAGAAGTTGATTCAAGGTTCTGAAAAGAACGAAGCAGATTGGGAAACACTCTTCTTCTTCTTCTTCTTCTTCTAGGAATGTTGCAGTGAGTGTAGCCCGGCCCAAAGCCTTGCTTCTGAACACTGGCACCAGAGGGTATGGGCCTGAGCCATTTCAGGCTGCCGTGTGCTCAACACAGGAGCATCGACTGAAACACACGGCAAGGTTTCTCCACTCCATCTCCACACATCCAATGTGTAAATAGTGAATGTGCTGCTAAAACCACCATGAAAAATACAACCTGAGGCTTAAGAAAACTATGTTATCCAATAGACACTTCAGGTCAACACTAGTTACCACTCACTGAGACAAAGGCAATCTTATACTTAGCAGTTGGGTATAGGTGGAAAGGGGGAAGAGTGTTTATATATATACACACACACACACACACACACACACACACACTTGAATGGGAACTCTTGCAGGGCAAACAACCAGAGCCCGGTTATTCCAAGACAAACATATTTTCATTCTTGCGTACTACTACCGCCCATCCCAAAACACACAGAAATGTTTAATAAAGGTCGCTTATGATTTTTTCCCCTTAAGAACGTGAAGACAGAATATCACGGCTATGTTAACTGCTCCCTCGCTTTCATCTTCAACTCCAGTCATTATGGCTAGGCCCAACTTCGCTGCGTTTAAGTTACAACACAGAATTACAGTTTCCTGTGGAAAGTGTCATAGCCGGGTATTGCATAAAACTAAAAACGTCTAAGCCCAAACATTGCCTCTTGGTAAATACGACAGAAAACAGTTATTAACGTTTCAAATTGCAAAAGTCTTAACGTTACGTCAAATTGGAATGATCAATCTAGTCCTAAAACACACAACGTTAACGTTACAAGAATTTAGCTAAGCCATAAAGAAACAACGTGTCAAAAAACACTCCACGTCTGATGTCTCATTAATTTAAGCACAGCTAAATTCGCAAAGAGGACGTTTCCATAGATTGTCACCCATATTGTCTTCCACATGTGCAACGTTATCTGCAACAGCGTTTCACCAAACTAGCACGAAAGAAAAATAATAACTTGTGCTTCGTAATTTAAGAACAATCAACACTCAGTAGCAAAGCAAGTAGCCAACAACTGCATTGCATTAGTAATGAGTCCTTACCCAATACCCACACATACTCATTTTCCCTTTTCCACAGCATGATAAACTAAACAGCTACAAGAGTATTACGCGTCAGCGCAAATAAACCGTCTCATGTTAGCTAGCTAGCTAGGGCACCTTAAAACAACCGCATTTACAGATCAAATGACCACTACAATTGACTTTAGAGCATGTAAGGAGTGCTACAATAACTAACTAGTCTAACGAGCGTATGGGCTATTTCCTGAAGCTAAGTTACATCACTGTTGACACAGACTTATTCACTCCAGAAATCAAACGTTCACTAGTTTGATCACGTTAAGTTTTACTAGCTAGCAATATACAGGGTAGGAATAAGCCCAGGATAGTATCAATATACAGGGTAGGAATAAGCCCAGGATAGTATCAATATACAGGGTAGGAATAAGCCCAGGATAGTATCAATATACAGGGTAGGAATAAGCCCAGGATAGTATCAATATACAGGGTAGGAATAAGCCCAGGATAGTATCAATATACAGGGTAGGAATAAGCCCAGGATAGTATATAGCGAGCTAACGTTAGCTAGGCTCATTGCTTCTTCAAGCGCACATTAACGTTAGCCATGTCGTTACAAAATGGACCCTCCTTCGCTTATATTTAGAAAACTGTGCTGCGTGTCTGGAGCAGTCGTTTCCCGGACGCCGTGCCAAAATTGGAGTGGAGACCCACTGCAGAGTGGGGGGGAGTCCGTTCACCGTCGCATCGATACCGCAAGCAATTGATGCAGACCACACAGACCCCCTCCCTCCATCCATCCATCCATCCACCCATCTCAGCTTCGCTCGATCCCCCAACCGCAGGCACACCCAATGTTTTTCTTCCATTTCACAATCGCCCCCCTTTCCATCCTCACCTCTTTTCTATCCTGAAGACACTCCAGAACGGCCAAGTTATTGTTCCAGGTATGCTTCGGGCAAAGCCGGGTCAAGTCCTCTCGACAGGCCTCCTCTTCGGCCAGCTTCCAGCCGGTCGCCCGACGGGGCTGCGAGGCCCCGGCTGCCTGGACAGGATTTCCCGCAGGTGCTGGTGCTGCTGCTGCTGCTGCTGCTGCACCTGGAAATTGAGGACTTCCATTGTTCGAGGGAATATTAACGTTAACGTTGCCGTTGCCAATGGCTTGCGGTTTAACTCCGCGAACGGGACACACATAGATCGAGACAGACATCAACAGTAGGAGCAACTGAACACGTCTACACGCCGCCATCTTCGGGGAAATTGCTAAAGCAGGAGGGCAGACGGCAGTACGCCACTCAGCTCAGCGCGTCGGCGTGCGTGTTGTAGGCAGTCCGACTCATAGATCTAAAACGGAATAGATCGGGACCGCACGTCGAAGTACCACTATATGTTAGACTCGGACGGCCATGTTGGCAATAATTTACATAGTGTATGAAGGTTTCACACAGACAGTATTTTTTTGGTCGGGACACAGCGTATCAGGTTAAGGCAATGCTAAAGAGATTCGAGGCGAATAAAGCGCTCATCCGAGTTTTCTAACGGCAGGCTTCTTTCCCAGGCATACACTCCAAAACAGCACACCGAGCATAGATATAATGCAATTAGACAGACTATACCACTGACATTCTAGATCTACCTTCCTTCTTTGTGAATGCTTCAAACTATTGGACACCCATACCAAAACGTCATCAGAAAATAAAGATTGCACGTTATTCGTAAATTTTGGATCATTAATAAATGGGGTTTCTCATTTGTTTCTGTACATTATTTGCTAGCAAGATCTTGTATGTTGCAGGTGACCTGACCCTCCTGGTAGGCTATAACTCATAACCTTATGAGATAGTGAAAAAGCAAATCACTGCTTCCATTAATCCATTTTTGGTGAAAGTAAAGAGAAAGATAACATAATTATTTTGGCATCGAACACTAACTCTCATACCACGAATTCTTCTGGATCTTGCGGATCAACTTCTTGCACATTAGAAGTTTGCTGGGTAACGTTATATAGGTCAAGGTTAAATACTGAGCGGCACAAGTTCATTTTGCAAACTGGAATTTCATGTTGAACAGCACGCCTTTCCAACAATTCCTTAAGCGATCAACTTTGACTGGATAGAAGCTAGGTTGGTCTCTCAACACAACACCTTTTTCCTCATTACACATCTGAAATACTACATTTTGACCCTGTACCCCTTCACCCGTAATGGGGCTCAAATATTTTCCTTGAACCTGGATTAAACTGTGTTTCAAGTAATACAAATGTGAACATTATGAAAATACAAAACAAAATCAGTTGCCCTCCATTAAAGGTTAAAGGTGAAATTTAAACTGAAGCAGGGCTGCAACACATTAAAAAAAAATCATTTACAGAGACAAAGAGTTAAAATATGTTCAGCCAATATATTCTCCTCCATCAGAACCAGATATAACCAGGGAATTTGCAATATGCAAAAATATATAGATATCTGAACTCTGCAAATCACAAATGCATGACAGTTGCAATTAATTGTAATGTAAATTCATGATTACGTGTTCTTCCACTGGCATGGTTTTCAAAATCAAAACCAACAGAACAATTTGGCCCACTTATTTCACTAGTAGGAGTTCCCATGTACTTTGCAATTTGCAAGTCAAACATGAATTGCTAATGGACCCAGGAGATAATACAATTACTCTATTAATAGCACATCACAATGGCAGCCCTGCTGTGAAAATTATTTTTATTTATTTTTTATCATCAACCTCAAGGAAACAATCTGGAGGTTTATACTTTGTCCTCTGTGTAGACATCTGTCACAGAGGTGCATGAAACTATTGCAGACGAGGAGTATAATCTTTGGGATACATTAGTAATCGGTATCACAATGCTATACAAGTGAGAGGTTAAGCCCCTAATACTATTTGCAACATTAACATAGGACATACAGCGCAGTCCGTAACTATTTGGTGTGACCATTTTTGTTGTTTTGGCTCTGTACTCCAGCACATTGGATTTGAAATAGAGCAGTGACTATGAGGTTAAAGTGCAGACTTTCAGCTTTAATTTGATATATACTACTCAAAAGAAGTTAAGGGTCAAAAATGTTTGTGCATATAAATATGAGCCAACGAGCTAAAATGGTGACGACTAATGACAAAATAATTATTTGATGGCTCAAGAACAGAAAACACAAAACAAAAACTTTTGATTCGACACGAGTTTATTACCCTGATGAAAAAAAGACCCTCCAAAATGATGGTGAATGGAAAATGCTCAGCCATTTTATTGCTAAAATTGGCACGCATGGAATGACACTCATGCAAAACACGTGCAAATGGTGCATGAGGTGTCACAATGGGTGTTTCGAGGCAGTTTGACAGTTTAGTCTAAGTTTGTGAAAAAGAAATCTGGGTTAACTTAAAAAGTTTCTAAAGATAAGTGCAATGAATGCATGTCCCATAATAACGTGATGTCTATAGTCCAAATGACAACCCAAAGGGGGATATTCTAACCCTATCTGGCTTAAAAAGACATACTTACAAAAATGATCCAAAAATTTCCTTTGACTCAATTTTTTTTGAGTAGTTGTAGCCATTTTTATACTTTCTCTCTCTCTCCCCACCCCATTTTAGGGGACCAAAAGTAATTGGACAAATGAACATAAACGTAAATAAAGTCATCATATTTAATATTTGGCTGAATATCCTTTGGCATGCCATGACTTCCTGATGTCAATGACCCAAAAACATCAAAAGACTCGATATCTTATCTTTCAAGTACCCTTACAAGCGATACTATAACTTCTCTACATTTGAATGGATCTCTATAGGAATTAGGCGGTGGGACAAGATTAAGCTGTAAATTACAGTGGTGTTCAAAAAATAGCAGTACATCAGTAACCTGATGAACCAGTTATTAGTAGTAGTGATATTTCTGCATGGCAAATAATTTACTTGTAGATGTAGTAGTGTAATAGAAAAACAACAGACCCAACTGTTATAACATGCACGTTGCTTGTTCTGAGTAATTGACTCATTCATTGAAAGTGGCGTGTTCAAAATAATAGCAGTGTGGAGTTTAGAGAATTAATTCATTCTGTGAAAAAAAAGGTGATTAATTAATCATCACCTACAGAAAGATCAAAGATGATCTAAAATTACCTGTAAGTGCTGTTACAGTCAGAAGACGCTTGATCGAAGCTAAGCTATCAGCAAGAAGCCCCCGTAAAGCACCATTGTTGAAAAAATGGCACGTGCACAATCGGTTAAAATTAGCCAAGTAACACATCAATTGGCCCAAAGAGAAATGGCGTAACATTCTGTGGACTGATGAGTAAAATTGTTCTTTTCGAGTCTAGTGGTTGTCCACAGTACGTCAGACGACCCCCGGGTACTGAATTCAAGCCACAGTACACTGTGAAGACAGTGAAGCATGGTGGGGCACAAATCATGGTATGGGGACACTACGGTGTTGGGCCTATGTATCGTATACCAGGGATCATGGACCAGTTTGAATACATAAAAATACTTGGAGATTATGTTGCCGTATGCCGAAGAGGAAATGCCCCTGAAATGGGTGTTTCGACAAGACAACGACCCCAAACACAGTAAGCGAGCAACATCCTGGTTCCAGACAAAAAGGATTGAGGTAATGGAGTGGCCAGCTCAATCCCCGACCTCAACCCCATTGAAAACTTGTTCGGGTGACATAACCCAAAAATTCATGTTTATAAAGTGTTTGAGTTTGAAGAGAAAAATGTCAACACTGCTATTTTTTTGAACAGATTAATATTCCTTTTCTTTGCTTCCTGTAAAAGAATAACGCAGACTTGATCAAATTTGTTAATGCTTTGATTTAGAATTGAATGTGTAATGTTTCCACATTTGAAATATGGAACTAAAAGCGATTAAAAAATATTTGCACTTTATTCACTTTTTTAACGCACTGCTGCGTGGTTGGCGAAAAGTCATCAAGGGTCTGAGGCGTCAAACTCTGCTGCCAGATATGCAGTTGATATGGATGGATCACTTTAAGGGTTGTTTCTCCCGACTTATTTTTCCAGAGTTCAAAACTATCCAAATACTTAGACTGCACTGTAGCTTTAATAATTAGAGGCCTTAAAATGTGAATAATTGAATTGTAACAATTCTTTCCACCTAACTCGTTTTCGTAAGAAAAATGCAATCTATAATAATTTTTGTTGGACTGCCCCTTGACTGTGAAACTTAACTTAAGTAAAAAAAAAAATTATTTTATTTATTTTTAAAAAATTCATCCCAGATTTGGAATGGCCTCATCGGCTGCGTCCCAACATTCTTCACTCCCCTTTCCTCAACTCGTCTCCTACCCGGAAATATGCAAAACAGTCTGTACCTTTCAAGTAAAAGTAGTTGCATGTACAGTATACAATATACCTGACATTGCGGTTTGCGTTGAGACATTAACTACTTAATGAATATGTAATTGATATGAAATCAGCAACAGAAATATGTTTCCTGCGCACGGAGGAGAGGAGGTAGTAGAGAAAAGGAGGGTGCATTTTTTTTTTTGCAGTTTTTCTCAAGCGCATGCAGCCAAGCGTCTGATTTTCACTCAGCATTCCACTCACCTGCAGCCCGTGTCATCAGAACACACCACGCACGGTCGGCACAGGCAGACGCGCCGCACGCTCCACCGATCAGAGCAGACGAGGATACCCTGCTGACCTAAACCTCCATTTCCCAACCAATTATTTCAGACTTGAGGTCCGCATCGGGCGCGGTTTGAATTTAGATGGGGCTCGTCGCAAAACAGACCCCATGGTTTGCCAGGAAAAGTTGACCGCAAACAGCGCAAAAAATTATTGTGCACATACCAAAAAAAACATAACTGAACACACACTGAACTGTTAAGAATAGCATTAATCTGACGAATGCCAGTAATGTTAAACCAAGACAAGAGTCATGTATTTTATTATGAAACAAAAAAACAGCGGTACCAAAATACATACACTTACAATAAATCTGAGAACAAAATAAAGATCTAAAATTAAAATAAAAGCTTTTCACAATTTTGTAGTGTCAAGGCATGATCTTATAGAACCCCCTCCCCCGCTCCTCGTGTCCCCATACGACACTGTCACACAATAGCCTTTATACCGTTTCCTGGTGCAAAACGTTAATGTTCTCGTTAATGTTTGGTAGAACGTTTCAAACCAACAGTGACTTGTTAGATTAGCATGACAAAGGAAATCATGGCGTACAGCTGACCCAGTTATGAAAATAATTTAATTTAAAAAAGGGGACTGGCAAGCAACCAGTGGTTTCTGCAACTGGTCGCCTACAGCTGCTGTAAAGCCATTGGTGAGTAGGGCCATTGGTGTACCGTTTTTACAAACTCCACACCCTCTCAAAGGCTTCGTTAGCCATTCCTTAATTATGCGCTCGGTGTCGACGCATTTTCTCCATATTGCTCTGACTCTGGCTTCATCTCTGAGCAAATTGTCACAATGCAATCCCTGTGAAAGGCCGCTTGATCAAAATGGGCCAATTACAGGCGGTGACGCTTCGGAAATGTCAAAGTTGCCTCATAATTCACCGACCTTGCTGATTCACATCTGAAGACTGAAAACCTGTTTTTTTTTTTCCAAACCTGGAAAAACTGCGGTGTGTTAAACTTCAACATTAAATCAGTTTCATACTCTCCCGAAGGCAGTCTGAATAAGCTACTGGCAAAAGATTCAGGAGAAAGGGTCACTGCATACCAGTCTCACCATAAATCTATGCATCAGATAGTGAAGGCTGCCAAAGAGAGACGTTTGGCTTAAGTATCATCGATATAGTCCTTACCTACATGGGACAGGACAGTACCAGGCTCTCAAATTTCACATAACATCGCTCACTGTATTGGCCCCACTGAAGACAAACTCAACACTCAGGACCACTGCTGAACACCTGCACGGGGAGATTGATTATTCTGAATGTCAACCTTTATTTTACACCTCACCTCACTGTTGTCCTGTGGTTTTAGTACAAAGATTCTTCACTCTCGTGTTTGCCAGGCAACGCAGGTGGATACTGCCTCCCATTAAAAATGGACAGGACAGAATTTCTTCAGATACAAAAAGAAGGGCAGGTTTCTGCTTCTTTTCTGGGAGCGGTGATTTACCCACATAGAAGACACTGTGTGTGTGTGTGTGTGTGTGTGTGTGTGTGCGTGTAGGATCCTGATATTGTTTCAGGCAGCACCCGTCTGACTGCGCTGCGCAGCACTGGGGAGACCCGGCACAGACGTGAATAAATCGGGCAGTACAGCCCTTCCTGTGCAGCATCACTACACCGTTATTCCTTAAGACCATTTCCTCCTGGGCTTCCCAGCATGCACCTCACTCCCACTTATATATCTTCAGCATCTTCTCAGTCAGGGAGGCCAGGTAGCTTCCCTGGTTCACTTCAAAGGGGCAGATGTCCAACACTGGGAGGTCCGCAGGCAGCTTTTGGATCAGAGCGCCAGTGCTGGCATCCCACACCTGGAAGAGAGCAGGAGATGGGGGGGGGGGGGGGGGGGGTCGAACGAAAGGGGAGGGGGCGAAAGTGAATAAGAGCGGGAGAGTCGGAACCTGCTGCTATAAGGCTGTGTAATTTCCCCTGTGCAGTAGCCTCTCGACCAATCAGCCAGTCACGTTGTGACTCATTACTCCCATTAGTTTCACAGGGGTGTGGGGCCTTAGACACCCCAGAACTTCAGCAGCAGAATCAGACCCTGTTTTCTGACTGAAACAGCCACAGTCCGATCTAATCTCGTTACCTTCCTTCCTCTCATCCCCACAAACGGGCCCGCTGTCTTGGTGGGCGCCCTGACCCTCGCCCCTTCCGAGGTCTCAGATCCTCTCGATGTGCGTGCCGACACCCCCCCCACCCCCCACGGTCCACGCCTCACGCTCACCATGGTGGAGTTGGACGCTTCGTCCCCGGCGCACACCAGCGTGGAGTCCTCGCGCGCGGGCCTCCTGAACACGGCGTTCTTGGTGAGCAGCTTGCAGGAGGAGCCTGCGCTGAAGGTCTGTACGGGGTGACAGGAGCAGGCCGGCGGCTGGGCGGCGGCGTCTCGCTGGGGGGTGCGGCTCAGCTCCATGAGGACGCAGCGCAGAGATGGGTTTGAGCGGCCTGGGGGGGGGCGCAGGAGAGTAAGGCTGACAGTGCACTCATATCTCCCCCTCGAAAAAGGCTTAGTGTCCTCAAACACATTAAAACAGCGTAAAGCCTACCTAACATCCTGGAAGAAACACGAGACTTCAGTCATTCATTTACTACCACTTGAGCACTTATGCTCAAAGCAGCAGTTCAACTGCTGCAGAAGTGTCTTAAAGGGTAACAAAGCACTAAAACCACTTATTTTAGATGATAACGGATACATTTGGGTTTTTCTAAGTATTACTCATTGATCATGGTCCAAATCTTGATAAATTACTGCAGTCAGCGCAAAAAAGCAAACTTTAAAAATCCGTCTCAAAAGTGTCTCTGGTGGTAAAACGTCGGGTACTGCACGTTCAATCTGTGATTGTGCAGAAATCTCCTCCTGAGACGTATTTCCCTTGGTGACGAAATAGAAACCTGTGCAGCTATGCCCACCGATAGTTCCGTGGCTACGCCCTGAAGTTTTGAAGCGAGGGCGGCCAACGCCGCAGCTATAAAAGCGAATCTCAGCGGTTGATCTGCGTGGAGAGGAGAATCGGGAGATAGAGCGAGCGAGTGATATAGCTAGCTTACAGTCGAGATTTTTTATAAATATTCTAGTTATAGTAGCCTGTTTATTTTTGGAATATATTTTTTTTATAGCTAGCTTGATAGTCTCTTGTTTTTTGATAGTTCGTTTTTCAGACTAGTTTAGTTTAGTTTAGTTTATTTTGGTCATTATACAGCTCATACAATCAAATACACATGTGGGTAAACATCAAATTTAAAAAAATAAGCCATTGTTTTTGTAGCAAAACAGGTTGACCAAAAAGGTGTAGGCTGAAGCCTTAGCTTATTGCACCTATCCTTTTTGCATTCATTAATTTAGTCAGCTCCCTTAAGAATTATACTTTAAAATGAAAGAAAAGAAAATATACATACATAATGAGTAGCTTACATGGCGTGGGTAACTATTTGGACAGCGTGTGATTTTCTGTTTGCTGGCTGCATCATTATAAGCTCAAACGGGGGCTTGGCAGTAGCTTGAGCTAGCGTGTTTTGTGTGTATGAGTGAGAGTGAGAGTGAGAGAGGAACAGAGCAGCCGCTGTGAGTGCTGTCCAGAGTGAGAAAATATTACTGGGGTGTGGTTTGATTTTGATACCTGGAGCTCAGCCCCTATATTATTACCTTATCACACCCAAATTTTGGCATTTTTCAAATTTAGAAAGGGGGCGGGGTCTAGCAAAACCGGCATGTTTTATTACCCTTTAAGAAGACGGCAAATGGTAGAACAGCTAGAACAAAAAACACTAAATATTAAAAGCCTAATAAATTATTAAAATTACCAAAAAAAAACAGAAAATAAATGAAATACAAACAATTTAGCCTTTTTCCCCCCAGAGGTAAGATGACAAAGCCAGTAGAGAGGCAAGCAAGCAGGCAAAAGGCTGCAGTACCGCACCTGGCCTGTAGGTCACCAGGCAGTGGCGGCTGTCCGGCTCCACCTGGATGTCGGTGCAGCCCCCCGTCTCCAGGGGCAGGATGTGGGGGCGGTACGACGTCTCGTCCACCTGCTCCCAGAAGCAGCCGCCCTCCAGGGAGCCGGCGATGAGGCCGCCGCAGGGGAAGGCACTAGAGGCAGCCCGTGGGATGTAGGACAGGGAGGCCACGGGACACCTGGGTCACAGGTCAAAGGTCACATGTGCATCTTCTAAATACCATTTCTCCACTGATTTCATAAAATGGGGCAGAATCAGCTTGACACTCTTAAATGTTTATTGACCCAATAAATGCACGGTCATTACCAAAGGCACCGACTTGTAAGATATAATGCAGGGGCAAAAATAAATTAAAAATTAAAAAAATTAAAAGGAAAATCATTAAAAAATGGCTAAACAATGATTCAAATATTGGCAGTTGGCAAAAGCATATGCTTTGCTTTCATAAACACAAGAAAATAAACAATGCGTTCCACAGACATGCATGGGCCGTAGATAATATAGCTAGACCTTGATCGATTAGACCACAATCCATTTTTCAACGGAACAAATATGGCATTAAAAGACAATTGAACAAACAAATGCTCCAACAGGAATATACTTTAGAAAAAAAAATGGATCATGTCCATGCAAAGAACTTGGCCGTGTGCGAATTAGCGCACTTGACTACTACCGAGTATGCCAGTGGAGTATACTTTTGAAGTACGTGACAATTCTGAAAATTGAGGGTTCTTAATATCCCTGGATGATATAAGTTTTTCCGGGTTTTCACTGATAATAGTAAGGACAGGATGAATATGCAGTATGCTTGTACACAGGACGCATACAGGGCTCTGAATTGGACACAGCCCTGGAGCCACATGTATAAAATTGAGTAAAAGAAGACTCAGGGAGAAAGTCGGAAATCTGCTTCCGCAAAGTTTCGCATTTTCTCCCTCTGCCTTTCCATCACGGTGTCGCCACATCACACCGACTCCAAACATTGCGTACGCATGGTGTCCAGCGTGTGCCGAGGTACGCAGATTCTCACAGCACGTGTTATTTTATACATCTGAATTTCTGCATGGAAACTCTCTTATGCAGTTTTCTAAGGGCATTTAATCGGATTCGATACGTCACTGTCAACGGCTGTCAGTTCATCACAAGAACGCATGAAGTACAGTAGCTGGTAATATAGAACGCCGGCTCCGCTTTGGCAGTGTGTCAGTGCCCCCTCAATATCAGTAGGGAAAAAAATGACCCAATGCCGCAACCGACCCAATGCCACCCCATAGTTGGCACGTGTGGTCATTACCCATAATCTGTAAACCCCAGCAGGTACACAAGAACAGTATAAGCATCACACATACTGTTTACCAGGGATGGGTAACTCCAGGCCTTGTGGGCCGCTGTGTATGCAGGTTTTTAATTAGTCCTATACACCATCACCCATTCACTCGTAACTTAGACCACAATGAAACTCAACAATACATGGATATAGGCAGAAGATCTGCTGTTCATATCGCAGAATGTAGCCAAAATATCAGATCGTGCAAATGATTGGGCTAATTAAATGATTGGTAACTGGTATACAGTAAAGCACATAGTAAAACATACAGGAAGTAGACAAATTACATAAAGTAGAGCTTTGTGACCTACTACCAGGTAAAAAAAAAAATGTAAATAAAATTTAAAAAAAGAAAGTGTATCATGTGTCCTTTGGTGCTTTAGCAAGGACAGAGTACCAAATGTAAACACAGGGCAAAGATTCAGACAAGGCCACAAGGACCCTGCCCGCTGACCTGGACCCCGCCCCCTGACCTGGACCCCGCCCCCTGACCCCGCCCCCTCACCTGCACCCCGCCCCCTCACCTGGACCCCGCCCCCTGACCTGGACCCCGCCCCCTCACCTGGATCCCAGAGGGACGAGCTCCTGGATATGGGTGCTGGTGTCCCTGGTGTCATACAGCAGGACTGTGCCGTTATTCAGGCCCGCGTAGATGTAGTTGTTGTTGTCCAGGCACCAGCAGCAGCTCCACACGGGCCGGCCGGTGTTGTAAGTCTGCACCACCGTGTTGGTGAGTAAGCTGCAAAAAGGACACGCATCAACCGAGCCGAACGCTTACGGGCCTGCAACCACACGTCCGCACAAACACTTACGGGCCTGCAACCACACGTCCGCACAAACACTTACGGGCCTGCAACCACACGTCCGCACAAACGCTTACGGGCCTGCAACCACACGTCCGCACAAACACTTACGGGCCTGCAACCACACGTCCGCACAAACACTTACGGGCCTGCAACCACACGTCCGCACAAACACTTACGGGCCTGCAACCACACGTCCGCACATCACACTGGTCCCCCTGCACGGTTTTCACATCACTTTAGCATGAACAGACATTTTAAAACTGTAAATAACCGTTTGAATCATTCAAGACAAAAGCTACAAGGAACAGAACTCAAAGGGGTCGTTTCCCTGGTCCACATTTTTCCTCCTTTTGAAATGTTGCATCCCTCCTTCAGCTGGCACTGAAACTGCACGGTTTCCTCGTAGGTTTGCTGCGTAACAGAAGACTCGATCCTGTTGCTTAGTTACCAGGGGTTAAACGATCTTCTATTGTTCCGTGTCATTTGAACAGTAAAACTTAACACAGACCGTTCAGTTGCATACTCTTCAGCGAGTACACACTTCAGCCTCAATTGCGATATTCATCAACGCACTTAAAAGGACTTAACGTTATAATGGCGATGCAATTTAAATACACCGCTCAATCGGCCTTTCCATACTACCAGGTACTTGGGTCTTTCTGGCCACAAGACCTCCGGTGCGAGAACACGGGGACCAGCCTCAGCCGACTGCAGCACGTCTGCACATACAGCGGCCTCATTATGAGGCCGTTTTAAACAGAGAGCTCTGATCGCCTTCATTATCTGCACCAGATGAACGTACGTTTTTAAACCGGCACTCAAGGCTCTACAGCGCCCCCATTTTAGGAGCATTTGCTCCTGAAAATTGATATGTGCTAATGGGGAAAAATAGTTTTGGAGCACATCTATTAATTGGGATGCATTAGTGCGCTCCTATATTTTTCTAAATGTTGGCGTAGAGCCATGGCACTTCCCCAGTGAGGAGGAAGAAGACAGTATCTCTCTGGCAGGGGGTACCTGGTGAGTTTCACTGTGTTGTCCAGCGCTGCAGAGAGCAGGAGGCTGTCGGGCTGTTTGCTGAAGGCCAGGCCGCGGATCTGTTTGGCGTGTATGGGCACGTACTGACAGGCTTTCAGGTTCGCCGTGCTGATCTTCTTCACTCCGCAACCTGCCAGAATGACCGGGGGACACGCAGGTGAGCGCACGCAGGTGAAAAATACACAGTGTGGCACAAACAAACAAATATGGGATCCCATATTCATGGTGATATGATGTGCATGATAATCATCAGCATTATTATAACCTCCAGCTCGCTCCAACACAAACAATTATCATATCCAGGGCATGAAATGAACGTGTTCACCCACTGGTCAGAGTGGCTTGTGGATTCTAAAAATCACCAGCCATTTTCAACATTTTACCAGCCGTATTACCTTTTACAATATAACACAACCTGGTTGGTTACCAGCCAAAGCGACTACGAGAATAGAAAATCCTGCCAGTCATAATCAAAATATTACCCGCGTTTGGTTGGTGGCAGGTGTTCATTTTCACACCAGATCATTATTTTACACAACATATCTAATTACTGTGACCTGCATGTCAATAGAATAAACTTACAAGACAGGTATGAATATATGAAGCTTACAGGTGATTGGCTCTCAGAAGGCCCGCGTTTTGGGACTCACCAGGTATGAGGGTGGCGTGTGGGGAAGGCTGGGAGACCAGGAGGCAGGAGAGAGGCTCGCAGTACGACAGCACCCGGCACCCGCCCGCCTGGGACACCAGCACCGCCTTCGCAAACACGTAGTGGCCCCCCCGAGCTCCGTCCTGTCTTTGGGACAGTCCCATCGTAGCGGCCCCCGAGGGCTGAGAGGGGCCACAGCCAGGCTGGGCCATCAGCGTCTTCAGCTCCTGGCAACAGAGCAGCCTGTCATGACTGTGAATCACCCGTGAACTCCTAACTAAGAGTGTTCAATTTACCAATGAAACCTTGGAGCATTTGAGTAAGCTTGTCATTTTCCCCCAAATAATTATTGGTTTTTCCAAAGCTTGACCTTTTGTTTAGTTTTTTTCCAGCCGTAAATTTTTTATTTTATTTTCTTTCTCCCCCCCCATTCCCAAATGTAGTTTTCTGTATCAATAAAGAGCAGGTAATCATAACTATAGGTCTGTCCCATCACCTGCAATATACTCCATAAAGGGCACAGACTAGTACAGGCATCAGCATTGTGTGCAGCCAGACATCACTAAATAACGCTCATCAAGACTGTCATAGGACCACGCAGCTGCACTCCCAATTCATATCCAAATATTCAGGACTGTCACAGGACTGTCATATAGCTCCGCAGCTCCAGCCAGCAATTCTCCCTCAATAATTATAATAACTAGGCAAGGGCTGTCCATAGGACCACGCAGCCAGCACTGCCAGATATATTAAAATATATTAAATATAGACCACACTGCCACGCACCGCCACTGCCAGCAGCAGTGTTTCTTATAGATATATTCAATGCTCAGCAGCATGTCATAGGACCACGCAGCTGGCACACAGCCAGTTTTTGTTCAGATATTTAAATGCTCAGCAGGACTGTCCCATAGGACCGCAGCAGGCACAGCCACATGTTATCTTATATATATATAACGCTCAGCTCAGCAGGACTGTCAGGACCGCGCAGGGCTGCAGTGTTTCTTCTTCCATATATATTAAATGCTCAGTAAGACTAGGACGGGACCCACGGCACTGGCACTGCCAGTGTTTCTCCAGATATATTAAATGCTCAGCAGGACTGTCATAGGACCACGCAGCTGGCACTGCCAGTGTTTCTCCAGATATATTAAATGCTCAGTCATGTTGAGAATATCCCAGATCCAGACTAAGCCTGCGTACCTGCAGCTGCCTGCGCAGTTTCCCGCACTCGTCCGTCAGCACCTGCAGCTGCAGCCGGCACTGCGCAGACTCCAACTCCGCCTTCCTGCGCAACGACTGCTCCTGCTCCAGCGACCTGCGCAAACACAGAGAATTAAACCTTCTGCCGACTCAAACAAATAAAATATAAATAAATAAATGGCCTTGACACACACACACACACACACACACACACACTCACACCCTACCTTTTCATGCTCTCCTGCTCGCTGTTGTCTACCGCCCGCAGATTGCGTGCATACAGCGTGACGATGTCCGATCGCTTGGCCTTCTTATTGCACTGCAGACACACAGTGAACAGTTAATAAAGGGTAGGGTGTGTCTGTGTGTGTGTGTGTGTGTGTGTGTGTGTGTGCGTGGAACCTGGAAGACAGCATTTCATCACTGCCTGCATCTGTAGACAAGAAAGGGTTAATAACGACGACTCATTATCACCAACTTCTCTACGGGAGGTCAAATGGTCACACGCCACTGACCTACACAGCTGGAGTTCCTATTCCTCACAAAAAAAAGACAAGTAGCGTTTTACAGCAGGGTGTCACTCATGAAATCAGCACTCAAACTAGTTTAGTCACGAGCAAATATTTCATTAAGCTCAGAAACCTCCCAAGAAAGTCCCATATCAACCAGGTTTTACATCAAAGAAATGTCATTAGGGGTTGTGTCTCGGGGGTGTTGACCATTTAAATGATGAGAATTTTGCAAACATTTAGAATTGTCCCTTAATGGTTAAAATGTTAGTATGATACATGCATCCACACGTGTGCCCCAGCGATATCATAAACGGCCCTGCAATGAAATATTGGATCAAATCTGTTATTTCCCCTTGTGGAAATCAGTGTTGTTGGAATTCTATTTAATTACAGCGTACATATAGTGTTTAACATTTCGTTTTTTGTGCTGGTTAGCAATGTGATGGATTCTAGACTTTGACTATTTTGTATGGTTCACTGTGATTGGTTGTATGTGTATAGTCAGTGCATATTGGATGCGTTTTAATGGAAGAGACCACTAAAATAACCGTTACACTAAAATAACCATTAAACAGATGTAGTTTACCCTCTTCATGGATGATTAAGCATTATTATTATAATAATATTTTTTCCCCATTTTAGTAGCCAATTGCACCCCCTATATGATTCAATTCCCCATGTAGCAACCGCTACAACAATCGCCGTTACAACCCCGTCAGCCGGTAGTAGGAAGGAGGGCGCCACGTCCTCTTCAGGGTGCAACTCCTCCAAGCCCCGAGCGTGAACCCAGCTCGATGAATCCAGGCGACGATGTCCCTCCCCCCGCCCGGGAGAGGCTGCCAATTGCCGCTCCCTCGAGGTACCGGCTCGGCTCCGGCAGGACCGGGGATGAAACCCCCGATCCTCGGGGCGCAGCGGCACAGACTGTCTGCCGCCTTGTCCGACTTGTCCGCTGCACCACCGCGGCGCTGGTTTTAAGCCAATATCTTGACGACGTTCAGTAGTCAGGTTAAATCTTTCAAAAATAATTTGTTTAAACGTTTACTGGTTCAACATCCAAACCCGCCACTGCACGACTGGACACCTGTCGAGCTCACAGACAGAATCCATCCCTGCCCTGGTACGTTTCCTTTTTTCTCCCAAACCACCTTGAACAGGTGAGAGGACCGGGCAGCGCTGGAGGCGGAGGGAAGAAGAGAGCACTGACCTGGGGACACTTGGCACCCTGGCCTCGTAGCCAGCGGTCGATGCAGTTGAAGCCGAAGAGGTGGCCACAGCGCAGGGCGGCTAGCCGGTGCGTCCCGGCATTGGTCCAGGACTCGAAACAAATGGAGCAGGTTTCCCCCTCGCCCTCGTCGCCCTGATCTTGACCAGCAGGGGGAGCCGTCGGGCCGGTGGGAGCCGCTGGGGCCAGTGCAGGCTAAGGACAGAGAAAGAGATTGCTTTACCATCCATACAATGTGTATTCTGTCAGCTTGAACAAGTAAAATTGTTACGCCATGGAAGATTCAGGGAACTAACTGCTCAGGTTGACCACAAACTGCATTGAAACCCAGGAGAAGCTGCAGGTTAATTTAATTTTAATAAATGTATCGATAATAAAGCCATCAATGAGGCCGTGCTATGCACGATTATAAATGATGAGAAACAACCTTTCAATAAGGTCCGGGACTCAAATAGCGAACCTGTCCTTTACGGTGCAGCGTTGTATAAATGCATTGTATGAGCATATGGTTGGCAAATTATAACCAAGTTTCAGTACAGAATACTGTCAAAACTGGCATGTCCAAAACGATGTGTTCATCTTTCTGAACATAAATGAGTTTCAGCACAAAACAAAAAGGTTGCAGTTGGTCATCCTTGACTCATCCTTAAACCCATATAATCATGAAAATGTATTATCATCATTTTATTTTTTGGGAAAAAATCTTTCCGAGTGAACTCTGCTTTCAGCAATATCAAGCCCTCACAAGCGGGTGAGAATGAGCCAAACCTCTAACCGAAGCCTCGGAGTACGAAAATAACAACGTGAGAAAAACACACTTCAACTGAAGAGAAACATAAAGGGTTTCGATTGGCAGTCAGCAGCTGTACCTCGGGCTGTCGTGGAGCTGTGGGTGCTGTCCTCTCCGTCTCCACGGCAACATTGTCACCTGCGTTTTACACAAATAATCAGATCCCACCCATCTTCCTCAGAACAGCGCAGCCAGGGCCGTGCACAATGGATGAGGACAAGAGAGATAACTGAAAGGAAAGTGTTCATGAGGCCACAAAATAAAGACGATTTTATTCCACCATTTAGAGACACGTTTACTTTTGATGTGAAGTACGTTATTTGCAAACACAAGAGCAGTACGGCTAAAATGGCGAGTCTTTAAGATCACTCCTGCTCGGCAGCCCACAAAATGGACACTGCCGAATGGTTATAAATGCGAATTGCCATGTTGACTGTGTAAGCTACGTGGTCTCCAAAAGACCAACACAAAATCCTCTTGTAATGGGAAGTAGAACATTCTTTCAGGACTTAAAACTCATTTAAAATCTCAATTGAATAAAATAAGCTTAATAGCATTTGTTTTCTTTGGATCTTTACATATAACTTTGGAAAATTATGATTTTGATTGCAATCTTTGAGATGAGAAGTTCTTTGGATGTGATAACCGAGCTAACATACTACACATGCAAACAAAACCTTGTATTTAAAACAGCTCGAAGAACGCTGCGGCCTGTTCTCCACAACCCCCTTCTCTTCCCTGTGGTGAGGTCACACCTAACCTTCTTTGGACAGGAAGTGGCCTACTTGTTACAAAACATCGCATTTGCAACACTTGTCTAAAAGAGAAACGTGTATACGCGTGTGCTTGTGTAAGAGAGGGAAACAAGACCCCTTTTCACCCCCAAGTCAACATAGTAACAGCATGTCCAATTAGAACATATAAAGGATTAGTACCATTTTACCTCCTGGCTTAAGACCCATGTGATCTTTTTCTGAAAGTAGGGCTGTCCTAAGATAGTCAACTAAACAATCAGTTGAACAAAATTTTAATTGGTCGAATCGTCGCAGTGTGAAAAAAACGCCAGAGTGGAACTATTCATTCCGGACGTGCGCCTTGTAACGAACAATTGGTGTCTCTTAATTAAGGAATAGATCAGTTGTATAGAATGTCTAAGAGAAAATCTAAAATATGCGAGCATTTCGAGCGTCTGAAAGATGACCCCAAATAAGTTACTTGTAAAATCTGCAAGCAACAATTCGCCTATCATTCAGCGCATATTCTCAAAGGCTGACTTCATTGTCAGCAAAAAGCGAAGCTCACTTCTCCCGAGCAACGTCAACGAGCTTGTGTTCCTCACGCATAATATGAGAACACTGATCAGAGGAAAAACAGCAGTGAGTAGGCCTAATGTGACTAGGTTCGGTGGTCACAAGTAAGCTAAAACACTTTTACGTTTCTAATACAGATTAGAATTAATCTTTCGTTTGGCCTGTTGTTGATATTTTGCTTTTAAGTGCTTCAGTTTGCTGTGTTAATAATTTATTTGTTTGTTTATATAATTCATAGCCTATTTATTTGCATTTAAAAAAGACAATAAGATATTCCCCCCCATATAGTTTTGATAACCGTGAAGTTAAATTAGCAACATTGTTTTTGCTCTTTCGTATCACCAGACAAAAGGCTGCTTTTTAATTTAGTTATTCACTATTTTAAGTTGTGTGTTGTTATAAAGAGTGGAAATAAAAATAACAATGTTTAATGTCTCATTGCTTGTTGTTCTGACACATTAATCTACCGCTTTGTCTATGCCATTAATAGCCTAGGCTACAGCGCGGGCCGTAAGCAAACCGATGCCGTTAATAGACAGCGCAGGCCAGCAAATTGCACTGTGCTTGTAGCTATAATTGATATTTCAAATGCTCACAATGACGGTTTTGTATTTCTCTGTAAAATAGTAAACTTACTATAGATCAGATGGAAGTGAAACCATTTTCTGATGCTCAAAAATACATTTTAATAATTCAATTAATATCATAAATGTGCGACGGTTAGTCGACTATGGGTTTGAACTGACGACTACAGGTCAACTAAGCAAATCATTGGTCGGGGGCAGCCCAATCTGAAAGTGACTGAAGTCAAAGCCTTTAATCTATTGGACAGCATAATGTAATGTCCTTATCATTACACTCACATACAAATCAAACTGACCATGCTACTACATACTTACCCGGTGTATTTGCTTAGTAAAAATTTATGTCAATCCCAAACAATTCACAAACTACAGATAGGACTGGGCGGTACATGGTATTTTTCGTATTACTAGTACGAATTCACACAACGGTATGTGGTTTTGTAACATCGTCTTCAATGGTATTTTATCATTTTTCATCCAATGAATATAAAAAATGGCCCATTGCAACAGTATGACATAAACTTAAGGTAAACTGTCTGTTGTTAATTAGACTCGTACCAATTTGAACGTGACGTTGCAAAGGAGACATGCAGAGGAGTTTGTGAAAACACGATGGAGGCGGAGCCGAGTGACACCAGCAGCGAAACCCCTCCGCCTCAGCTGCACTTTTAAGTTATTAAGGAATGACAAGAAGTAGAGCTGGGCGATAAACCACATCAACAATTACCAAATGTTTTTTTTAATTATCTATCTTTCTTCTCTGTGATCATGTGATGTGTTCACACGGAAGCTGCACGGCCTCGCTGTTGATTGGATGTCCTATCAACACCCGACAGAAGTGGTCGTTTTTTTTGGTTTCCCGGGAAGAACTTCACGCAGTCTCTGAAGTGTGTATGTTTACTGCCGTACTGGGTATGTTTAAAGGGGGGAAAAAGACGAAAGAACGCCAATATGCCATATTGCGGGGATGATACACTTAAACATTTGATAATCGTCAATTGGATTAATCACCCAGTCCTACCCGGAAGTATATTTTATCCTTCATTTCAAACCTAGGAGCTTGGATTTTTTTACTTTGCTTTACTATTCCTAACATTTGCAGGTTGCACATCATAATTTTTTTTTTTATGTTATTCAATATTTCACACCATTCAGTGTTCACCTTCCTAATAAAAATTGTGATATTGATTATGACGGCATTTTGATTGATCTTTATTTTTCTAAAGTTACAGTACATTTCCGTTCACTTAAGAGTCATTTTTATTCAAATTAAGGAATGACTAGAAAACCAAATACCGTCAAATACCATATACAGTCAGTAATACAGGGCATGAAATTACCGTTTTCATCCACTGGCCAGAGGGGCTTGGCTCTAAAAATCACCAGCCATTTTCAACCCTTTACCAGCCACATTACCTTTTACAGGTAGTAGCTGCTGGAGTAGAACATTTTACCAGCCACAATAAAAATTTCACCAGCAGTGTTAATCTCACACCCTGGTAATATGAAAAGTATCATATGATATGATATTTTGTGCATATCACCCAGCCCTAAGCACCGATAAAGAATGCACAATGGACATGGCGGAGGGTTTACCTGCAGCAGCAGGGTCCTGGAGCGGCGTAGGGACTGCTGGAGCATTCGGGCCGATATCTGATGGGGAAGCAGGGATGAGAGGGCTCCCTGGAGCTGGAGTTTCGTCCTCATCTTCAGACTCACTCACCTCAGTGGAGTTTCCAAAGCCTGGCTGCACACCTGAGGCTGCAGGCACCCGAAGCAGGAAGTCCAGCGGCCGGCTGTGGGAGAGGGCGGGCTGGGTCGAGAAGTGCCGATGAAGACTAGACCTGCGGGGCAGAAACGGTATTACAGCTGTCCCTAAAACCTTAAAATCACATCACCAACCCTTCCGTTTTCATTTAGATTAGCGTTAGCCGAACCCATTTCCAGAAACCAATGACGTGCAGTATTAGGATTGTACAACATGACTGTCAGGAGACTTGAAGTGTAACAATCATGGTTGTTGGGAACGATAAAGGGCAATGCACGCTCACATTCTACCTAGCAAAGAGATTTACAGGGTGTGAAATTTACACCCACCACCGGCCCAATGGTGATAAAATTTTCATTGCAGCAGGTAAGTTTTTCTCCTCAAGCAGCCATTTTGACAGGTAACCAACCAGGTTGTATTATATTGTAAAAGTTAATGTCCGTGGCTGGTAAAATGTTGAAAATGGCTGGTGATCTTGAGAACCCACAAGCCACTCTGGTCAATGAGTTAATTTAATGCCCTGGTTGCGGCCTTGAAGTGATATAATGATGCTGCATTGATTCTTGGCTCGGGGTTGGGAACCGAAAAAGGAGACTTTTAAAGTATGTACAATTTCCACAACACCTTGTATGAATGGTTAGTTTTTATCATTATAAACGTGTGGTTTTTGTATGCCGTTCAGGTGCGTTATGAAACTGGCAGCTAGATCTGGCCTGTCCACATCATACCTTGCGACATGTCTTCTGATGACCCGTGGTGCTGGGGGAGCTGGTGCAGTCCTCGGCCTCGGGTCCATTCCCTGGCTGAAGGCCCAGGCATTCATCAGGAGCCGTGGAGGGTCGGGGGGCTCTACCTCTGCCTCTGCCTCCTCATTCTCGTCCACGTCAGTGCTGCTCCCAGAGTCTGGGATTAGGATGGGCAACTGGGCACCATCCCGTCCCGCCACCGTCTCTGTGCCCCCCAGCAACACATCCACCTCCATTTCCTCCATTGGATCTCCTTTAAACGGGGGGGGACAGCCGCTGGAATAGCAAGATCAGTCAAGACCATCAGAGCTATGTTGGCTTAGAAACTGGCTAGACTTTAGTAAATCGGAAAATTCATTTAGAACAGACACAGGTAGCTAAATAGCATTAACGGTGCCAGCTTCAAACGTCAATAAACAATTAGCACATCTAACGTGAGCACATTTGTAACTTACAGCGAACTGTAACATACCTTCGTCTTGCCAAATATTGACACAAGGGGTTTCTGTGGCGCACATCGACATTGAATTTATTTTGTTTTGAACCATGAATTTCAATAATCTCGAACTAAACCCTGATAATGTTAGCCAGCGAACCGATATTTGCAAAACATGCACACATACGAGCATGCAACATACACACATACAAACTGACATGTGCGCTCACATACACACACGCGAGGCTACACTGTTGCCCTTGTTCAAACGTAAGTTAGCTTTTAAATTACCAACCTAACGTTACCTAGCAAACAAGTTTCGTTACTAACTGAAAAAGGTCAAAGAGCAAGATTCTCGTGTTTCCCCCCCCAATATTACCTTGGCAAGCTAACTTAGTTAGCTAAAGTTACAAATATAATAATGACGCTAACGAGTTGGTTAACATTACGATCAAAGCGATCTAGCTAACGGTAGCTATGGTATAAATGCTTTGTTTTAGCACTAGCTAACGTTAAGTAAAGTAAAGAGGCAGACAGGTCTCATTTGTCACTATGGTCAGCTAGCGAGCAACAACTACCGAACAAATATATACTATTATTATATAATATTTAATATTAACGTGAAGTAACGTTAGCTAAGCGACAAACCTTGCCCAGTGTTGGCCAACTTATTGACGCTCGTGCTGCTTGTAGTAACGTAGTTAGCCAACTAACGTGATGACGCACATGTTCCAGGTTATTGACGCTTGTGCCGCTTGTAGTAACGTAGTTAGCCAACTAACGTGATGACGCACATGTTCCACGCTTGTGCCGCTCGTAGTAACGTAGTTAGCCAACTAACGTGATGACGCACATGTTCCAGGCGGAGCATAAGCCCGTCTTTTCCCCATACTTAATCAACTTGAGCCTGGGGATCACTAGACCGCACAAAACAGGCCCATTTTGACTAGCAAAACAGTCTACGAAGAGGACAGTGAGACAAATGATCTCTTTACTGCCAACGACTCGATCAAACACCAGAAAACAACGAATAAGAAAGTGATCGGACTACTACGTAGCTAACGCTAAATTAGTCCTGATAGCTGCGGTTAGACGCCAAGTTAGCCAGCCAGCTAACGATCAAACTCATTTTTTACCAATACGACAAACTTACCTTCAAACCTATTATCCGTCTAACCTCTCTACTGTCACACCAGAGGTTGGATTAATAAAGAATGAAACTAAATTTGATGCTGTTATTTTTATTTAATTGCGCTGTTGCACTACTGTGGCTTTCCTGATCATGGAAAGGGTCGAATCTCCCCGCCAGACAAAATATTAGCCCGCCCTATCCTTTTATCGTTCATCTATTGGTTACAAATAATTGCCAATCATACTTGCTTTATGTATCGTAATCTCAACAGTTGCGAATGTATAGGCATAAATAGTTACACACGAAAATTATGTGTTAGATTGAAAGAATACATTATCAAAATGATGCCAGGTTACAACTAAACGTTCACAAATATGTTCACAGAAACTACACATTAATGCTAACGTTACCCAAATGTATACATCTAAATAAGTTCGAATTTTTAGGTTATAATTTTTTTTACACGTTCTACTGGCTGAAATAGTATCGCATGTATCCAGCGATTGGCTACTATCAATGGATGTTATTAGTTGATGTGGATCTAAAGCATCTCGATCATCTCAATAGATATGTCTGGTTCAAGTAGATATTTAATTGGACTGTAGTATTTCATAACATGTAATTGGCAGAAAAACCAAGAATAAAAACAACAAATTTAGGAAGAAACCCTTTCAACCCAAGACTGGGCTTCATTGTGTGGCTTTGCGAAGTTGTATCTGTATTCTGTGTTTATATGAGGTCATATAGTCTATGTGCCATTCAGTCATTGTAATTATTATAACCCTGAAAAGTGCCTCAGTACTGTAGCAGGCCTATAGCCTATATAGGCTATAGCCTATAGGTATGGAGTAGGCCCCATAAATGATCAAATGACATACCTGCCCATCCTATAAGCTACTTGGTCATGCATTTAGCTTCGTCAGTCAAAAGATTAGTTACGCGATGGCTTGGTCATCAACCTGAACATTTAAACTCTCAACAGACAGTGTTTTGATGATAAATATCCTTTATTCCCTTCACATTATTTCCACACAAACTTTTAAAAAAAAATTGGGGGGATAAGACTAGATTCAGCTGTAAATTACGCTGGTACAGTATGGAACACATGACTGGCGAAATGGCTGTACGTCATCAAGGGTCTAAGGCAGGGGTTTTCAAAGTGGGGGCCGCGGCCCAACGGGGGGCCGCCAGGGGGGACAATTGGAAGGGAGAGGAAAATGGAAAATGCAAAAAATATATATATATTTTTATTTTTTTTAAATTTATTTAAAAAATTAATTTCAATTCAATTCATAAGATTACTGTGCCGGTTTAAAATAAGATATAAATTGTTATAAATCCTTTCATAGCGAAATTAGGTCTTTACCATGCCCTTCTTTCAATCGCAGCCAAAAACTAACCGTCTGCCTGTCAGTCAAAGCGTTACGTTGAGCTGCTAACGGCCCGATTATGGAATCAAAATAGGGTCAAAAGTATTGTGTTGTGTATTAAGAAGCTGTATGTTAGATTTTTTTTTATTTGCCAGTGTAATTTAAAAGTAAAAAAAAAAAAGAAGCCATTTCGCAATAGGGGGGCCCCAGCCAGAGGCTACAACTATTTGGGGGTCCTTGGCATGGAAAAGTTTGGGAACCCCTGGTCTAAGGTATCAAACGAGCCCCAAACCATCACTCTGCGGCCAGATATGGAGTAGATGTGGATGGATCCCTTTAAGGGTTGTTTCTCCTGACTTTTTTCCCCATAGAGTTCTATAGGAAAATGAGTCAGGAGAAATAACCCTTGCAGTGATCCATCCGCATCTACTCCATATCTGGCAACAGAGTGATGGTTTGGGGCTCGTTCGATAGCTTAGACCCTTGATGACGTACAGCCATTTCGCCAGTCATGTGTTCCATACTGTACGAGCGTAATTTACAGCTGAATCTAGTCTTACCCCCATCTCATAGAGATCAGTTCAAATGCAGAGAGGTTATAGTATCGCTTGTAACAGTACCTGAAAATAAGATATTGAGAGTCTTTTGATGTTGATTGGTCACAGACTTCAGGAAGTAACAGCATGCAAAGGATATGCGACCAAATATTAAATATGATACTTTAAAAATATGTTTAAGCAAAATATTCTAATTTTCTGAGACACTGAATTGTGGGTTTCATTAGCTGTAAGCCATAATCATCAAAATTACAAGAAATAAAGGCTTGAAATATTTCACTCTATGTGTAATGAATCTATATAATATATGAGTTTCACTTTCTGAAATGAGTGACAAAAAATATTGAAATTTTTCACGATAATCTAATTTTTTCAGCTGCACCTGTATATATCATGTATGCCCTGCCCCTGCCAACCAGTGGGTGGCTTACCTGTCATCCAAATGAAAAAAGTTTGTAAGTGTTATAAATGTAGCTAGAGTTTCAGTTCTCACAGCCTACCAATGAGGCTTGTAGATATAAACCCAGAGAGAAAAGCACATACTGGAACACATCACCATCTGTTTGGAGTTTGAAAATTTCAGGGCACTGCATCTTCACAGAAAGCAGTTGTCATATGCCATTTCAAGATACCATCTATAGTAATAATTCGGTATAAGACAAAAAAAAATTTTTATTTATTGAATATTTACACCAAATCCTTCATTTGCACTTACTAGACTATTGTGTTTTTCCAATGTCTTTTTCGTTACTTTGCCCTGTTATGACTGGGTTTCAATCAGCCACAATAAAAAACTGGAAACCAGACCAAGAAAAATACATTTTAAAGAAATGTATTTAAGTAAACCAAAATGTTTGAGTACGTGTCAGTGTGCATCAGTACGGTATTTATATATATATATATTTATTTTTAATAAACACTGACATTACATCACCACCACTAATCCCAATACAACCAACTCATTCCCACACTATACACACACTTTCCCTTATCCACTCCTCAATCCCACACTATACACACACTTTCCCTTATCCACTCCTCAATCCCACACTATACACACACTTTCCCTTATCCACTCCTCAAACCCAATACAACAAACTCATTCCCACACTATACACACACTTTCCCCTTATCCACTCCTCAAACCCAATACAACAAACTCATTCCCATATTATATACCTAATTCTTTCCCCCACCCCTAGATACAAATGTGCAGAACACCACCGCTACCCCCTATGACCACTGCACCTGCATTGAAAGAGACAAAGGTCGAACAGAGGCGGAGACGGGGCACGCACACCACAGTTCCTTTATTCTTTCTGAAGAGCAATTCTAAAAACAATGTGCGATTCCAACATTTCAACAATTATCTTTTTTTAGGAGCGTTCCATTTTAGTGAGATTGTATATTCCAGGTCTTCCTCAGTTCTACTGGCTTATGCCTGTTCCCTCCAGAGTAATGTGGCATCCATCGCCCCGTCAGTCTTCATACAGTTCCTCTACCAACGTCCTCAGCTTGTCCACCAGCACTGTGGAACAACCCAACAGTAAGTCAAAGCAAGTCTAAACAAGTACACCGAGCTTGCTTTTCCCTTCTCATTTAATGGTTTAATGACTGACTATGCCTTATGGAATACTCAGTAAAAACCTCACAAATTCAAAACATTTTCATAATCTTTCAATTACTTCATTGTGCTATTATTTGGTTACCAACTGATTAAATTAGAATTTTTCAAGCTTCTACGAGATTTGAATAATTTAAGTAAAACTGCTTTGTCTTTGGCGAGGATGACTGTCGAAAACACCTCAAAATGTAAGGTTCATAATGTACTCTACAGTTTTAATATCATTTATGATTGGTCTTCTCGTCTTCCCTACCTCTTTTTTAGGCTGAATCTTAATCTTATAAAAAATTATTACACATCCAGTATGCATCACTGTTACCACAAGAGCACCATAATTAATTGGACAGTTGTTATTTTGGTTCTGTACTCTAGCACTTTGAGTTTCAAAGGATACAATGAGGTTGAAGTGCAGACTGTCATTTGAGGGTATTTTCATCCATATCAGATGAACCGTTTAGAAATTATAGAACTTTTTGCACATAAACCCCCCCCCCCCCCCCAGATCTCGCAAGACTTTCCAGCCAAATGGCGACGAAAAACTAGCCCAAAATATATTTCTAACGAAAACCAACGTATTTTCAATAGAAATCATTACATTTTTAACATAAGTGCGTGCTTTGTCACTTTTCATTTTTAGCCATGACTGCATTTTGAAAGTATCCCAGACACAGTGCACTGTACGCAGGAGACAGGGCGCAGTAGATAGGTCTCTGATTCGGACACAGTGCACTGTACGCAGGAAACAGGGAGCAGTAGATAGGTCTCTGATTCGGACACAGTGCACTGTACGCAGGAAACAGGGAGCAATAGATAGGGCTCTGATTCGGACACAGTGCACTGTACGCAGGAGACGGGGCGCAGTAGATAGGGCTCTGATTCAGACACAGTGCACTGTACGTAGGAGACGGGGCGCAGTAGATAGGGCTCTGATTCAGACACAGTGCACTGTACGCAGGAGACGGGGCGCAGTAGATAGGGCTCTGATTCGGACACAGTGCACTGTACGCAGGAGACGGGGCGCAGTAGATAGGGCTCTGATTCGGACACAGCCATGGTTTGTCTTGATCAGTGTGGAAGAACTTGACTGGCCTGTAGAGTCCTGACCTCAACCCCGTCAAAGACCTTTGGGATCAATTGGAAAGCTGACTGCGAGCCAGGCCTAATCGCCCAACATCAGTGCCCGACCTCTCTAATGCTCTTCTAGCTGAATGGAAGAAAATCCACAATAGAGACAATAGATCCACCATCTTTTGACAGTGTAAAGAGGGCCATGATGGAAATAGGTGCACAACATGACTGTACCTCCCGCTGTTGGCCGGTGGAAAACATCATAAGAGCGACAGGTGTCAATCAAAATTGAGAGGCTTCTGGGACAGTCCTCAGGGATGGGTTCTTTGAACTTCTCTGCAAAGACCTTCTTGAGGATTTCATTTTCTGACAAATCTTATGAGAAACCAAAGTTCAAAAGATGGTTGAGGTTGGACAAATATCAATATCTACTTGTTTACAGGCATTAAACATCGTGGTGTAAACATTAAACATCGTGGTGTAATCATGGGAAGGAAGGTTTGTTAAAAGAGGTAAATGACAACATGTTTGCAAACTATTTAGAAAGTATAACGATTATTTGTTCTTTGGACACTTGCAAATGTATTGATCAGCTGAATGTATTGTGCTTGATGTGGTAGAGCAAGCTGCAGCAATGTAAATACTTTTTTCAATCTCACACTATTCAGTTGTGTGACTGGAGACTTCTGGTAAAGTGATTGTTATATACAGAAACCATGGTTGTCAGGGGAAATTTGTTCACAGAAAAGAGGGAGCTTTCTTTGGCTAACCCTGCCAGCCTGCAGAGATGTCACATGATAACATTACATTGTCAATACATACATTTCGAATACGTACCTTTGAAGGGTGTCTGTCGAGTAGCAATTTCCCACAAGACAATGCCAAAGCTGCAGAATACACAATATTCAAATTCACAATAAGAATATTCGTTTGATCTATAAAGTATTTCCTCAAAGGCATTTCAAGAACTTAGTGCTGTTTTACCTTTTAGTGGTTAACAAATGATCTGCAGTTGTTCACCTGTTTTTCCTTTAAATTAACAGACATCATCATGACCGTGACGTATTAAACCTGTATATAAATACGACCTGTGTTTCCATTGCAGGTATACATTAGGTTTTTGCACATTAGTTCAACCGAGAGTATTACCGAACATAGGCATTTCAATATGTTCATCGTTAACCACATAAACTCAAAAACATAATGATCTCGATGTCAGCACAATTATCAGGGATGGAATAAAGACTTATTAAACACCGTCTGAGATATAGACAATTTCAACACAAAAAATTATAAAGCCTTTCTTTATCCAACAGAAATGTGTACGTTGACAGCTGGCATGAACCTGAACTGACCTGTATATCTCACACGCCTTATTGTAAGAGTAGAACTGACCTGTATATCTCACACGCCTTATTGTAAGAGTAGAACTGACCTGTATATCTCACACGCCTTATTGTAAGAGTAGAACTGACCTGTATATCTCACACGCCTTATTGTAAGAGTAGTTGACGCTCTCAAGCTCCTGTGGTGAGCAGTAGTGTACAGTGGAGCTGGTACTGGTTTTATTTCTCTTCAAAGAAGTCTCCGTCTTTGCCAGCTCAAAGCACCCCAGCTGCACGCGCGGAACAAGTTATTAGATCGTGAAAGCATCACACATTAACCAGTCATGCACTGATAAGACAAAACGATGGGGTGAGGTAGTTTTACTCATTTCAAGCTTTGCCAATGGGGTAAAATAATTTCACTTGTCAAGCAAAAAATAATTTAAAACAAGCTAATATTTTGCTCTTGAGAGGAAAAAATGTTTTTTTAAAGAATAAAACACTTGTTAAGACAGACATTTTTTGTAGTGTGCTGCAGTGTTAGAAAACTGCTTTCAAGCACAATGGACAGCAACTCATTTACATTTCATTTAATGCCTAATGTGGGCATATTATTGCATTTGTTTTCAGAGACATTTTGAGACCAGAAGGTGATAAATACTGCTATGTATCCCTCAGCCTAGGCCCACCTGAGCCAGCATTCATACCTTCACTCTGTACCCAGAATCCACCAGGAACTTGCTGCTGTTGATGCAGCCGTGTACTTTAAACTTCTCCTCTGATTGGTGCAGCCTGTGATGGAGATCATTTTTAATTTGGCATTTCCTATCCTATCCCACCCGAATTTGGAATATCCAATTTGCGAACGATGTACAAGCTTGCTCATATATATACGGCCCTTGCTGCCGGCTCGGGAGAGCGAAGACAACTTGCGGTTCTCCTCCGAAAAACATGCTTCTATTCACACCGCAGCTGCAAGCCGCACGTGCGGAGAGCGGGGGTGGAGGAAACCCAATCATACCCGTGCGCAGAGGAGCAAGCCACGGGCACCCGGACCGGACGGCCAACAGGGCTCGCTCGAGCAATGAACACCGCTATCCCCTCCAACTGAATCCCTCCCATAGTCCACGGTTGGCATCGGCACGGATGGATCGGATCGGATCGGAGACCGTTGTGCTCACTCATGTGTCAAGTTTTACAGAGTGAGCTTCCCCAGCAGCCCCGAAGTTAAAATTGAACCTTTCAGAATGAATGAAAAAACTCTGGGGAGTCTGTGTGTGTGTGTGTGTGTGGGGGGGGGGGTTGAATTAAGGCGAGTACATAGTGCCAGGTCACCTGTAAATGCCTTGGGCAGCGTCCAGGCTCATTTGAGCCCGTCTTTTCCAGGAAAGTTTGTCCTTTCCGGATCGTAGCACTTCCTGCAGACTTCCCTTCTCACAGAACTCCATGACAATGAGATAGTTTGGGCTGGGTCCTGAGGGAGCGCACAAGCGACACTGGTCACATGACAACTATTGAGGAGGATGCAATGCAGTATCACTGTCATGAAGTCAATTTTTTCAACAAAACCGAAATTCCTAGATGAGACATTACATTACATTCATCTGGCAGACACTTTTATCCAAAGTGACGCACAATAAGTGTTTACTGAAGGTCATTGAAGCAACTACAAACAGCACAGATAAACTACACTGCCTGGCCAAAAAAAAGTCGCCGTTGCACCCGTCATGCATAGTGCCCACTGTACAAGCCTCTGGAGGCAGTGTTATGATCTGGGTTTGCTTCAATTGGTCAGGTCTAGGCTCAGCAACGTTATGCAGCAATACAATGAAGTCAGCTGAGTACCTGAATGTACTGAATGACCAGGTTATCCCATCAATGGGCATATTCCAGGATGACAATGCCAAGATTCATCAGGCCCAAATTGTGAAAGAGTGGTTCAGGGAGCATGAGGAATCATTTTCACACATGAATTGGCCACCAGAGTCCTGATCTTAACCCCAGTGAAAGTCTTTGGGATGTGCTGGAGAAGACTTTACGGAGTGGTTAGACTCTCCCGTCGTCAATACAAGATCTTGGCCAAAAATGAATGCAACTCTGGACAGAAATAAATGTTGTGACGTTGCATAAGGTTGTCGAAACAATGCCACGACGAATGCACGCCGTAATCAAAGCTAAAGGCGGTCCAACGAAATATTAGAGTGTGCGACTTTTTTTTTGGTCAGGCAGTGTACATTTTTATCATAACATAGCAGCTATCCATAGACATGAACATTGAGTCTAGTACTGTATACACAGTAAGGTTAAGTCTTAAGGCTAAGTCAGTCAGACATGTTAAACTACAACATCACAAAAACAATAATTAAGGTAGGATACAAGCAAAAAAACAAGACAAGTGCTATAAATAAAACTCAAAATAAAAGTAATCATTTTATCTGAAACATCAGGCTCACCATTCTCATCCTGGACACATATTCCAAACATGCGCAATATGTTTGGCGACTCAAAGCGCCTCATGGTCTCCACCTCCTTTTTGAATATGCTTCTCACTTCACTGTGGCACAAATATGATTGCAGATACTAAAATGTATTATAATTTGAAGATACAAAAAATAACCTCTTGTGGGCCATGATATGATTCCAAATGGTGGCAAAATATGTTCGTTAGTTGCTCTCTGCTCCCCTGGGGTGATAATCCAGAATAGGGTATTTGTTGCTCTCCATTCACTTCTATAGGGCAGCTAAAACGGTCTCAAAATGACACTTCTAGCACTTATACGAACGCGAACGAAACGGATTCTATCAATACAAACAATAACCAGTCCTCATACGTATTATTTTTTGAGTAATTAAAATTAATTATAAAAGTACTATTTTCTTCAATATTGTGAGCAAGCTACCAGAAAACACTAGCAAAATGTCGGCACGTCGGTTTGTTTACCATAGATATATACGACCAGGAACGCTTGATTCCGTGGAAATTTGGACCAATGAGTGGTTTCTGACACATGGGCGCATTAACGCTGTTTCTGGCGCAAGAATTACCTACCGGATCTATGTTCAAAATAAAATACAAAAAAGCCAAGAAAGGGCTATTTAACTTTCAAGAAAAAAATACATACAATGACTGGTTATTGTTTGTATTGACAGAATCCGCTTAGTTCGCGTTCGTATACATGCTAGAAGTGTCATTTTGAGACCGTTTTAGCTGCCCTATAGAAGTGAATGGAGAGCGACAAATACCCTATTCTGGATTATCACCCCAGGGGAGCACAGAGCAACTAATGAACATATTTCGCCACCATTTGGACTCACATCACGGCCTGGTAACTACACAACCCAAAGTTCTACCAAAGTTCAGTTGTGCTTTAATCGAGTGCAACTTCAATATTAACATATGTTTACAAAATACAAGCTAGGAAGAGGCCTTGGAATGGGAGTCATCTGTACTTAATTTAAACAGAGTTCAGTTTTCACTGATCCAAAAGTTGCAAAAAGTATTTAATAAAAAAAAGAGTATTTTGACATTCATGGTATGGCAAACAGAAAACTATGCACCTTCATTTAAACCTACCTCAGACTATTTTCAATGTTGTAGTTAAAGAGCAAGTTGCCTAAAAATGTAATTAGATGCACCATACAACTTGCCAAAGTATCATATCCAGTTTCTGGTTTAAAGAAGAAATGTAACATGGCTGCCCTTCATGCGAGCCAACCGATAAGAATGTGCATAGGCCTTTTCTTTTTGCTTATTCTCTTTGTACAAATCTTTAGCAGCTGTCAATTTGTATCCCAAGGGATTGCTGCTCCACATGTTTTTCAGGCATTACATTATGTGCCCGAAAAAACAATTGTGTGCAAACCTGTTCATGAAAGTGGGTGCGGTACTGATGTCCACAGGCTTTGACTTATTCACCTGCCTGCTTCTCTCTCAGTATTCACAGAACTGACATTGCCAAGAAATACAATACTCGCACAGAGTAACCTCACACACTCTCCATGAAAAAGTTACTGTCTGTTCACATTGTTTGCAGTTGTTTTGTATGTACACCTTTTATAATACATCTGAAATAGGCTGCTCTATGTAAAAGAAAAGAAACATTCCTGCGTGAACAAATTATAGATATGGGAGGAGACGAGAGAGATATGATGTCATGATCCCTGATATTGTGATAAGATACCTACAGTACATGGGTACTGAATGAGAAATATGTACCTTGGGGTAGTTTTTGCAGAGGAGATGTATCTTTTGATGGCCACAGTAAATCTGTTGTACTCTCCTTTGTATAACTCATGGCTGGGTGACGTCATGATGGGAATGTTGGGCACAGCGAAGACAAGTTCCTCGAGTTTGATCTCTCGAATATCCGGAAGAGGGAGACTGGGAGTCTCCACTGCCAAGAAGAGACAGGATTGAGGAGGTACTGGTTTTGAGGGATCCACAGGTGTTTTAGAAATGCATGTGCAGCTGATCGAAAAGTCAAGGAACAAGCTTTTCAAGTTTCTATCCAGTCAATGGCTCTCATAAACTAATTAAGAACTGCTCTGGAAGTCCACAGACCTGAGACAGTCCTGTAGGATGGCCTGTATACCGACCCTGAAACAGAACAGCACGGTCCAAACTCCAAACACAGGACCAGGGCAATTATTAACTGGAGAGCGACAAATACCCTATTCTGGATTATCAGCCCAGGGGAGCACAGAGCAACTAACGAACATATTTCGCCACTGGCCAGAGTAGCTTGTGGATTCGAAAATTCACCAGCCACTTTCAACATTTTACCAGCCACATGACCTTTTACAATACAAACAAACCTGGTTGGTTACCTGCCAAAGTGGCTGCTAGAGTAGAAAATGTTACCAGCCACAATCACATTTTTTTTACCAGCATTTGGCTGGTGGGGGGTGTTAATTTCACACTCTGCAGGACTGTAGCATGAGCAGAAATAAAAGAAGTTCAACCAGGACAGCGGAGTAGCCTACTGGCAGGGACTTTTGGGTACCGGAAGCATACAAGTCAAGGAACATGTAACTTCATGCATGGAACACAGCATAACACATGCAATACACCACACTGAGAGAGCACAACTCATAGCTGCTCAACTTAGCCTATTCAGCCACTAGGTTCAACAAATCCAGCTGTAATGACGACATCACTTTATAAATACAGCGAGCATCATAATTCATTGGACAGTGACACATCTTTTGTTATTTTGGTTCTGTCCTCTAGCACTTTGAGTTTGAAAGGATACAATGACTAGCGGAGACCGTTCACATTTTTTCAGTGGGCGTGTGGAGGCTTTTGTAGGCTTGGACCGTGGGCAGGGTTCCAGGGGGTGGACATTTGGGTTGCTCGGGGGGTCCTGCCGTTTGCCCATCCAGTCTAGAGGGGACTGTGACCTTGTCCCGGGTGGCTGGTTGGGGTCCGGGTGGGGGGGTGCCGGGGGTGTATTGCGGGAGTACAGGTAGAGCCATCCCAATCGATCGTATCCGTGTTATTGCGACGGGTTTGTATGGGTGTTTATTCCGGCGTGGTCTGGTGTCAGGCGCGTTCCCGGGTGTGTGCCCGGTTCCTGGTTGTCACCTGTTTGTGGAGGGGGTGAGGGAGTCCGGAGGCAGTGATCTCTTCAGATGTCTCGAGTAGGAGAGTGGCCACGTTGCGTGAAGTTCGTTGCGCTTGATTTTTTGCCGTGTCGTTTGCCTGGCGCATCGGACCAGCAAGCCAGGGACGGTTTGCAGCCGAGTGTGAAGCGGCCGAGTGGTGTGAAGCCGGGTGAATCAGCATTTCTCTGTCGGAAGTCTGATGACATGTCCCTCCTCAATGGGGGTGGGGTCCCCTCCCCAAGCGGTTGCGGAGTTCAAGTATGGGGGTGAGTGTCAGTTCCGGGAGGGTAAGTTCACGAGTGAGGGTAAGACGGAGCGGGAGGTCGACAGACGGATCGGTGTGGGCGTTGTTGCGGACGCGCGCCGGTGTGCCGGACCGTCGTGGTGAAGGAGGAGCTGAGAAGTCTGACCAGTCGATCTTCCTACCAGTCCCTCACTTCCTACCCTCAACTTTGGGTCACGAACTTTGGTCGATGTGAACGAAGAGAGAGAGAACATACAAGCGGCCGAAATGAGCTTTTAGGTAGGGAGGGCCGGGGCTTAGAGATGAGGTGAAGGGTGAGGGAGCGGACATCCGGAGGGGAGGCTCGAGAGCCGCGCTGCCTTCGCATCATCGAAAGGAGCTGCTGGGTGGGGTTCGGGCATCTGATTCGCCCCCCCCCCCCCCTGCTTGGAGGCGTTTGAGGTGGTCCAACTGGGCCGGGGGCGGACCCGAGACCCAGACCCAGAACCGAGATGGAGATATATATATATCTCCTGGGCCCTGCCTCGCCTCCCCCCAGGAGGAGGAGGAGGAGGAAAGCGTCGAGGGGGAGAAGGATGTCCCCCCCCTTCCTTAGCCTACGCCTCCCGCGACCGACTTTCGGATAAGCGGCTGATGATGATGATGATGATGAATGACAATGAGGTTGAAGTGCAGACTGTCAGCTTTAATTTGAGGGTATTTTCATCCATATCAGATAAACCGTTTATAAATTATAGAACCTTTTGCACATAGTCCCCCCCCCCCCATTTACAGGCATAAAAACATATTGGGCAGTTTGACATAATGGAGAATAAAGTAATCATTTTTAATATATGGTCACATATCCTTTGCATGTCATGACTTCCTGATGTCTGTGATCCAACAACATCAACATCACTTCAGGGTAGTTTCTCCTGACTCATTGTTTCATTGAGTTCAATAGGAAAATAAGTCAGGAGAAACAACCCTTGATCCATCCATATCTACTGCATATCCGGCAGCAGAATAATGGTTTGAGGCTCGTTTGATACCTCGGACCCTTGATGACTTAGAGCCATTTAGCCAAGCACGTGTTCCATACTATTCCAGTGTAAATCTAGTCCTACCCCCCAATTCCCATAGAGATCCATTCAAATGCAGAGATTATAGTATCGCTCGTAAGAGTACCTGGAAATAAAATACGATGTTGTTGGGTCACAGACATCAGGGAGTCATGACATGCAAAGGATATGCGACCAATTATTTAAAATTATTACTTTATTCTACACTATGTTAAACTGTCCAATATTTTTTGATGCCAGAAAATGGGGGGGGGGGTTCTTTAATTTCTAAACGGTTCATCCGATATGGATGAAAATACTCTCAAATTAAAGCTGACAGTCTGCACTTCAAACTCAAAGTGCAAGGATACAGAACCAAAATTTTAAAAAATGTGTCACTGTCCAATGAATTATGGTGCTCACTGTACGTGTTACCATGAGCTTTCTTTCTATTTTCTCTCCTTCAAACTGGAGGCTGTCTCAAAGCCATTTAGAGCTTTTAGGGGAAAGGAGGGTACTCACAAGACTTCAGCATGGTTTTCATCTCCTGCGTTTGCCCTACCAGGTTTTTATTTGCTTCTAGCACTGTGGGAAAATCAGTTCACAAACTCAAGAACACAATCAGTACTGTGAGAGTATACTTGTGGCTTAATGGCTTGTCATTTCTGCGAATTTATCATCTTGAAATATGAAAAATGATTTTGTTTCTCCACATGTTTTCAAATAGTTGGTGGCTAAAAAGTACTGCTACCAGTTTGATTTCAAAGCTTAATCTGAAATGGTCAGGGAAACCCACACTTTAAAATAAAGAATGAGAGTACGTAATGCACATACATTTTTACAAAACATGGTTCAGGAGTTGTTCAGTTCTGTCTTACATGTCTTCAGGTCCTTGCGATCGTTCTCCCTGTCCACCTTGTCCTCGTCCCGACGTCTTTTCTCTTCAAACACATACTCCCTTTGCTCTACCTGCAGGGCCAGAGAGAGCCGCTGGCGGCTGTCGTCCAGCCTCTCGTTCAGAGTTTGAAACTCGTCCCCCAGGTTGAAGGCCTTGACGATGCGAAGCAGTGTGCTTTTAGAGGTGTATTTTTTCACCACTACAAGCGCCGACTCCAAGGTGCCCTTGAGCTCCTTTAGGCCCTGCTGTACCACGTCAGGCTCCGGCCCGAGCCCTTTGACTTTCACAGGCCTTACGATGTCTTCCAGAGCGCGCACACGACCGGCCAACCTCTGGCAGCGCTTCTTATTGGCCTTCACCTCCCCACACAGAGCATACAGCTTCTCTGCAATACCCAGGATGGGATCCACAAAATCCATGGCTGGGCTTCAAAAGAGAGAGAAAAGAGAGAGTATTCACAGAGTAGACATTCTTTGTTTTGTGTAGAAGTACACATTAGCACTCTATAGAAGTTTGACTTTAAAACAGAAAATAACAAATAAACAATTCCCTAAGCACACAACAACTTTTTGGATAAGGATATTGGTTTAAGGGGCATATATCAAGGAAACTATAATAATAACTTATCGGCTCCCAGGTCATGCCATCAGTGCCTTCGTCAATGAGCTCAATGATGCCCTGGACCCAGATGGAGAACAGAAAAATGCCATCCCTACACAGCCACCAAACCACTTACTGCAAACTGCATGTTGTTAGTTTCAATGTACAAGAACAAATTCAGCTGGTATCTGACAAGCTGCAGGCTCTCACCTTGGTCATGAGAGCAGTAATGTGTCTTCTATTACAACATCAACAGCATTCACTTTGTTGGAAATTAAGTACTTTTCTAGCATTTAGCAGACACTCTTATCCAGAGCCACTTACACAACTTTTTAGCATTTAGAAATATAGCAGTGTTGCATTTAAATAAACAAGTGAACAATAAAAAGTTAATTTACATAATTAGTTTTAGTAAATACGCTGGTAACATGTGGGGATGCAATTTGCATCTCTGACACGAATAAATTCTACCTTTACTTAATCTGCATTCAAGTTTCCAATAATAAAAGAACAATAATTGTTTGGAGTTTTGTCTTTTGCCGTTATCAGTAATATCAGCAAGTCCTACCAAGGGATTCGCCAAGTATTTCAAAGCAGATATCAAGAAAATATTGACAAAACAGCATTATGGAAAATCTATTGAAATATATGCCTATAGCAGTGCATAGTAAGGTCAATACCTGAAAAGGAGACGACACTGAACCTCACAAGCTGTCACTCATTAACACAGTGTCACTCATTAACAGTGTCACAAATTAACACAAATTCTAATTTTCTGAGACACTGAATTTGGGTTTTCATTAGCTGTAAGCCATAATCATCAAAATTACAAGAAATAAAGGCTTGAAATATTTCACTATGTGTAATGAATCTATGATATATGAGTTTCACTTTCTGAAATGAGTGACAAAAAATATTGAACTTTTTCACGATATTCAAATTTTTTGAGCTGCACCTGTATGTCATAGTTAGTGGCACAATTTTGAGACCGTACCCTGGTAAGATGGTGGCCAGTAACCATGGTTTTATATCTATGAGCCAATCATCAGCTATCTGGTTTCTGAGACCCGTTTATGACATCACAGTGGGTTAGAAAGTACATGACACTTTGCCATAGGTTCCTATTATAGCTGTACCCAGGTAAGATGGCTGCCAAATTGTTCCATTTCAGAATGCCAAATTACTATTACATGATATGTCATAATTATCTATGGTTATATATGGTCATCACATTCCCTCTCCACGGAAAGGGTATGAGCAGTCCAATTCTGGTCTAATGCAGGTTGTACTTGTATACACACACTGATTAATAAAGTGCGTATTGTTGGTGATATTCCATCCCAGATAACCATTCGGTTAGAGAGATGCCTTCTTTGCTTTCGACAAAATTGAAACAAGTTGAAACCTGCAGGCTATGAAGAAAAGTGCGGCATTTATATGGCAAGGAGGGGCAGAATGAAAAAAGTTTGGATCGGCTTTGAACATTTTTTAAACAAACTGTATAAACAAACCAATTGGACAGCATTGTGACAACAAAAGGTTGTTGAATAGTCATTGAATTGTTATGGACAGAAGCAGATAAATAGATATGGCAATAATTTTTTAATATACCATGATATACATAAAACATATTGATATACTAAAATAACAATATGGAAGTGAAATAAATTACAATGCATAATAGAGTCCACAATCACTATAAGAAGGTTTATTTGATTTAAAATACCCAGGCCCTTCCATGGCTGCATAAGGATACAGACCAATGACTGAAATCTCAGTCATCTAAATGGAGTAGTGGATCTTAGGGTATTCTAAAATCATTGAAAGAGGAAGGAACTTCACAATTCTATAAAGCCAAGAGCAGACAATTAACAATCATTAACATGTGGTTTTCTGCGATTAAACCATTTAGGCTATTATCCATTTAATATCGGCCAAGCGGCAATAGGTTGGAAGCGCTTCAGGAGTTGCATCATACATAAATCAGTCCAGTGATTTGTCCTTTTGCAGCATGGCTTTCTGGCATCTGGTTGAACCTTTGTGACTGACCCAGAAGAGAGTCACTAATTGTATACTTCAATCATACACTTCATACTTTATCACGCTGAAGAGTAAGTGCTCTTCACAAGTCACTGAGTATCCTTACATTCAGTACTCAACACAGAGAGGTGTTCTTCAAAATCATGTGCCATACATGCCATACAAACTGTTCCACCAAACACAGACATAAATCGACACATATGATCTATAGTCTGCTCACTTAATAACAAACCATACAATTCATTGTTCATCCTGAGCATTATCTTGTGAAATACATTTTTCACAACTAATGAGTTTTCACTTTCCCTTCTCCATTTAGTTGAGCCCAGCAAGTTCGTTGTGAGAGATACAAACAAAAGAGCCGCACCTCAAAGCTGAACAAGGACACCTATTCTGCCGTAGAATAAGTGAGTTTTGAATTATTTGGTGACACCTTGAATGTACGTTTGGTGGACCGTAGTTCTATCCAATAACATTCCTATGACTGGACTATTCCTTGTTTTACGGTTTCCTCTCAGTGGCTTCTAGATTTAAAAAAATAAAACCAATTGGAGAAAAAAAAAAATACGAGACCTTCTAGCAACAGCAACATTCTGTTCACATTATTCTTTGTGCCACGTACATGCTTTTTTCAATCTTTGTTGAGTTCAATGAATGAACCCACATTCGACAGGAAGGAGGATTCAACCTGGAATGTTCGCCTGATGTTGTAAAATAAATCTCAAAGCTGAACAAGAACACACACACATGAATATAATCTCCTAACATTACTGCTGACCCAGAGAAACTGGTAACATGAGAACAACCAAGCTCTTTCGAGGTGAACTCGCTGTACTTACTGTGGAAAATGTCTCCTCCAGTCACTTGCTTCAGCACTCAGTCTACAAATGAAACTGCTCGGGTTGCCTGGCTCCTTTTCCTGTACCTCTTCACTGACTCCTCCCACACATTTACAACAGAACACAGCCTGCTGGCACGGCATTCAGTCAGCCGTCATGTTCACTGCTAATTTTACATCTTTCACTGTATGCCTTTTTTAAAATTAATCTACCTAAAACACCATGGATCTGTCTGACAAGAAAGGGGCAAACAGGTTGATAAAATTTTGTGCATATTCATAATTCTGTAGATAAACATTTAAAAATATATATCTACAGTGTTTATATTCCTTGACAGTGTACAATTGACTGAGCATTTTAAATGTGATGGTGCTTTTAAAATAAAGTTTCCTTGCTCGAAAACAAGCATTAAAGTGTATTTCCTTCTCCTGCACTGAAAAAGTAAAGATTATATACAAGTTAATAGTCTCATAAACAGCGTCACTGTCGAAGAGGGGGTGGGGGGTGGGGGGGGGCTGTTGAATCTATTCTGTTTAAAGAGCAACTTTTTACACAAATACAACTGGGAATACAAAATGAAGTGAAAAATAATCTAGGTAATAAAATTAATTGGTAAACATTATTTTAAAAAATAGGAAGGTAGATGATTCTACATTTGAGTGCAAAAAGCAACAACAATAAATTCAACATTTCAACCATGGAAAGCCAGTCAGGCAGGGTGTGAAATTATCCAGAATGCTGGTAAAAAAATGCAGTGTGACTGGTTTTTTTTACTCGAGCAGCCACTTTGGCAGGTAACCAACAAGGTGGTGCCATATTGTAAAAGGTTATATGGCTGGTAAAATGTTTAAAATGACTGGTGATTTTAAGAATCTACAAGCCACTCTGGCCAGTGGGTGAAAAAGTAAATTTCATGCCCTGCAGCCAGGGAACCAAAGTGACATTTGATGTGATTTTACATGGTGTGACCCACAGTGACTTGTCTTTTGTATGTCTGAACTACGATGCCACCTGGCACCATTATCTGAAACTAGGCATAGCATCTTAAAATAGGCATGCTAAGTGATACGTAGCATATTATGCATACAGTATATGATAGCTATTCCTTCCTACACTTTTGCCTTGCATTAAATAAGGAGACAGCGATTCCCACTAGAAATAGTGGAAATCTGCAACCAGAGTAGCCAGAAAAATCTGCCCTGGAAAATAAGAAGCAAAACCGAGATGATTACAATGGGATTTGTAGTCAGAAAAGCAGAGACCACAAGGACAAATCTGAACACCTCCTACAGAGGGCCTAGTAAGCTAGACAACTATGGTGAAATAAGCTTTAGTGCTGCAGAACAAGAGAGCTTAAAGCTTATACTGGGACTGCACCCTCTGTCCAATACTCAAATGCTTTTATGATATCTGCCCCCTGAGTTTCATTGCCTATGAGGAATACTTAACTTCATCCCAAGTACCACCAACAAACCTGTGGATACTTTCATCTCTAGGCTGGGCAGGGTCTCTCTGTAAAATAATAGAAATAAAACGACACGGAGTGCAAAATCAGGTTGAGCCAAAGAACAACGGTAGAAATGTAACAGCAAGCCATGCACAGAATATAATTATCACTGTGTTACTTATCTACTTGTTTTTATTCTTAATAGGTTATTCACATTAACACGCATTTCTCTTTAAACGCATTGTTGTGGATACTTGATCCAAACCTGTCTGATTATGCCAAATTTGTTGTGGATCTCCGAGTGAAAATATCTCAGAGTTGTTTTCAGAAATTCACAAATTTCTCTAAGTGTTTAATCATAGAGGACGAGGCAATAATTCTCAGAGAATAATAGACTTTATTTCATTAAATATACAACAAAAGTCCAGCGGAGTGCCCCCGCAGAGACTATCAAAAATGCCAGACCTTATCCCATACACCGCACGATCAAGGTGGCTGGCTGTGCCCCTCCGCAGAGACACTCGCAATTATTCTTGGTTTACAGTCCATCTTTATACAGTTTCTTATCAGATTGTACATCTCATTATTTGTCCATCTGACCTATTTGACCATACAAACACAGGCAATCTCTATCCCGCCTTTCTTCGAGAACTTTCCAATCTTCTCCACGTAACAGGTGTCTTGTCTTCTGAGGTCTCATTGGTTGTTTCCAGACATCAATCTCTGGCTCCGCCCTCTTTTATTAGCGTCATCCCGTGTCGAGAACCTTCCAGAACTTTCCTTCGTAGATTCCGTCACCCATCTCCAGCCCCGCCCTATGGCATCGCCTGTTTTTTAGGCCTGGGAAACCACCTGTTATCAGACCCTGGTTTCTTGGCTACTATCCAAGTTCTTTTTCAAATTCCTGGACTGCTGACGGACTCTCCGAAAACACCAGCCTTAAAATCCGCTTTGTTTAGGAACATCTTATCTTCTTATCAGACTCTGACTGGCCCTCAGCTCCCTCTAGTCAGAGAGACAGAGAAGATGTCTCTCTGCTCTTATAATATTTTACTGTGCTTATGAATGCATTTCTCTGTTCTTAATACATTTATACATTCTGTATATTTCTCTTAATACATTCACAGATACATATTCAAATATTATCAATACATATTATCACAGGTAATATAGTTTAAAGGTAATACATATTCAAATATAATCAATATATATTATCACAGGTGACCAATGGATTTAATGGAATTCCCAACAGCATTTCTACTAATGCAAAGCAGATCAAACCTTTTCAAATAATACTGGAATAATCAGCTCTGGGACTGTTTATACCCCACAAAGCAAAACCCAGGAGTCAAGGTGTGGTACATATGTGGTCGCACTATATACACTACGGTAGATTTTTTTCAAGTGGAATGGTGGGTATGTGATATCACAGAAAACAATTAAAGGGTAACTAATCCCTAGATCATTTTTTTTTTTTTTTTTTTTGCTGTAAACGTGTTTGTATGCCTACCTTATAATGAAACTTATTCATGCATTCCGTTATTTCAACAATTCTGAAATAATAACATAAATCACGAGAAACTGGTAGAAAAGCGTCTGGCCCTAACGGTTGAAATGTATTTTCTGCTCCCCACACTGCCCAAATCGTGATGTCAGAGGACAACATATGGATAACAACGCAAACAGCCGGCACCTGATGGGTTAGACCCACGACGTTACTTTCGTTTCGGCTCCACGTTTTTAAAACGTCCTGTTTATAAACTCTTATTCCACCTAAATAGTCCACTAAAATATGTTTTTGAAAATATTTGAGGTGAGAAATAGGCCATGCAGTTGCTGAATCTTGATTCATATTTGATGTGCAACGTCTAGTTTGACAGTTTGATCCGAGATAATTTGTACAATGTGTTAATTTATGCAAATGACGATGGACGCAGCTCCTCCGCCCCCACCCCTCTCTCCCTCTCTCTCCCAACAAAGTATTTTTCAAAATTGTTTCGTGGGCGGAGACAGGCTGAAACAGTGGGGTTAGTTTCCCTTTAAAATAAGGGGGATGGAAAGGAGTGTTTTATAAATGGGATGGTTTTTGTCAATTATTTTAACAGGGTGGGATGGCATCCCCCTTCAAATCGACCCTTATGGAGGGGCATGGCCTTCGATAGGCAGCATCTGGGCCTGGGTCGCTTGTTCTTAAAATGAGCTCTGGTGACACAGCACGTCCCTTCGTTCATCCCCCCCCTCACACAGACGGACATTTTGTTCTGTGCCTTCAACTAACGACACTGATGGCAACCAACAACTTGCTTATACACCCGTATCTCACGTCCCATAGTATTTTTGAGAGCATTTATTCAAACCTAGTATTTATTCAAACTTAATGACTAATTCTCATCCCTAATGGCCTTTTGTCGCGTGTCTCATTTCCCTGTTGACGACTGATAACGAGTGGTCGCAACATGATAGCGGCTCGTCACGTTTGCGTGTCGCTTCTACATTTTCTTGAACAGAAGAAAGCAGAAGGTTGCTGGGTGTGCAGCCCTGGTTGGGGACGGCTGTCTTGCCCAGCATCTATCTAAATAGCTTGATTATGTCCAGCTGTGTAAATGGGCATTACTTTCTAGAAAATTACGTAGATCACACATCACTCTGAATAAGATTGTCGGCTGGGGAAAATAAATAAATAAATGTAACATGTACATAAAATAACAAATCAGCGATATAGGGTAACGATGTTATGCAAAGCCAAGTTTTGACTTTTCCTTTTTTAACTTACTCTATGTTCTACTCCAGTTTACCATATTAAAGCCAGGGCAATGAAAAGGCATAAATCAATCATATTTATTTCTTTACATATGACACACTATGTATAGAGATTTTTCTGTACATGCTACTTCACACTGAAGGCGGTTTTCAGAAATAGCACAAGTACAAAATAGAACACTAAACCTTAAAGATTCTCTTCATCAATAAATATCACCGACTTAATTAAGCGTAAAAGTAATATTCCAATACACCAGAGGAACCGTCTGGCACAATGGCGTGAATTTTACCAGTATTTCTTCAAGTAGACTCTGTGACAAAGACAAGACTGTATTTAATGGAAAAAAATATATATGGTCCATAAAATAAATGAGTCCATATAAATCTACTTCTGTGCATAGCATGTGGCATTCAGCAGGACAAACAAACTGAGGGCAAAGTAAGGGAGGAGGGCTTTGGAGAACTGTCCCTCACTCGTACCATTCAGGGTCCCCAGGTGAAGACCTGTGACTTTTATAAAGCCGCTTGCACACTGCCCCAACTTTGACCAACATCCCAACATTCCAATGTTGGCAGTTGTATTTAGAATGTTGAGGAAAATAACGGTCAAGTTGTACACTGCCCAGACAAACCCAGACAAACTAACAGGGTTCCTTTAGCAGCCTAGCTTAGACCATCACATTTTTCATCTGAAGACAAAAAAAAACTTGACAAACAAACCAACAACCGCCAACAGACGCAGCACACCGAAGAGACGTCGGCGTTTGTTGGCTGTTTTTTTTGATGTTCGCTGGGGCAGTGTGCAAGCGAAGCGGCTTAAGTGTCAAGGTATCAGGCGTATCCCAGAATGCCGTGGGGAGGCTCAGAAGGTGTTCTGCAGAAGGCAATGGCAGCCGCAGCCAGTGGGGCAGACCTCCTGGGAGCGAAACCACTCCATCATGTGGCTGGTGTGCCCGCCGTGCCCGCAGTTCAGGCAGAAGTTGGAGGAGCCGCGCACGGCCACGTGGCAGATGGCGCACTGGAAGGTCAGGCGCTTGCACACGGCGCACTGGGTCCCCCGCACCTCGCTGCGGCAGTGGCAGCAGTACACCCCAAACTCTGCGGAGAGGAGAAACACAGCTGCCAATCACACGGCCAGACAACCACCGCTAAACAGGAAATCACCATGGCACGAGAGTTCCGGAACAAGCGTTCATCAACACCAGAGAGGTGTACGTACCTACTCCTCATACAGGCCGCCATCCAAGAACTATCAGTTCATTAAAGGTATAAAATTAAACAACAACAAAAAACCTCTCTTCAAGAAAAATGACACATTACTGAAAGAATACTAAAATCCCCAGTGTTTCCAACATGTTCCCCTCTTTCACTAATAATATAACACTCCTATTTATACTACTATTAAACCAACGACCAGAAAAGCAATGGTATACTCCTGCCATTGCCCTTGACCAAGGCACTGGCCTCAGTACTGGAGTTAGTCCCCGGGCGCTGCACTGTGGCTACCCACTGCTCCTAAGTAGCTAGGATGGGTCAAATGCAGAAGACAAATTACCCCACGGGGTCAACAAAGTATATCTTAAAATATGACAAGCGATGTGGCTCACCAATGCCCTTGTGTGGCTCTGGAGGACAAGAGGCAAACTTCAGCACCTCGGCCCTCTTCTCCCGTAAGCCCCAGCGGTGTAGGATCTCGCCATAGCACTTCTTAAAGTCATCAAACTGCAGGATATTTGCTGGGTCAAGGAGCCTGGAATTAACACAATGAGAGACACCAGCGAGTCAGGGCCGCCGATGCTGTCACTCAACTTGGGCGTCAGGAGGACAAACAGATGGCAGAGAGAGAGAGAGAGAGCAAGAGCAAGAGAGAGAGAGAGAAAGAAAGATAGAGAGAGAGATCTATAGAGTATTCTCCAAGACCCTTTCTATCCATTATAAAGACTTTAAGGAATGTGGAAGTCCATTTCCTTTTGCATTGGAACCGGTGTCACCTGACGATGATACCAAAATGTACCTTTTTGGAAAAACAATAAAATAACAGAAAAATATATATGTATATTAGAACACGTGGATCCAAGGACATACCAGTCCCTTCAGTCCCTCCTTACAACTGGACGGAATGGAAAGAACGGAAAAACAGAAAATGTGTTGGCCGATTACGCACCAACAGAAACGGCACGAGTTCAGCTCGCTTCAATGACTAGCAAAGTTTGGAAAAACAAAGACGTGACCTTTTACCTTTTACTCATGTCGTGCTGCTCTTTCTCCCTCTCTCGTGGATCTGTGTACACCTGGTTACCATAGCGATAATCATCTGGAGAAGACTCGGGCCAAGTCGCAGTATGCTCAGGGTCTCGGCCAACTGAAACGACCAGAGGAGAATCTTTTCCTTGGAAACAAAATATGGGAATTCTGGGGGCCATATCGACGACTAATATTTATTGGCCAATGCTGGTGCCAAAACTTCCCTGTTTTACATTATAGCTAAAATGTAAAACTGCAACCAAGTTTCCACACTCATAGAAGAAGAAGAAGCAGTCGAGGAGCAGATGTAAAATCATGAAGGAAAAATTTAACTAATTTTATTTCTAATGACAAAATATTTCACCAATTACATCATCTAGCAACTGGCTGGTTAGTCTTGATCCTAAAGACTGGTTAAGACACAGGCTGACAGGTTTTCTCCTTTAATTTGAGATTAAACCAATGACCAGAAAAGCTATTGTAAATAGACGATCACTTTCAGCAGTCATTTGTGTTCTCTGAACTGCAAATATTTAGAGAGAAAAGCAGTTTCTTACCAATGTTCCAGGCAGTTGTGTTTACCCCCGAGTCTGAGACGCTGGAGCCAGATGTGACAGATCCAGTGGTGTAGCTGGGCTGATGGGGGGGGGGGGGGGGGGGGTTGGAGGAGAAATCAAAGGATAACTCCATCCAGGCAACACTGTAATGCTTTTTTATTTAATTTTTTTTAAACCTATGTCAATAGACAGTGCAAGACAGCTACATGAAATTAATACACAAACAACAAAAAGCCATGCTGTTTTGTTTTTGTTTTTTAGAGACTCAAGTTCATGAACAGACAAAATGGATTGTTTGCAGGATGTATAAAGTGAGTAGATTTTATCCCGTTTTTGTATTGACAACTAAGCAAATGCTTTTCTATTAATATATAGCGGCCTGGATTCAAGAATTACTTAAGTTAAATACCAGTGTTAGTTTTTTTTTGGTTGGTGAGGCTGAACATTTGCTGAACTTTTGGTGATGATAAATGCTAACACCCGAATTTAACTGTGAGTCAAATTTCACGGAAAATGTTGACTGAATACAGGCTAATGTCTTCTGAAAGCTTGTTCAGTTGAGGTTGGTGCTGTAAATCTACTTACAGTGAGCCTAAGTAGAAGGGCTGTGATTCCTGGCTTGTTTGGCTTTTACTGGCAAAGCCACGCTTACACAACTGACAAGATGGTGAAAAAAGCCACATTATAACTTGGTTGTTTGGTTCGATATTTCACATGGCTGAGGACATGAGTCGAGCCTGGGTCGTGAGCCAGGAGGAGCTTACAAAGCGGGTGTGGTGCGGGGTAAAGATGGAGGAACGGTGAGGGTGGTTCCCAAACAGAGAGAAGTAGTCCTGGGGGCTGCACTGGGCCTCAAACACGCTGCACAGCATGGCCATGGTCTGGATGTCACTCATCTTGCTGTAGTGGTCCAGTCTAGGGAGCAAGCAGGGTTCAGAACGCTGACGCGTGATCACAGTTAAAAAAAAACGTGACCCTGTCGGGCCCAGGGTGAGTGAACGATACACACTCACAGTGTCTCCAGCAGGTGGCGCCCAAAAGGGTGCCTGGCCCAGGGAGTGCCAGCGTCCGGGTCCGAGTTTGGGCTCAGGTCACAGCCGGTGGCGGCTGAAGCCAGTGCCCAAACCTACAGGGAAGAAAGTTCCAGCATGTGAGGGCGGCTCCAGCTGCAGGGGACTCACTGTGACCGGCACATCTGGCCCCAAGCGTGGCCATGTGAAGAGGACTCTGTGTGATTTACACTGTGTGCAGTCACAGAAGGTGTGTGATGTCAGACGGTCACAGTCGCAGACAGTATGTGATGTCAGATGGTCACAGTCGCAGACAGTATGTGATGTCAGACGGTCACAGTCGCAGACAGTATGTGATGTCAGACGGTCAGTTACAGACAGCAGCCATACCACCGTGCACTCTGCTCCTGCTGAATGGCTGAAGCTAAGCAGGAGTGGGCTTGGTTAGTACTTGGATGGGAGACCTCCTGGGAAAAACTAAGTTGCTGCTGGAAGTGGTGTTGGTGGACCAGTAGGGGGCAATCTTCCCTCTGGTCAAATAAAAAATCCCAATGCCCCAGTGCAGTGATGGGGACACTGTGCTGTAGGAGATGCCGTCTTTCGGATGAGATGTTAAACCGAGGTCCTGACTCACTGTGGTCATTAAAGATCCCATGACACTTATCGTAAAGAGTAGGGGTTTCCCCGGTGTCCTGGCTAAATTCCCAACCTGGCTCTTTCAATCTGCCACCTAATCATCCCCCAGTTTAATTGGCTAAAATCATTCTCTCCCTCTCCACCTCAGCTGATGTGTGGTGAGCATTCTGGCGCAAAATGGCTGCCGTTGCATCACCCAGGTGGGTGCTACACATTGGTGGTGGTAGAGACGAGTTTCCCCCTCATCACTGTAAAGCACTTTGAGTGTCGAGAAAGGCGCTATATAAATACAAGGTATTATTATTATTATTATGTCAGGCGGTTACAGCCATAGACAGTATGTGATGTCAGGCAGTTACAGCCATCGACAGTATGTGATGTCAGACGGTCACAGTCGCAGACAGTATGTGATGTCAGACGGTCACAGTCGCACAGTATGTGATGTCAGACGGTCAGTTACAGACAGCATGTGATGTCAGACGGTCAGTTACAGATAGACTGTGATGTCAGACAGTCACAGACAGTATGTGATGTCAGACGGTCAGTTACAGACAGCATGTGATGTCAGACGGTCAGTTACAGACAGTATGTGATGTCAGGCGGTCACAGTTACAGACAGCATGTGATGTCAGGCGGTCACAGTCACAGACAGCATGTGATGTCAGGCGGTCACAGTCGCAGACAGTATGTGATGTCAGGCGGTCACAGTCGCAGACAGCATGTGATGTCAGGCGGTCAGTCGCAGACAGTATGTGATGTCAGGCGGTCACAGACAGTACCTTGGCCAGGTCCCTGCGGCCCACAGTGAGCGATGCGCTTGCGTTTCTCTGACACGTGTCCTGGATGTCGTTCACATTCAGACTGAAAACAGCATTAAAAGCAGCACGAGCATCAGAAACGATCTCCACACATCTGCACACTTAACAGCATCAATCCTTTTTAAATCACAACCTATGTGATTAAGTGCACTCTAGCAAACACAGCGACACGTAGCATCATTCGTACGGGTAGAAGTCGAGATGCTAAAACAAACGTAGTGTGAATAGCAATGCTGGATCTGCACCTTTCCAACATTGGTCCAATATAGAGGACAGCAATGACTTATGAATGGCAAAAGAGGACTACTGCTCTTTCATCACTGAATAATAAACAGACAACCGGTACATTTGTGCTCCTTGTTTCACTTACACAGGTTGCTAAACTCCCTTCTATACGGCTGGCATATTCTCTGCGGCCTCAAGCAGCCTACTCGTCTCCCGCATTTTGACAGTAATATATTCAGCATTGAGCTGAGGAAGGCACGCACATGTACGTCTCTCCCAGGATTTTGTGAACAGGCAGCAGACAGGATATCTCCTGGATGATCACTTTGCCCGCCAGCTTGATCGGCCGATTACTGGAGTCAGCCCCTTCTCGCTTGCTCTTCCAACGGCGCGATTTCTAACACAAAGAGTGAAGGGAAAACAACAGAGTGACAAAATGGACGCCTCAGGCCTGATTCCTTTTAACAGAGACCAGATTTGAAATGAACTTTAAAAATCCTGATTTCACTGTTAAAATTGTCAACCTGGAAAAATTCATCAAAAGCCCAAATTGTCTTGGCTTCATCTCAATGAAACGCAAGAAAAAGGCGATTTTGATCAGGCGAGAAAAGGCCAGCCCAGTGCAACACACATGGACGTGAGCAGAAGGGGATTACACTGGTGCAAGAGCGACTCGAGGGGTTTGAACAGGCAATACTGCGAGAAAAATGCCTTCCCAAGCCAGCAGAACCTTTTAACTGAATGTGGAAGAAGACGTCTGTCTAAAGGCCGTTATTTATCTCATCCTGGCTCAATCCGAAACAGGCTTTGTGTGCGAGGCCATTTCGCTGAAACTGGCGAATGACCTGCAACAATGACCTCCCATTGTGTGATTTGCGTGTTTCTGGAAAAAACATGGTTGTTACTTCCCTTATGGAAATGGAATATACTCCGGTACATTGTAACTACGAATAATTTTGTGAAAATATAAAGAATATCTCACAGTAGTATTTTTATTGCTAAATTATTATAATAACTGAAAGTGACAAAAAAATGCAATTGCCCATATATTGTGAAGTGTTGACGTATCTTGATAGCGTATTCTCAATATGTTTTCAGACAAGAAAAACTTGCTCCACGACAACCAACGATGTCATGGAGCAAGTGAACTGGGACGCAACAGTTTACAGTATTTCTCTGGTTACAGTTAGCATTAAATTGCGACAGAATAGTGTCTGACCAATGGGAAGGAATGTTAAAGAGAAAGAGAGAAAGAAAGAAAGATGTGTGTTTTGAGAGAGAGAGAGAGAATTGTGCATCCCCTTCACTGCATGAAAAGAGGAGTTCCTGTGAAATTTGCCGTGTGTCAGTCGTGAGCGGTAGTTTCCGCATCGACACAAACATTTCCAGAAACTTCACAACACTCCTAGGCCACGTCATCGGATATTTGGATTTCTGTACTCGGATATTCCTGACTAGGAGAAGTGGACGGCATGTCTGGTCATTTATGGCAAATTGCCGGACAAGAACACGTCCGTGCACGAGATTATGTCCATCACCGAAGGCACACACACATCCGCAAATCCGGCCAGATACAGTCAGTTTTCGGATTTGGGCACTGTAGTGCCCGCCCCGTAAACGCAAGCTTGTCATACAGTGCTTGGGTACACGTTAAAAGACTTTAGTGAAATGCAGATAGACCAGAGATAGAGAGCAGGAGGTGCAGACAGACCAGAGATAGAGAGCAGGAGGTGCAGATAGACCAGAGATAGAGAGCAGGAGGTGCAGATAGACCAGAGATAGAGAGTAGGAGGTGCAGATAGACCAGAGATAGAGAGCAGGAGGTGCAGATAGACCAGAGATAGAGAGCAGGAGGTGCAGATAGACCAGAGATAGAGAGCAGGAGGTGCAGATAGACCAGAGATAGAGAGCAGGAGGTGCAGAAGGAGCAGGAGATGGAGAGCAGGGGGAGTGGGAGGAGCAGAGGAGATGGAGAGCAGGAGGCGCAGAAGGAGCAGGAGGAGCTAGAGGCCTGGCCCCATGTGCAAGAGGAGGGGCGAGAGACGACTGGGTACCGGGCAGTCCTGAATGGTCTGAACGGACCAGCGGCGGGGGCCAGACAAGGGATGCTTCTGATTGGCAGAGAACAGCCCACAGCAGGGGGGTAGAGCGGGGGGGGGGGGGAGGGGGGGCGCGCCCCAAACACAGAGCCGGATCAATAAAGCCACAAAGAGAAGCACGGAGGAGGGGGGGGGTTTGAGGAGAAAAATTTCAAATAACATGCACAAAAACAAAACAAAAGCAACACAAAATAAAAACAGCAAGAAAATAACTGAGACAGCAAACCACAAGGCAATTAAGCTACAGCAGTTACAGTGTGAACACAAACGACGAGGAGCCACACATTCTGACCACCCAACCCATAAAAACAACTAACACAGTAACAATACAACTAACAAAATAACGATAACAATAGCTCTATACTAGCATCTCAGAAGCTCGTATCTACAGAGGAATGGAGTCGCTGGGGAAAGCCACACACAGGTAGAATGACGTTTCTCCTCCCTCCCAGCCCTGCCCCTACCCCTACCCGCTCCTTGTAGTAGAAGGACGAGATGGAGACTTGCTCCTTGTCGGCGCGGGTGGGGCTGCCGCTGTACAGCCGAAGAGTGCTTTGCGCCTCGGTGCGCATCTTCATCGGGGTCATGACCCCACTGTGGTAGGCGGACAGGGCGGACAGGGACCTGGGAGGACACAAGAGGCGGGGCCACATCACTGCCCGTCACCGGCACGTGCAAACAGCGACGTAACGGATAAATCACGAGCGCGATTAGCACGGACAGAGATTGACGCACAGGTTTTTCACGTGTGGAGGACTAACAGACGTAAATGTTGGGTCATGTGACGGGCGGGTTTACCTGGGAGTGGGCTCAGTCGGGGAAACAGAGCGGTGCATGGTGACGGGTCTGGTGAAATACACCAGGCAGCCTGTGGACCGAAACGATGATTCGTCAATTAGAGTCAGATACAAGGGAGATGACACCAAGGAACTCATCGACCACAACGCTTTTATTGTTTTCAACTGGCACACATTTTACATTTTGGGCTAGATTCAATCGACATTCATCGTTAACTTTGACTACAGAATAAACACAGCCGTTTCTCTCACAAATGCAGTTTGGCCAGAATTACCCATAATCTACTCGCCAAAATACCGCTTCTTTGTATTTTCAAATACATGTTTGAGTGCAATATTAAGCAGGGGTATTGCTGTCGTATGTCATTGAACAGGGAGCCAGAGAAGCGGTTGTGAGATTCACGATATAAGCAAAAGTGTCCCGTGCAATTTCACTCCTGTTTTCACAGATTTGTAAGCATATTTCTGAAATATGTGTGTGGAAAACAGGCTCCAGCGGTGGAGTGGTGCTGATACGAGCTCACCGGTCCCGCAGAAACGGGCCCCTGAGGTGCGTGGGAAGGGGATGTTGGCGTCCTGGTACGAGCCGTAAGTGTTGGTGACACGGGGGAATGGTTGTAGCGCTGGGGTCACCACGTACGGATTGGTGGCAGAGCTGTCATCCTGAGTCTGCAGAACACACGGGGGGAGGTCAGGGGTCACACAGGGCTATGTGTGTTTGGGATCAGTATGTGAGTGAGTGTACAGGAAGTTGCCTACAGGAAGTGAATATAAACTGGGAGTTGTTGAAGCTTAATTCCTCACGAATATGAGCACTATATGATTTGCTGATATTATATAAATATGAAGAATATGAGGAAGTGTGTATAGGACGTGTGTGTACAGGAACGTGTGTGTACAGGACGTGTGTGTACAGCGTGAGGACACTCACCATGCAGGACTCCAGGCAGGACACCAGCTGCCGCACACACGGCTCCAGACAGTTCTGATTCCTCTTTACTTTCTGCAGAGACGTGTCCGTCAGGATCTAAAACACAGGAGCACTTTCTTTCACTCTAGTCTACTGAGAGTCTATATAATTGATAGAATTTCAAACATTTGTGTGGAAAAGCTGCTCAAGTATGTTGTGATCATACTGTGATGAAGGTGAATCGTTACCTTCTGGATCTTGGTCTTCATAGACGTCTGAATGGTAGTGGGGCTGACAAACTGAAAGGACGGTGCCGCATTGTTGGGGTACTGGGCGGGGAACTTGACCACAAGGCGGACCCGGTTGGTGCCACAGTGTGCCGACACAAAGCAACTCCGGTTCACAGCGTCCAACTGCAAACAGATTATCACATCCGGCCCGCACACCAATTACCACATCCGGCCAGCGCACCGATTACCACATCCGGCCCGCGCCCCGATTACCACATCCGGCCCGCGCCCCGATTACCACATCCGGCCCACACACACATTACCACATAAGGCCCACACACACATTACCACATCCGGCCCACACACACATTACCACATCCGGCCCACACACTGCATTAGCACCTGGTCCTAAGCTAATCACTGTACACAGTGCTTTCCTTTAATTAAATGTTGTGCCGTAAAGCTCATTATTTTCAGCTACCTAAAAGTCTCCATTTAACTTAACCACTGTTTACCATTATTATCCAAAACAAACATGAAAAATGTTGTTCTCAAACGCTGAAGATGTGCGAGTGACAGAAACCCGAGACCATGCGGAGCTTCGGGGGGCGTGGTTCACCTCCACGTTAACGTTGCGGATCTGCAGGTTGACCAATGAAAACTCCTGCTGCAGGGTCTGGGGGAGGCCAAGGGGCTCCTGTCTGCTGCTGGGAATCATGCCAGACTGGGGGTCATCCGGATCTGTGAATGTCGGGGAACACACAACACGGGCGGGTCAGTCTGGTCAACGGCGGGGCGTCTCGGTGCCGTAGCCGGTAGAGCAAGATCCGCAAGCTCATTGCGAGCCAAGACGTTGACGGTTTGACTCCGGCTGAGCGATCTTTGTCGCATGTCCCTACCTCTCTCCCACTCCCCATTTCTTTTTTTTTTTCATCTCAGTGATTTTTGTAGATCAGAAATAGCCAAAGCTAAAGTGCTATTTCTTCTAGAAGTGAATATCAAAATAAATAAAGGCATTGTGGACAGCAGGTTATCACTGTACTTTGGCAACTAAAGTAACTACTGGAAGCTGAATGTTGTATTCAGACCAGGTCCAATAAGTTAAAAGAAAAAGAGCAAGTGATTACTTACCAATGTTTGAGAAGTAATAAAATGACAGCCCATTGTTTACGCCCCCTCTACTTATCAGGAAACACCCTTTTACCTATTCTCTTCGACTACAGTCACCTCATAACCTCCTGCTCCTCACCTCCGGGGTCCCCTATAGTGAGGCTGGGGGCCTGTGGGGGTTCAGGGTCCTGGGACTGCTTCTCAGAATCTGGGGTCAACGTCATCCCCTCGATCAGCTCCTCCACAATGTCATTGGCGCAGAGCTTCAGACACATCAACCCACTGATTATACACAGTGCAAGAATACTGTGGATACTAAACCTGTATCACAGCAATACTATTCGTCCAGATGTCTTGTATATATCTGCAGTTCATGAACAATGAAAAAGGCTACGGCTCTGTTGGCCTCCACTGAACTTGCCTTCTGGAGCTGTGGATCCACACGCCATATTCTCAGCGTCTGATCCCTGGACCAGGTGACCAGCTGGTAGTCCTTGGAGCCTATGGGAGAGGACATAGAGCGAACAGCTGGAGACACCAGCCCATGGCATGCAGACACGCCGGACCACTAAGGCCCTGATTTAAACACAGCTTTGCTGGGCCCACAGCATTGCCTGAGCAGGGAGGGGGAGACTCACCTTCTCTCTGCCTGCGCCACTGGAACTCGAGCACCACGTCATCGTGGCCCACGAAGGCATGCACCGGGTTGTTCAGGTCAAGGGCGCTCCACAAGAGCAGGCTGTTCTCCCTCCGAAGCTGGGGCACCATCACTGTCACCAGCCCGTTGGAGAAGGGCTACAAGGGTGGAAGACCGGAGAGCTGCATAAACCCACATACTCATGCCAACCCTATATGTACCAGGCCTGTGGGCTGTGTGCATAAACAGACTGGTTTAGAGGGATGTCCTTGATGAAGACTGTGTTTGATGATGATGTGCTTGATGAAGATGCGTTTGATGAAGACTGAGTTTGATGCTTACAGCCATAGATATATAACCACAGATATGACATATCAGGTAATGTAATAGTAATTTGGAATTCTGAAATGGAACAATTTGGCAGCCATTTTACCTGGGTACAGCTATAATAGGAACCTATGGCAAAGTGTCCATGTACTTTCTAACCCACTGTGATGTCATAATCAGGTCTTAGAAGCCAGATAGCTGATGATTGGCTCATAGATATAAAATCATAGTTACTGGCCACCATCTTACCTGGGTATGGTCTCAAAAATTGTGCCACTAACTATGACATATGTCACATCTATGGTTCTATATCTATACTCACAGCACTGTTGGAGGCCACTCACTGTGTATCGTGCCTTCCACACTGGCACCTGGCAGGACAGGATGTTCAGGTATTTCCGTGGCTGTCTGTAGTCCCAGAACTGCACAGACAGACACACAGACAGGCAATGTACAGTAGAAAAAAAAATCAAAAACAACAATATATAAAATAGAAAAATACCTCTGGACTCACACATTTTAATGACATTTTGATAAAAAATATAGAGTGTGTATTCATATGCTTACCCGCACTGAGTTATCCTGGCTGGAAGTAGCGAGGATGTACTCATTGTCAGGGTGCCAGTCCAGGCCATGTATCTTAGACAGGTGGGCAGCCACATATTCCACAGCTGTGTTGGGTTTCTGAGTAGAGGAAAAGACAAACAACCATCAACCCGTAGTGTCGAATGGAGCTATGAGAAATAACAAACCCAAGCACAAACAACTATCAACCCATAGCGTCTACTGGAGCTATGAGAAATAACAGATCCAAGCACAAACAACCATCAACCCGTAGCGTCTACTGGAGCTATGAGAAATAACAGATCCAAGCACAAACAACCATCAACCAGTAGCGTCGACTGGAGCTATGAGAAATAACAAACCCAAGCACAAACAACCATCAACCCGTAGCGTCTACTGGAGCTAAGAGAAATAACAAACCCAAGCACAAACAACCATCAACCCGTAGCGTCTACTGGAGCTAAGAGAAATAACAGATCCAAGCACAAACAACCATCAACCCGTAGCGTCTACTGGAGCTATGAGAAATAACAGATCCAAGCACAAGCAACCATCAACCCGTAGCGTCTACTGGAGCTATGAGAAATAACAGATCCAAGCACAAGCAACCATCAACCCGTAGCGTCTACTGGAGCTAAGATAAATAACAGACCCAAGCACAAACAACTATCAACCCATAGCGTCTACTGGAGCTATGAGAAATAACAAATCCAAGCACAAGCAACCATCAACCCGTAGCGTCTACTGGAGCTATGAGAAATAACAGATCCAAGCACAAACAACCATCAACCCGTAGCGTCTACTGGAGCTATGAGAAATAACAAATCCAAGCACAAGCAACCATCAACCCGTAGCGTCTACTGGAGCTATGAGAAATAACAGATCCAAGCACAAACAACCATCAACCCGTAGCGTCTACTGGAGCTAAGAGAAATAACAGATCCAAGCACAAACAACCATCAACCCGTAGCGTCTACTGGAGCTAAGATAAATAACAGATCCAAGCACAAACAACCATCAACCCGTAGCGTCTACTGGAGCTAAGAGAAATAACAGATCCAAGCACAAACAACCATCAACTTGTAGCGTCTACTGGAGCTAAGAGAAATAACAGATCCAAGCACAAACAACCATCAACCCGTAGCGTCTACTGGAGCTAAGAGAAATAACAAATCCAAGCACAAACAACCATCAACCCGTAGCGTCTACTGGAGCTAAGAGAAATAACAGATCCAAGCACAAACAACCATCAACCCGTAGCGTCTACTGGAGCTATGAGAAATAACAGATCCAAGCACAAACAACCATCAACCCGTAGCGTCTACTGGAGCTAAGAGAAATAACAGATCCAAGCACAAACAACCATCAACCCGTAGCGTCTAGTGGAGCTAAGATAAATAACAGATCCAAGCACAGTGCAAACATAAAACTCCAACAAAGAAGACCCGGGTCTTTGTTTGGATAAAAAAACATTTACCCATAATTTCATCTGACAGGGTCATGGCTCAAGGCTGGGTCACAAGCCTCTGCTCTCAAGGTTAATATAATGACAAATCAGCTCTACAGCTGAGAAGTAAGAATCCCCCAGGGCCTGAAACACTAACGCCCTGCTCACCCTCTTGTCCCAGATGCGCACGTCTCCGTCATGGCTGGAGGCCAGGCAGTACTGGTTCCGCTTGTTCCACTTCACCTGAGAGGCCCCCGCTTCACGTGACATCAGAGAGGAACAGGTTCAAAAGATGGACAAGGGATGGGGAATATGGGATCCGACACAAAGAAAGGGAATGTGGGAGAGAAGGTTCCAGTGAGTCTGGGAGAAATCACACTACAACCGTATTGATTATTTAAGAACCACAGACACTCACCCACAGCAGACAGGGCAACGGTAGGCTTCCGTGTATCTCTGAAAAGACAAACTCAGTCAAGTTATTTTCTCAGTCAAGAGATCACTCTGATGTTATTAAGATATGCATATTTTATTATCAATGAAATATTATTTTAATGAAGTATTATACTCATGCTTTTGATTTCCTGCAGTAAAACACTCTTCCCATTTACCTGGTGTCCCAGATGTAAATATAGGTGTCCACAGAGCTGGTGACAAGAAATTCTGGTTCAAACCAAGACCAGTCCAGGTCACTGTGTGTAACAAAAGAAAAAAATACATTTCAGGAGGAGCGGTACTGAATTCATGTTTTCTTTAAAAAAAAAAATCTGATTTTCCCCCTCCCCTTTTTCTCCCAATTTGGTATCCAATTGAACCCTATGCTAGTCAATTACCCCCGTGTAGCAACCGCTAGAGAATCGCTGCTATGCACCCCGTCAGCCGGTAGTAAGAAGGAGGGCGCCACGTCCTCTTCAGGGCGCAACTCCTCATACTCCTGACCGTGGCCTCGCCCAGGGCCGCTCTTTCTGCGCGCAACGATTCTCTCCAAGCCCCTCCACTTCATGTTTTTTTAAGAATTAATAGTTTGTGTCAAAGTATGTGACCATACCTGCATCTTAACCCCTTAACTAGCATCGGGCTGGAAGTGGTTTTGTTTATGAGCATTCAAACGCGAGAGGTCTTTTCATTTCTTTATCTTTGTCTAACTCGTGCCTTCGAGTCTTTTCGCCCATTACCTGGGTCGATATAATTTATCTTCTGTTTGGTTCACCTCCTTTAGTTTCCTCTCTTATACTGAGAGCGAGAGGTGAATTCTCCCCTTATTATTTTCACTCAAGCCTACGAGTTTTTTTCGCCCATTATTGTCTGGGCTGTTATTGTTCATTCTCTATTCTGGTTACCTCTGTTTAATGCCCTCTCGGATCGAGAGCAAGAGGCATTCCTCCCCTTTCCTCCTTCGCGGAACTTTCCGCTCTTGTGGTTATTCCTACGGGGATAACTTTTAGATTCCCTCTGTCGTGTTTGGTCCTCCGAACCCAACCCCTTACAATACCAGCAAATTTTTTTTTTTAAATCTCTTAGCCGAGAAAAGAAACTGTGTTTGAGCTTCTGTTACTCTGTTTCAGTAATAATTTCAGTAATTCTGACTCCCAAAGAGTTATCCGACAGAAAAAAACAGGATTATCCCAGTAGTGAAAGGGGTTCAAGAACATTCACCATTTCATTTTCAGGCTTTCGTTGGTGGTCCGAGAAAAGGGGTTAACTTAACAAGCGAACATTTTATGACATAGCCAAAGCTGCAGCTGTTGTTAGGAGCTCCAGATGTTCATGTGTGTTACCTGATGACACGCGTGTGCCCCTGCAGGGATGCGTGGATCTCCCCAGCCCCGTCACTCCACTTGTACAGGTCCACCCGCTGATTACTCTAGAGCAGCAACAACTCCGTTTCAGATGACATGTGAACTCATTATTGGATTAGAAATTACATATGCTATCAGTTGCCTTGCGAATCAGTCAGGCATAGCAGCCATCAACATTAGTTGGACAGGGGAGGGCGAGAGTCCTGCTTTGTGCAGTTCAAGATACTGGAGACCATGACAGAGTTCAAGACAACATCCACATGGAGTTCAGACAAATCTTTACGAAAACCTAACAAGAACTCATGCATGGTGGTTTTGAAACGATGACATTCAGGAACGATCAGCACTCAACATTTTTAATTAAGATGTGGCTCAAAGATTTGAACATTTTGGTTGAAAGTGCAGTTTGGGAATGATTGCATTGTCAGTTCTACCTTCTGAACTGTGCGAAATTGGAATCTCTTTGTTCTGCCATCTAACGTTCCTAGCACGTTTGTTACAGCTGGAGACAATCACTTGATTTTTGACTGCCCGTTTCCAAAGAGACTCACAGAGGCAGCGAAGAGGTAGGCCCCAGATTCATGGGGGTTCCATTGCACAGTCCCCACATCCCACTTGCTCTGACGACCTATTTTTCTGGGGGCCTCAGAAGGGTTTTCAAGATTGACGACATACAGGAAGCGCCTCCTAGAACACATACGACCCCAAAACATTAACACTCTGTGTGACTGGGTTGGTCTGGTGCATTATTAAATCCTATACATCTTAAGAAAATACATTTTAATGACTTAACATTACAATAAAATAAAAAGCACATCTTTATTGTTTTTTATACAGGCTAATGTGATACCAAGAGCTTCATAAAATCACCCCAAAAAAAAAAACTGAAAAACTCCAGAGCATAATAATGGACATGGCAATATTAAAGCTAAAAATGGCAAACTGCTTCTCTGTTATTCAGATAGAAATTCTACAGGATGGTGTTGAATTGCTCAGCTCACCCAGAGAGCACAGCGTGGCGGCCCAGGCAATCCACTGACATAGCGGTGGCCTGCAATGACAGTTTGTGCAAAAAAGCACATATAAAGGCCTGATTTACACAGATATTTAGCATGTGCAAAACCTATTAGCACACACAAAACCAATAAAACAACCAATGATTGGTGCAAAACAAATACCGTTGCCAATCATTGGTCGTGCTATTGGTTTTTCTTGGTTTTGTGTGCAAAATGTCTTAGCAAATCAGGACAAGTACATTACTGTGAACTTTTCAATACAAATATTTTCTTGAAAACCACTTTCACCTGTCGTCTTACCATTTGTCACAAGTGTTTCCCCCTTTGCAATAGAGCTTAATTGCATTCTCTGTTCATTTCACTGACTGCTCTTAACTCCCAATATATATAAACACATAATATATATTTTTTTTTTAAGCAAGTGATTTAGTTAAGTCTTCATCAATGTTCATTAATAACCGTGGCTACTTAATTACGGCGACAGACATCTTGTATAATATGAAAACCCTCCGTGTAAACTCGTGTTTAGGTTCTTAAGTTTGGAAATGATTAAAGTTAAATGGAATAGGGGACTCTCGTGTGGAAACGGTATGCTAATATATAGTAGACCTATCCTATTTTATACTTTAGTATATCGCAGTATAATTAAAGTTTATATAATACAAGTTAATAATACTTAAGTACACTACTTTTTCGCATGGGGAAGATTCAGAAGTAGCGGGGGACAATGACAGGAGTGAATGTCCTGACGTGAGTAGAGAGTGAAAAAGTAAGGCTAGCAAATTCAGCTCCATTGCAAATGCAGTATAAGTGCAATACAAAAGCATTTGTACTGTAACATAGCTAATTATAGACAGCTAGTTTACTAACCATGCAAACCAAGTTGTGCAAAACACTTGGTCATAGCATTTTGCGCACCGGCGTATGTACCAGTTTACTCAGATAGTTATAATTTCATAAACACTCTGACTCTGCTTCCTCTCCCCGTCAGTACCTGTGAATCTCTGAACTCCACCACAACATTCTCACTGCTCCAGCGGGCCGCCATCTTCCGTCCACCGTAACAACAACACTGTCGTGACGTCACTCGGAAGCGCAAAACAAAACCTAACTTATCACCCACAGTGGTATCGTGTCACAATTAATCGATCAAACGCATTGATACGCCCAATTACAAAGACGATAGTGCGGCATTGGTACCTGATTTAAAAACTGAGCTTTATTAACTTGATTAAGTTAACGACCAAACATAGCTAATGACAGACTCAATGCAGTGCGACACTTTCACCACCAGAGGGACCCTTTCTATTTAACGTCACAAGTTATGTCGAGCGAGTGCATAATTAGCTTGATAAATTACTGCTTTTCTAGTGTCACATTCATGCTTATGCAAATACAAAACATTTAAAAATAAAATTATGAAGACGACAGGCTTCCAGGGAAAAACAAGTATTGTTGGTGGTGCATTCCGATGACAGACGGTGCAGAGCAGATTTGGACCAGCTGACATCTATGGTTGACATGCGTATCTCTGATTGGGTGCGTTTGGAAAGTGTTTCAAGATGGCCGCCACCATGGTGGAACATGTTGTTGCTGATGCTGGAGCTTTCTTGAAAAAAGCACCGTTGCAGGTGAGATTCAATGGCAAAAATTCAGATTTAATAACAAATAATTTGCATGACGTGCACGACGTATTTGTCAAAAAGTCATAGCTATCGATGTTAGCTGCTCATTGCTTTGTTGGCAAAGTGCCTCTGCTAACCGTACTGTAGCGTTATTAAATCGGGGTTCTACATTGTCCTTGTCTTAATTCAAATGGCTTGTTAATTAGGTATATTGCCTGGGAACTCACTCGTAACGTTAGCCAAGTAGAGAATTACGGTAAAGTAATGGCTGTCCAATGTCAGACATTGGTGCATCGTTATGTGTCAGCAGTTTCACTAGGCTACATCGCGTTGGCAGTCATTGTTCTATAAATGGCATTACAGTGGATACATTTTTGCATTTTTTTTTAGGATATAGGGACGAACATCTACACCCTGAAGGAGGTTGTCGATGAAATCCGGGACAAACAGACGAGAAGGAGTTTAGCTTTTCTCCCTTATAAACTCAATTTTAAGGAGCCCTTTCCAGAACATGTACGATTCGGTGGGTGATTTGCAGAAATGTGTTTTCACTATTTAAATCGTATTGTTTTATGAGAATCACATAATGGGTTCAAGGAGTTCTTCTGCTATAATAATCACTTGTTTGTTACTTTTTTGTTTTTTATCATTATTTTCCAGTGACTGAGTTTTCCAAAAAGACAGGAGACTACCCCAGTCTCTCTGCCACAGACATCAAGGTATTGGCCTTAACATATCAATTGGAAGCAGAACATGTGGGGGAGGCTCACTTAAAGAAAGAACCTGAAGTTAAAGTAAGGACACATCAAGCAGATGGTGTAAATGTATTATACGTATAAGTTAAGTGAAGTATACAGTTGGCAAAAATGCATTTTCTTGATACCAGGTTGAAGTGTGCAACACGCTGCGCCATCCTGAAGCCCCAGTAGACATTGCTGGGTTCCATCTGCCCTCAAAGGTAAGCCAGAAGCTAACTATTTACTGTCTGGTACACTTATACAAATTTGTCAAAAACCATATTTATTAAAGGGTTCACATAGTTCTTAAATTTGAGAATGCTTTAATCCTGGAAAGTCCTCAAATATCCTACTGCCCTTTGGAAAGTCATGGGATATTACTTTTTAACAGTAACAATTAACATTATTTTATTTTCTGTTGGGAACAAAATACAACCAACACACTATCCTAATGTTATTTTGCATACAGTCTAATCAGACTAACTATGGTTTTAAGTTAATTCAATTCGCAACCAAATGGTTAGCATTTGCTGTCAAGCACACCAGAAAATATCTGTGCAAAACCTATTTTAAGTAATGTCTCAAAAAATCTGATCATCTTTGAAGTTACCTAATTATGCTGGAATTTTACTTTCAGCAGGAACACATTAAAAATCTTGCAATAAAAATGTATTTTAATTTGTATAAATGGGACAAACGTGTTCAATCCTTTGTTTGGTGTCATGCATGGGACTGAAGCCAATTTGTTTCTTAAAATATTTTCTCAAGGAGCAATGAGTCAGTTGTGCTCCTTAAAAGGGCAAAGCATTTTCTGATGCTCCAAGTCTTACCTTGTTTGAGTATAAATCATCTTACCATATACAATCTTCAACCAATGATCCCAAATAAAGAAACCTTCAGAGAAGCCAGGGACAGACTTCCAGAGCGCAACTCCCTCCAAGAGCACCTCAGCTCCAGAAAGTCCAGAATTCAACAGCTTCCTCTTCTGGAGAAACCCTCTGCCCAACATCGAGGCTGATCTTCTGGAACTTCTGGTGAGAACAACACTGATGACAGGAGTATCAAGAGCTTTGCTCCTTCCGGCTATGTAACGAGACAGAACACCATGGCCTAAAACCAGCCTGGATGAGAAATTAACTGGCATTTTGATTTACCCACAGAGTGGTCAAACAGTCTCAACAGCCGACAGCCCTGGCACAGGGGCCAGATCAGTCGGTCTCTCTCCTGGGGGGAAAGGTGGGGGGAAAGGTGGGGGCTCATTTGAGGGTGGCAGTGGCTCAGAGGGAGACAGTGAAGAGGAAGAGGATGAGGATGATGATGAGGAGGATGATGGTGGAGGCTGGATCACACCCAGTAACATCAAACAGGTCCAGCTTGATGTGGGAAACTGGGAGTCTCCTACAGACGTTAAAGTGGGCTGCATGACCACAGATTTTGCGATGCAGGTAAGAATTAATCCTGCATACTGACAACCGTACACCGAGTGAAGCTGGAACATCTTAGTTGCGTTCGTCCCATTTATTTCAACTGCTATTTTTTTGAGGACTCGTTTGTGTTGTACATACTGAATTTCCTAAAACAATGCACAAGGAAAATGAGATTTTAACTGAGCCAATCTTTTTTTGACAGAACGTTCTAATTCAGATCGGCCTTCATGTCCTCTCAGTGAATGGAATGCTGATCAAACAGAGCAGGAACTACATCCTGCGCTGCCACGCCTGTTTCAAGTAAGTACACTTGAGTAACAGTGCAAAGACCATGCAGACTCCTCCAAGCACTGCTTTGAATGATAAAATAATGGTAAAGAATGGCCTGCATTCAATCAACATTTAAATGCACTTTTTAAACTTTTTGGTCAGTTATTTTTAATGATCGCTAAACTGTTAAGGACAAATGTTGATTGAATCGCAGCCAATATTACATCAAGACTAAGCTATTCCCTCCCTTCATTTCAGCACCACAACAAACATGAACAAAGCATTTTGCCCCCATTGCGGGAACAAGACACTGAAGAAGATCGCCGTGACGATAAAAGACGACGGTACCCAACAAATGCACTTCTCCAAGAACCCCAAAGTGCTGAATCCCAGAGGAATGAGGGTCAGTGAACACGGGCAGAGACACGTCGCTATCACACAGGCACCGAATACTGACCAGTAGTCATTTTAAAAAGAGAATAGGCCTACTTATTGAACCATTAAAAAGAACAATTTGGTAAAAACCTAATTACAGAAATATAATTTCCTGAAACTTTGGGTGCATGACATCCTGTAACTTGAATGCTAAGAACAATTTTTGTTCACAGCACTTCAGAGTGCCGTTTTGATTTTGGCTTGTTTAATTTCATAATCGCAGTGGTTGTTAAATGTAGCGTATTTACCCGTTTTGCTCTTCCTCTGTGCAGCACTCCTTGCCCACGCCACAGGGGGGCAAACATGCAAACAACCCCCAGCTGGTGGAGGACCAGAAGTTCCCTCAGCAGCGACTGTCACGCAAAGCCAGACAGAAGACGGACGTCTTAAACCCCGACTACGTGGCTGGCGGGTCACCCTTCGCGGACAACGACATCTACAGCAGAGCCGCCGGTTTGCAGCTGCGGGATGCCCAAGCTGGTGGGGGCAGACGCCGGGCCAACCCCAATGCTGCCCGCAAGAAATTTGTGAAGAAAAAATAACCCCACCACCTGTTTTACCGCATTTAAAATTGAGCACATCTGCCTTGTGTGTAGACAACACAGAGATAGGGATCACAAGGCAAACATTTTCTCAAACTAACCAGACCAGCTCCAGTACGACAAATAAACATATGGCTAAACCGATGAGATATCCTTGGCACGTCCAATACTGGTCAATTGTATTGCTTAAATCAACCATATTTAAAACGTCATCAAATACCATTTTCAAATTGCAAATGTAACTTAACAAGTACGGTCTGTAAAACTGTTGTCACATCAGCTTCGATAACTGCTTTTTTGGGGGGGGGAAAAACTAAACTTTTGATACCCCACATTAAAATTTCTAACTGAAGTCTTTTGTTGAAGTTAATTGTTTCTCAAGATACCTGGCTGTTTACCTGTGTTCAATGCAGTTGCTATTTAGGTTAACATAGAATTCAAGCATATCTATAATTCATGTCGACATGTGGAAGGTGTATTTCAGAAAAATATGATGACACCCTTTATTGGTTAAATACGCCCAGTCACATCCATATTTACAATCACATATACGAGGACCCCACCACTTATGGCCCAACATTTCTATGAGAAGAGGCAGGGAATGGGGAAGATCATCTTGGAGATGGAAAACTGATTAAACACACAAGAATAGCCTACACACAAAAATGTAAAGTTTTCACAGAGGACAACTTTTTCTACACCGGTAAAGTGCACTTGGCTGTGAAAAGTTCACCAGACAAAGATGTCAAGGCCAAAACAGTGTTTTTAAGAAATGGGCAACACTATAAACTTCCATCCGCAGTCTGTGGTGATTCCTCCAGATCGTCCCCCGTGCCCCCTGGTGGGGGTGTAGTTTCTACCTCTATGGCTGTGTCTGTGACGGGTTCAGATGGGGGAGGGGGCTCCGATGGTGGGGGGGACTCTGACGCCTCCTCTCTTGGTGTGGCCTCAGCGTCGGGGGCAGCCAGGCGGTCGTCTTCCATCATGCTGATCAGCTGGGCGCTGAGCTCTTCCTCTGAGGGTGGAATCTCTCTCTTGGGTACAACAAAGTCCAGCGGCTCCAGCACCGCATTCATATCAACGCAGCCCAGGTTGCCATGCTTGTGCACCTGCGTTGGAGGAATACCTGGACAACAAAAAATGGCAACTCATTATCAAACCAACACATATCCTGAAGGCATAGCAAGATGTAAAAAAACTTATCTTTTTCAAATCAACAAGGTAAACGGTATACCAGGCAAAGCATACTCCATGCCAGGTTAACAGATACAACAGGAGAGTTGCAGCCATAGATATTGAACCATAGATATGACATATCATGTAATGTAATAGTCATTTGGAATTCTGAAATGGAACAATTTGGCAGCCATCTTACCTGGGTACAGCTATAATAGGAACCTATGGCAAAGTGTCATGTACTTTCTAACCCACTGTGATGTCATAATCGGTTCTCAGAAACCAGATAGCTGATGATTGGCTCATGGATATAAAACCATGGTTACTGGCCACCATCTTACCTGGGTATTGTTTCAAAAATTGTGCCACTATGTCACATCTATGGTTCTATATCTATGGTTGCAGCATCCCAGATGAAGGCACGCGGAGCCCCGCGAGAATGATATTCACCCAGTATAACGGCCAGCTGAGCAGGAGGAAACAGGACCTGCAGGCAGCGGTTAAGGAATGGCACCATGTCCTCCGCAAAGGCGCAGCTGAACTGCACAAACAGCTCCCTCTCCCGGGTGCTGAAGGCCGTCTCTTCGGCTCTGTGGAACGCCAGGATCAGCTTAGTCACCTGCAGGCAGCACAGGAAATATGTTACCTCCTGCATCCTGCCACAACACAGTCACACGACATTACAGCACAGCAACGTCTCAAAATAGATTCTTCATCCCTAACAGCAGCATGAGGTGAGAACATTCCAAGTACCTTCATGAGGGCATCTTCCAGGCATTTGGCTACATCTTGGGCCAGCGCAATTGGGCAGCACAGCCGCAGGTCATTGAAGGCGGTCAGAATGTTGTTGAGGAAACAGGCTAGTGGCGGAAAGTCCAAGAGAGACATGGGAGGCTGCAACGAGCCAGGCTGGGTGCTGGGAGCCGCGGGAGGAAGGGCACCACCCAGCATTGTGGGAAGAGAGATGAGTGTGAACATATTCATGTCGTCCTGGAACTTGTCTACAGCTTCCTGCACAGCTGAGCGGAATGTAGCCATGGCAACCCGCTGGAACATGGGGGCCAGCTGCCCACGAAAGTCTGCGCCCACTCGACTGAAGGACAGGCCAAAGTACATGCACTGCCCAAGAAGGGAGTCCAAACGGCCGCCCACCCCACGTTGCAGGTCCCGGTCCAGGGTCTCCAGGAACTCGGCTACCTTCTGTACCACCCAGCCGTAGAAGATGGCACTCTCATTCACAGCCTGCACCCCAGAGGGCAGCAGTGGGTCTTCATCCGAGAAGATGGCACGGTACTGGGTGATTATATCGAACAGGTGCACACGGCAGGCCTCGATCGTCTTGGTGATGTGGAGGTAGGGGTCGTCTTCTGGGACGGCAGCCAGGATGGAGCGTAGCCAGCTGCCTCGCGCCTGCAGGAACTTCACCCGTAGCTCTGCCTCGGTGAACACGTCCATTCTCCGCAGGTAGCCAATCACGCGAAGACACACCGGCAGCTGAGCGTTGCTGCGCAACTGCTGTAGCAGTTGGTTCAGCATGAGCTGGGCAGACTGACGAACTTCATGTATGATACCCTGTGGGTTCAAGACATCGGAATCACTTTTGAGAATTGTGAATCACTCAACTCCTCTGAAGATACATTTTTGTATTGCCTGTATAACTGAAGCAAATGGCAAAACAAGCGGTTTAAGATTGGATCAGTAGAACATACATTTCCAACATCTTTATCCTGACTTTCAGTTAACAGAGAGGTTTAACGGTAAATAACTAGCCAGCTACAGTACATTTCACGTTTCATAATTACATCTAAGCTTGCTTTTCCGTGAGCCAACACTGCTGGTAGAGGCTTTGATGACTGGCTGCAGAAAAAGTCCTACCTGAATGACCGGTATGGAGGAGTGCTTCTTCTCCAGCCTCTTGACGTAGGCGGACAACTCTAGCGCTTCCTCGTAGTAGCCGTTGCGGACGCAGGTGTCCATGAGTTGTGGTATTTCAAGGATCTCAAGAATCTCAGTATGGCGATTCAGGGTCAAGCTGTTCATACGCCGACTAACCCCAATGTCATCCGCCTCCTTCACAAAACCCCTGCAAGGACCGAACAGCACAACTGATAAAGGTCACACAACCGTGGCATACCAGCACGAACAAGACAAGTCATTTTTAGTAATCATGGTCATGACTGTCTTAAACTTAATGTCTAACTCCTTTCTAACTTCTCATTGCACTTGCAGGCAGCACAACTACAGTTAGATGTATGCATGCATTATAAATTATGATTTCCAAGATTGTCTCGTAGGCAACTAAAATAATATTTAAAAGGTGACTGGACGAACCTGCATTTTTCCCCGAAGCTAGGCAACTTGTCAAGCACTTTGGATACACTGCTCTCGACACGGCCGAAATCCCGATATATCTCCTTGGTGCAATCAGCCGTGCGTATGAAAGTTTTGTAGTTTGAGAAGGCCAACTCCCGAGTCTGCTGTTGAATCTGCGCCCGCTCCTCCGCTAATTTCTCTGGCTCCCGATTCAGTTTCTCTACCCCGTATGCGCTAAGTTCTGCCAAATATGCTGCGATGTCCGGATTGTCTCTCCAGCTGTCTGGAAAGCTATCTTTGAAAATAGAAGCAAGAATGCTCTCATCTTCCACGTCCACAGCTGCCATTTTGTTGATAATATTCCCCGCTCTGACGTCACGGGAAATAGGAAGTAGATTGAGAGGACTTGTCACCAAAGATCTTAGAGGAGCTATTGAGCTACACAAGCCGCTGGATTTTCTGTCAGCACAAGCAATAACATTATGCAAAGAGCTCTTCTGGTTTGAATGAGTTTGTGAGATGTGTCTCCCTTTTTTTTCTCGATTATATATGCCAAGGTTGTCAGGACCCAGTACTACAACTAACTCGTTATGCTTTTGACTATCCAACAAAAAAACAACTTTAAATCCGGCTAGCGCCGGGCAGATGCACGCCACTCTAAGCATACATTATGTAACTTTAGTTGCTAAGCTTACTGAAAACACTACTGCCCATGCCTGATCACTTCTTCTTTTGCGGACAAAAAATCCAGCGCCAGTTGCGTATCTTGTCATATATCTAAAAACTTTGCTTTCATTATGACTTGGGTATCTTGTATTTTCTCATCCTCCATCTCTGCCCTTCCACTTATCCAGTTCAAAGAGCAGATTGTACAACTTCCTCTTCCTGAATAAGCCAAACACGTGGAGTGGTCGTTACTGTTGGCTGCCGGGCACTTTAAAGTATCTCAATCGCCAAGCCTTTGGTTAAGAAAAAAAAATATATTCCTCCAGAATGCGGCCGTTAACAGAAGACGAAACAAAGACCATGTTCGAGAAACTCTCAAAGTAGTAAGTAGGGGTGTACAAATTGTATTTGTAAACATGATGTGGTTGTAAACATGCTCCCATGGTTTAGGTTGCTCAAGGCACTTGTTCTAGTTTTAGTTGTCCTTTAATCAAAAGTGTCGGTACTAAAATAATCTGCATTCACAGTATTGCAGAGAACATAAAGCTTTTGGTGGATCGGCCTGACGGAACGTACTGCTTCAGACTCCACGACGACCGTGTGTATTACATAAGGTAACGGCGTTAGATCATTGTGTTTCTTTGAATGATCTTCTAGACTTAAAAAAATAGGTTGCTACTCGAATTTTTAATAAGGTTTGATAGGCAACTGACTTGGCTTTTAAGGTCTGTCGGGTATAGCTAACATTGTGCTTTGCTTAACGAACGAGGTTTGATACGGTTTTTTTCTACACTTTAATTTCTCAGCGAGAGAATTCTGAAGTTGGCCACCAACATTTCTCGGGACAAGCTGGTTTCCGTGGGTACATGTTTTGGAAAATTCACCAAAACCCAGAAGTTCCGCCTGCACATCACGGCATTGGACTTCCTTGCTCCTTATGCGAAGGTTAATGTGCTGTAATAATAATTTCTTTAAGATGTGCATCACATTTAGCTGTCCCAGGATATAGGCTACGTGTTTAGCATGCATTGTGAATTCACAACATTTAAAATCCACATCTACAGTTTCCGAGCCGCAGTTCTGCGCAGGATATGACGACTGACCTTGTTTTGAACGTTGTCTCGAGTTCAGTTCAAGGTGTGGGTGAAGCCCGGAGCGGAGCAGTCGTTTGTGTATGGGAACCACGTTCTGAAGTCAGGCCTGGGCAGGATCACGGAGAACACAGCGCAATACCAGGGTGTTGTGGTGTACTCGATGGCAGATGTTCCGCTGGTAAGGGCCTCTTTGTTACCAACATTATAGCTGCAAACACCTGAACTGAATACATGTTTCTCAATCTCACTATTCCTTTATATACATGAAAGGTATTAGTGCATGTGGTACACCTTGTGGGCTGTAAATGCTTCTGAATGCCTGACAATGAGCAAGTCCCAGTATAGTTTTATGTGTGTGACGTGTGACATCCTCTAATAAGTTCCTCTACTCCATTCAGGGTTTTGGAGTGGCTGCAAAGTCCACACAGGAGTGCCGGCGGGTGGACCCCATGTCCATCGTGGTTTTCCACCAGGCCGACATCGGAGAGTACATTAGGAGCGAGGACACGCTCACATAAAACAAATCTCGTTACGCCAGACTGCACTGCCAACAGCCCCCTGGGGAGCACCGGTTCTGTTCTTTTTCTGCTCGCCTAGCGGACCAGTGAACACACGGACCGCTTGGAAGCTCTGTGTCAGCAAGCAGCCGTTTAGCAACAAGACTGCTGACAGCCCGCGCACTGTCCTCATCGCTCTTCCAGGCATGCTGACGCAGAGCACCGCTCATGACCCACCGTATATCACAGCGGGGATGTACCCCTAAGATAAAATAAATGTTTTATGAGATCTTTTTTCATTGTTGAAAACGGGACTGACACACTGAGTACTCCTTTTTCCTGGTCAACATGGTTTAGTGATGTTCTCACACAGAGTAAGCAGTGGACTAGTCCATAACTTATATTTGCAGAATTGTTGATATGGATAAGGCATTCATAAAGTTTAGAAGAATTCAGGTTCCGTTTCTTGTGTGTGTCTTTAAAAGTTTTGATTTTTATAATCAACTGAAATGTCATATTAACAGCTTAAAGGTTCGGGGCCATCCTGTACCAGTGTGTAGGGATTCTTTGAAAAAATCAATGCTGAAGCTCAACCTTTATATCCCACAATTAAGACACCCTTCTTCCTTATACCAAAGATGGAAGGAGGATCTCAATTTAAATCTACATCCAGCTATAGATTTTGATTAAAATCTTCTCGAGGACTGCCCAGCTAACCGACACACAGGGAATCAAACTTTGCTAATTTAAAATGCCAGACAGGATCAAATAAAATCAAATAAAGTCAAATTATTCTCAGCAGGAAGGCCTCAGAACCAGGGTAAATATACCCTCAAACTGCAGGCTGTAAAAATCCTGTTTCCAGTGGTGTAAATGGGGATTAACAGCGAGGCTTTTTAATGTCCGTGTCAAAAAGCTTCTTGAGGAATAAAAGTTGCAGGTAGCCCGCGGCGACGATGACCACGCTCTGAGCAGCAGACCACCAGTTCACATAGTTGTAGTTTGAGAGAAGCAGGTAATGGTCCGCTCCTTTCCGCATGCGCGCAAAGTTGTAGTACCGCCATATGTGGAAAATGTCGTCCTGTAGTCGGTTGACACTGCCCTGCAAAACGAGCGTTTATTTGTAGTTGGTTCAGGAAAATGGTGAAAAACATTACATTTTGACTTTTATTGTTAAACTGGCATAAAGATAGGTCGTGTCAATGTGAGTTCTTGAAAATGGGGAAAAAGAACAATGTGGACACTTGTTTTACTTCTTCAGTCAGGTAATTGAAAGTGGTTTGTACCTCGATAGTGGACAGGGTATCATTCAGGTGTTTGTACTCCTCCTCTTTATTTTTCTGGGCCTCTTCAAAGCCCTCATAGTACACACCAAAGTTGAGGAAGACCTGCATTCTTCCAAATGTATTGTGGACGTTGCTCAAGCACATCTCGTAAAAACCTAGATTCACAAAATTGGTTGCAAAACGGCTGAACAAAACAAGTGACATTTTGCAGTCGTTGTGACAGTATCTATTGGTAAAAGTTTGAGGAAATAATGAATCATTGATCATTTGGCAAAACACTGGTCAGCTGTTTAAGGAAATGATGGTAAGCCAGGCTTCACTGTCAGAAGACAACTAAAAGTAACTTAAGAGGACCTACCAAGAGTACAATTCTGCTGCATGTTGTTCTAAAAGGGACAGTTAACTTTGTTTTGTGTGTGTGTGTGTGTGTCATATTGGCCCATACAGATTTTTGATATTTACATAATTTTGTGACGACCTGCCAGTATTACAGTGCCAGGTATAGGGGCATATAAGTGTTAGTGGTTTAAAGCAACAACAAAACATTTCTGGAGGCAAAACATCAAGTTGTACAAGTTGTTTTTGAGTTACCTGAAGTGTATTTTGTAACTTTAGAGCACAAACCGCCTTATGCCCTATACCAGTCATTGTAAAGTAGGCAGGTCATACACTCTGTAAATATCTAAAAATCCTTCAGTGTACAAAAACTGTCCACCAACACAAACAATATAAATAAATAAAAACAATAGCGGACTATCTCTTTAGTATATGACTGCTACCTACGTGTGCTAATATGGTGCGAGCACCTTACCCGTCTCCTGTGTCGGGAAGTTGATTTGACCTGCGGCGTCATCAGTAAAGGCCACCAGGTGACCCTGAGGGGAGCTAACTGTGCTGTACAGATGCCTGTCATTCGCCATGCCCCTCACCCACTGGACCTGACCACAAACAAACAGTGATAGCATAGCAAGTGTCATCCACATTTATAACCTGGAGTCAACTGCATTCAAATTGCCTCAGAAATATGTTCTACTCAACAACCCTTGAGCATTTCCATCCACAGGAATCGCCACCATATAGGAAATGCCTTTAAATTGTATATTGCATGTTCAGTAGACGGCATTGTATAAATTGTGCTCTCCCAGGTTGAGGAAAAGTGACTACAGGGACATAATTTATACATTTATTGTTTAAATTAAAGAAAGTGAAAGGCAAAAAGTCACAAAAAGGATTGTAGAGATATTCCAAAAGTCAACAGCACTAATAGAACGTTATGATATCGTGTATCACTTGAAAATTACAGGTGATAAGGCCAAGGGCAGCCGGGACTACACAGTAAGTTTCACCTTTACTGTGACATTTTACGACAAGCTATACAACCTTTTCTCTGGTGTTAGGGTCTGTTGATTCGGTAAAACCTATTTTTGTCGTCAGATGCAGTCTTATTTTCTTCTTACAGTGTAACATCTTATTACTTACACTATCCACATGAGCAAGTTCACATACAAGATCTTTAGAACAGAGATTCAAACTTCTTTTACAATATAAAAAATTTTAAAAAAACACGACAAAATGAACCACAAATCATATTTTGCACTAACGTGTACAGTAAGTGCATATCAGCAACTGACAACAGGCCAGCTCACAGAAAGCTCTCTGGAGAAATTTAGCGAGTTGCTGTACTTAAGCAGAATTCTTCCCTGGGCTTCACAGCTTGAAAAAAAAACACTCTAGTATGACGATAAAACTGTGTCCCCTGACAACGCATGAAGATACACGCTCACTTACCATGTAAGTCAAGTAGAAGTGTCCGCTCTGATGTGCAAAGTGCCAAAAGCACTGGCTCTCAGACGCGGCTAAAACGATGGCAAAGTGGTACTGGTCCTGACCCCGGAACAGGTCCTCACCCCCAATATCAACATGTGGCTCTGTCTTCCGTCCCAGACTCCCTGGTCCGAGCAGGGAGAGTAAAAGAAGAAGATAACACGGCACACCAGGCATGATTCACATACACCTTCATGTAGGCTACTCACACTGCAATGGAGAGTGGGAAGCACCCCTAGTGTACCATGCTAACGGGACGCTAACAGATGGCTAATCATTAACTTGCGCCACCGCAAGAGTTTTCATTTGGATAACTGCTTCATTTTCTTGATAAGATGAATTGATACCTGCAGTGTTGACATCAGTAAATCTACATGAACCTTTTATTGCCGTAAAACAAACATTCTGAATAATAATAATAATAATTGATAGGTTTTATATAGCGCTTTTCTAAGTACCCAAAGACGCTTCACATTTTTTATGAGGGGGAAACTCTACCACCACCAATGTGTAGCACCCACCTGGGTGATGCAACGGCAGCCATTTTTGCGCCAGAATGCTCACCACACATCAGCTGAGGTGGAGAGGGAGAGAATGATTTTTTTTTGCCAATTAAACTGGGGGATGATTAGGTGGCAGATTGAAAGAGCCAGGTTGGGAATTTGGCCAGGACACCGGGGAAACCCCTACTCTTTACGAGAAGTGTCATGGGATCTTTAATGACCACAGTGAGTCAGGACCTCGGTTTAACGTCTCATCTGAAAGACGGCATCTCCTACAGCACAGTGTCCCCATCACTGCACTGGGGCATTGGGATTTTTTATTTGACCAGAGGGAAGATTGCCCCCGACTGGTCCACCAACACCACTTCCAGCAGCAACTTGGTTTTCCACAGGAGGTCTCCCATCCAAGTACTAACCAAGCCCACACCTGCTTAGCTTCAGCCATTCAGCAGGAGCAGAGTGCACGGTGGTATGGCTGCTGGCAAACCAGAATACCCCCTTCTGCATTCCCTTCCCCATCCATGATCATTGTATTATAATTCTTAATTTGGGGTACACATTCATGATCATTGTATTATAATTCTTAATTTGGGGTACACATTCATGATCATTGTATTATAATTCTTAATTTGGGGTACACATTCATGATCATTGTATTATAATTCTTAATTTGGGGTACACATTCATGATCATTGTATTATAATTCTTAATTTGGGGTACACATTCATGATCATTGTATTATAATTCTTAATTTGGGGTACACATCCATGATCATTGTATTATAATTCTTAATTTGGGGTACACATCCATGCACTTTCACATGCTCTCTGCAGCAAACAAAGGAGGACCATATTTTGTTGATGGAACATCGGTAAATAACCAGGTTCCTGATTGAATTTGAATTTCGAATCTGAATTTAATTGAGAAAAATTAAACCATAAATGTGGCAAGTGCAAAAGTTTTGGCACCCTGTCAGTCACTACTTAGTAAAGCCTCCTTCGGCAGAAATCACAGCTCCCAAACATTTCTTGTCGCTAGCCAACGGTCTTTCTATCCTTGCTTGAGGATTCCGCCCCCACTCTTCCTTGCAGAAACATTTTAGTTGAGACATAATTTTCAGTCTTCTTGCATGTACAACTGCATCTTTGAGATCTCCCCACAGATTGTCAATAATATTCAAGTCTGGGGGCTGTGAAAGCCATTCCAAAACCTTCATCTTTCGTTTCTTTACGTAGTTCATTGTTGATTTTGATCACTGTCTTATTGAAATATCAAAGCTCTTAACTGTCTCTGGGACATTAGTTACCAGGATTTCTAGATATTTAGGTGAATCTATTATTCCTTCGACCCACACAATTCTTCCTGTGCCACTGGCTGCCCCTCTAACCTAAAGCATAATAGATCCACCCCGATGCTTCACCGTTTTCAAGATGTTCTTTTTTTCAAATCCCCTGTTTTTCTCCATCATGTATCTTCTGTGGTTCTGGTCACAGAGTTTCATCAGCTCACAGGACCTTTTTCCCCAGAAGTCTTGTGTTGAATACTTCACACGTTGACTTTTGTGATGAGATTGCAGGAAAGGTTTCTTTCTGACAACTCTCATTTTTGCGTAAGCAATGCTACACAGTGGACCGGTGTGCCACTTGTGCAGTGTCACTAAACCTTTTTGTGGGTCTTTTGCAATGAAATGTGGGTTTTGTTTTGCATTCCCGACCGGTCTAAGAGTAGCTATATCAGAGAATTTTCTCGGTCTTCCAGATCTTGTCTTGACTTAAACAGTTCCCCTTAACTACCATAACTGAATGATGTTTCTGACAGTGGAAATGGCAACCTGGAAGCGTTTTGATTTCTTCTTTTAGCCGTACCCTGCTTTGAAACAGTCAATTACCTTTATTTTCAAGTCCTCAGTAAGCTGCTTAAAGGCGCCCATGGTTGTCAAAAATACACACAGCACCCTGAGAGGTTAGAAGGGTCAGAGTTCTATTGAGCTCTGGAATTGTTTTCACCTGGCTTCATTTAAGGCCCAATGAGTCAATCAAGTTTTGAGACCATTTGTAATAATAATAATAATAATAATAATAATAATAATAATAATTAATGGATAAACTGAAAGGGTGGCTAAACTTTTGCACGCCACAGTTACCGTTTTAGTGTTGAACAGTTAAATTCAGCACATAAGTAGTACTTGTGAATTAAAATTTGCAGAAATATGTCATGTTAAAGTTTGTACCCTGCAGATGCAAACTTGTGCACACCACTACATACAGTACTACCTGGACTGTGAGCTGTATTACGTTGGTTGAAACTTACCAGAATCACCACGGCCCTTTTAAAACACAACGTCAAACCGAAGTCACACTCTGTGTAGCTCCCTGACAATATCAATATGTTAGCGCAAAAAAACAAAAACATTTTTAATTATTATTTTTCATTCTGGGAAGAAAGAAACAATACAACGGCATAAACACAAGCTTCTATGTTTACGAGACATACTTACCTTAAGCAGGTCACCAGTGAACCATCCTCTGTGACTTCCTGGTCCAATAACTCATCTAGGGGTTGTGCACGGTCATATCTGGATCAGTGCAGGGGAACAAACCGTGGTTGAACCACAAATTGATTCATTGTATTACCTTAAAAAATGTGAATCGACCGTTGATATGTTATCACCATGCGCTGTTGAGAAAAATTTGTGTTTGGATAACAATACAGCAATTTTCACCAGTGTTTGTACACATATAACACAAGGACACAGCACATTTATAGAGGGAAAAAAAAAAAGAGAACAGAAACACTGGTTCCATCGCTGGAAACTTTCCCCAGGTTGTAGAAGATATTCACCCCCCCCTCAATTTTCTTACTAGTAACTACAGCCATGTTTGCCGGTTTATGATCACATATTCTAATCCCAATACTCCCTTCAAATTTACAATGCAAAATTGTATTTAATTACCTCCATCATTTCGGCACCCCTCTGACCCCAGTGTTTCAACAGGATGAGCCCCCCCCCCCCAAAACAAATCCTATTCTCCAAGGGGTAAACATATGAAGTGTATCCGTGTGCCTTTGTGTTTCACACACAAATTTGAGATTTTAAACCTAATGCTGGTCAACTGATGACAGCAGACAGAGGGCACTTTTCAAAATACTATATTTTGCATTCTAAGGGCCATAAAATTTGAGTTCCACTCCAGTTTCCTAAAAGATACTTGTAAGCTGACCTAAAAATAAACATAAAAACAAATGGCATTGGCGGGAGACAGACATTTTAACAGGACAGATTAAGTATCACAGATAATCCACTCACCTAATAATGCGTTTTGTTGATATTCAGGCCAAACGACTACAAACACTTAAACACTGTGACAACGACCCACTCCTTTGTAATGCTGGCCATAATAAATGAAACGGGAATGACTGGGCGACATGGCAACTTTAAACATTTCAGCATGCCCCGCTCAAGTCGACAAGAAATGGACTGTCATTAATTACCGTACATTTTTGCAGACAGGACAGTCCGGGCTGCCCGCATGGGTAAGTATCACATTCACGTCATAAAGAAAACGGCGTGGCTACTGTTCGATTCGGAGTCCAAGTATGTAATAATGTTTTTTAAAAAGCAATAAATTCTGAAATCTGTAATTTTGCTCGGCAGCATCCATTTTAAAAAATCCACATCTTCAAAACATCACTTTAAGTTACATACTATTATACAAGTTATATAGGCTACTATGTAAAACACTTCCAAACTAGGCTATATGCCTGTTCTACTCAAGAAAAATAAATACACACAATTGTCCAGATGGATTATCAAATAGTCTCCCTTTACGGCGTCTCATTGCAGGTTTCTCCTTTTCTTTGTATTACAGATACAAGATGGCTACTTATGTACACAAACAAATTGGTTTTCACCTACAAACCCCAATTCCAAAAACGTTGTGACAGTATGTAAAATGCACATAAAAGCAGAAAGCAGTGTAAACATTTTCTGTAAACATATGCTAATTCTGAATTTGATGCCTACAACACATTCCAAAAAAGATGGGACAGGGGCAAATTTTTTTTAAAATGACTGGAAAGTTTTAGAAAAACACCGGTTTGGAACATTCCACAGGTAAACAGGTGATGCTATCATGACTGTGTATAAAATTATATCAGAAGACTCTGGATCTTATTTTCAGGTACTCTTACAAGCAATACTATAACCTCTCTACATTTGAATTAATCTCTATGGGAATTGGGGGGTGGGACTAGATTAAACTGTAAATTACACAGGAATAGTATGGAACCCATGGTTGGCTAAATGGCTGTAAGTCATCAAGGGTCTGAGGTATCAAACGAGCCTCAAACCATCAGTCTGCTGCCAGAAATGCAGGATGAATCACTTTAAGGGTTGTTTCTCCCGACTCATTTTACTGTTGAACTCCATGGAAAAATAAGTCAGGAGAAACAACCCTTCAAGTGATCCATCCATATCTACTGCATATCTGGCAGAGTGATGGTTTGAGGCTGCAGACCCTTGATGACTTGCAGCCATTTAAGGCAACCATGGGTTCCAAATATATTAACATTAAATATCTCTTATCTGTACCGTTTTCAATTAAACATATGTTAAAAAAAAAAAAAAGAAGACAAATCACTGCTTTCTGTTTTTATGTGCATTTTACCCTTTCAGCTTTTCCACAGAACCAAGGGCTGAATGTACCAGAACCAAGGGCTGAATGTACCAGAACCAAGGGCTGAATGTACTTCCCATCAAAGTTTCAACAATCTCATGTCACAAAGGTAGATAGAAACAGATTATCAAAACACAGAAAAAAGGCTAAAAACAATCACAGAAGGTGAGGAAGTAAGATAATCTCTCATGTTTTAACTCCCATAGCCTGGTGTGTCCTATTTTGAGATATTGATGTGATGTTCACGGAGGCTGGCTTGAGCTCTATTCTGAGACAACACAGTGTAACACAGCACACACAAAGCATGGCTCAGGGTCACCGCGCCTTGGCTGAACGACATAGGAGACGAAACCCTTCTTCATCCATTCTTTCAAACCTTACAACTTTATTATGCAAAAGAACTACACATTAGAAAGACCATTTATAACACAGATTTTTGTTTTTTTTAATCCAGTAAATGATATACTGTAGATAACGGATAATGGATAACCTGTGTATGCTTTCCAGTTACAAAGCTCGACATATTGATTATTCTATTTTCAGGCAAGTCCATATTCCTGCTCTGATTAATACCTGTCCTGTTTGGTTAAGATATGCGTCAACATCCTGACCGATAGGGCTTCACAAGAATTAGCAACGAGCTTCAATGAGCACAGTGGATTCGACCTGCAGCCAGGTCAAGTGCAGTTCGGCCGTAGATCACGTGCTGCTTTACGAGTAGGGAATCTGGACCCCCTGACACAATAAGTGACACGAGTCGAGTGAAAGACGTCTCAGAAAATGGGGCACTTTTCTTGCTTTGTTAAGTGGAAAACATATTCGGTTTTGTGTTCATGAGATGATAGAATAAACCATGATTGATTTCCCTGCATTTTGAACTGCCGCTTTACAACATGCCGTACATTCTCATTACAGTATTTAAATAAAAGACCAGTTCCCTCTGATGCATTCCCATAGGGATCAACCCTGTCCACCTTCTAAAATGTCTACAAAGTTGTTTTATTTTACCAAAAGGTCCATTATTTTCATAATTGCAGCGTTCAAATACAAGACATGAAGATTTGTTCAGAGGCAATGCTATTCATAAACTGATTGTACCATATCATTAAAGTGATTTAGGCATCTATTCACTTACAGGCTGACTACAAGTTTGGCATTGACGGCTGACATCTTAAATAAAATGCATGCACACATACTTTTGAGGGACTAACAAGTTAAGTTATTTGGCCTTTATCAAACGACTATGATAATGGTTGCAGGCAATTAATTCACGATAGCGGCTTCAGACGGTGGGCTAAAGTCAAGAGGACAGGAGTGCCGAATCAGACGACACTTCCACCCGCTGTGTAAGAGACGGGAGATAAAACACGAGAAGGGGGTAAAGGTCGTTTTGATTGACAGGAATACGAGAGGGGAGGGGCTGCGCTTGCCGTCCCTTTTGGCTGCTGGTGGGATTAGACTGGAGTTAATTTATACCAAATGTCCCATAATGCTCTGGCTAGAAATGCCTCGACTGACTCTCGCAAATGCACATTCTCAGCCAGATACATTTCCACGGTTTGTGGGGACACAGAAGACGTCCCATACCTGTCAGTGATAACCGTTCACGTAGAAGCTTTTAAAAACTGGGTAAATACTTGTGAAGTTGTACATCAAGCCAGGCTCCGTCTGCCCGAGGGGCCCTATAGGCAAAAACAAAAAAAACATCTTCTCGTGTCAGTTTTCTGTCGAGCTTTCCTCGACAACACAAAGCCGTCACTGTGCAGGGCCTCCAGCAGCTTCAATGGGCAGGGAGGCTCTTTTGTGCAGCGTTTGTCCAGCGTTTGCTTTTGACCATCCTGTGCGGTTTTCCCTCCTGCTTAAAGATTCTGAGCAGAGGACTTTTCCTTTGAACATAACTGCTGATGACTGGTGGGCCCCGACGTTCGCATGATAAAACAAGTTTCAAGTGATTTCATTAGCAGGCCTTTCGCAGGACTGGGACTATTCAGAACGCGAGTCACGTCGACCAGCGAAGCAGCGTGTCCCTTACTTCACACTGCCGCACAACTTCAACACCGCCGTTTCTCAGAAACGGACACAGAGCCTTACCGCCTACAGCTGGCACCTCAATCTACCCCACCTCATGCCAGCAGCACCGTGAAAGGGCTGTGGGAAGACGGTCATAGGTGACCAAGAATGTCGTCTCACGTCATTTCCGCCAACTCTCCCCCCGAACAGCAAACAAATATATTTTATGTACATTGTTTTAAGATGCATATACAAGAAGGAAGGAAAAAAATTATAACCCCCCCCCCCCCGAATATATACACCATTGTCATAGCGAGTGGTCATCTAAAATTATTCTTCAGCAGTAGCTTTCTAAAAACGGTCTAATTATTGAGGCAAACATGAAATGCAAAACAAAACCAAATTTTTTTTTGAAAAAGTTTAAAAACCAAAAACAATGAAAAATCATAATCAGCGGTTTCCCCTGGGGGGGGGGGGGAGCAGGTGGGGATGCGGGGGGGGGGGGGGTACTGTCATAGTGGTTAATCAGGTTCTTTTAACTACAGGTTCCCCAGTGAGCCTGAGGACGGCAGCCCTGCTCTCTCACACGCTGGAGGTCCAGCGGGGTCCAGCAGGGTCCAGCCCCCCCGAAACTCGTCGGATCTTCAGCTGAAGAGTCATTAAAGGGAGCACTGTGTGGGGGGTGGGGGGGGGGGGCAAACTTTCTTTGCTCCTCTTCTCACGAGTAACATCCCGTCTCCCACCCTGATTTAAATAAGAAGGCTTTATGTAGCGTTTAATACCATAAGCCCATTACCAACGTCACATCAACTCTGAGTCTCTGATGAGTCACGTCTCTTGTTCCTTTAGGTTCATACTGCAGGTTTGCTTAAAAGGCAAAACACAAAAAAAGTGTCCAGTACAAGATAATCTGTGTATTAATATGCGTGGATATATATATATATATTTATACATTTATATAGATTAATGTATACATCTGGAGGTACTGCAATACATGCAGGCTGACTCCTCCCTGTTGCTTGATGAGGGCGGTGCCAGCTGAAAGTTCCCCTGGCAACGCCCCTCCCCCCAGCCCCTTGAAGTGTTCCCCAAGCACCTGTCGCAGGAGAGAGAGTGCACAGGTGTGTGTGTGGGGGGGGGGGGGGCATGGGGGGTGGCAGCTGACCGCCATGGCGTTAGGAGAGGGCCGGGACGTTCTCAGACGGAGAACTCGGGCCCGCCCCTGCGTGACCGCGCCACTAGGAGGCGCCTCAGACGCAGTCCGGCGAAGGGGTTGATCCACAGCAAGGACGGCTGTCCGCCGAACACCGTCTTCATCCCCTCCCAGCGGACGCGCCGTTCCCAGGTGGGCTTCTCGTTCTTCAGCCGCTCGATCTCCTGCGGGACAGACGCACAGACGGACAGGTAAGCCTTCGGCCTGGTTTGAGCGCAAGCTCCACAGTTACTGTCTATACTGCTTCTGGGCCTCGGTTGTGTGCTTTGGCCAGGAAGAGTCCCAGGCGGTAAATCTGACCCAAAACCCGTTCAACCACTCGATGACCATAATAATGCACTTCTGGAGTGCTTTTTACGCTCATGAAAATACCCTGCATCTCCAAGCACCAAATGCATCAATTTGAGATTTTATGTGTAAAATGTCCTCCATTGATTCAGTCTTGTTTTTCCAATTCCACCCAACAGACGCTGCACACATTCTATAAAAAGTACTTTACTGTAGCAATCCAGGTTTATGACAAGTGTTTAAATTAAATCGAGTTTAACGCAAGCCTCAGGTCTTTTTCATAAAAAACTCAATAGGCACTGTAATATGATGACACGTAGTGCTGAAATACAATGACAGAAGAAATCTCATAGATTTTAAGTTATCCAGCACTTGACTGGGACTGGGTTATCTCTGCCAGATGATGAGCGACCATCACTCCCGTAAGACCTTTTCAAACGAGAAGACAAAAACTAAACAAGACAAAAGTAGGCTTTTGCCCTTTTCCAACTTCAACAAGCCTGGTGAATGCTTGTTCACAGAGAGACGGGTTGATCCACAGCGCTAGGCAGGCTATGCCCGACGGAGACCTCTTGGGTCAAAACGTTGCATGCCGAATAAACCACGAGGGAGCATTTGCTGGTGTGCGGGCATTCCGTATTTTTTTCATCGTTTTCCCCTGCACCTGGCCAAGCCAGTTGGATGTGCGTACAATACACAGCACTCGGGTCCCAGGAGCTTAGCCTACTCAGAGAATATCGCCCGCCCCTCCCTGTCAGATACAAGGCCGTCTCCATGGTGCCCCGGCGTGGCCCCGCCTCCCGTCCGCCCGGTCCTGGCACTGCTGCCCTGTTCGGGGGAACGCCCCGTACACCCTCTGCCCCACCGGGAAACGCCAATGAGCCGGTGGGCTCGTGGCCAAGGAAGGACCTCAGGTCCCAACGGGACGAGCTTTGGGAAAACGGGCGAATTTGGGCACGTATTCATTACATCCTCATACCCAGCCCTGCTTATGAGGCAGCTTTCTGTGAGCGTTTATATGGCTTTTACGCATAAATGCATTTCCTCTCAGCAAGCACATTACTGTCATTTATGCTTAAGCAGCTGCCTCTGTTTACAGCCATAGATAAAAAACAAAACAAAAAACTTGGCTCTGAATATTTCTGGTGAAAAGAGAATGGAAAGCAAAAGAAATCCTGAAACAGAGAGAGATTTTTTAAAATTCTAACTGCCGATTGTCCCAAACGACCTTGCAGGCTCCGGGTTCTGTGCAAACGCAAAAGCTCAAAATGGGGACCGACGTACAGTTTGCATTGAAAGACCGTCGTATACATTAAACGGTGTTTTAATGCAGTCGAAACGGTAGAGAATGACCCATTTTTCTATTCTTTGTCTGGGATGTACGTGCATCACCTTCCAATATCCATTAATAATTCAGTTTGATTTAGAATAAGCAAAAAAATAAAAAATCATCTCAGTGTGTCAGCACACAAGGGAAAAACTTTTTTGCAGCCTATTTATAGACACGGCACAACTAAGGCATTTCTGGGAGCATCCCAGGCCGTACAGAGATTCCAGCAGGGCACAAAGCTAACGCGTATTAATATCGTTGCAGCTCATCACCGGGCCCGGCCCGTCAACGTGTGAAAGCTCGCGGTCGCCTGGTTCCCTCTCACCCACGGAGGAAAGCGTTGGCGCTTCCACATCGACCGCACCCTTGCGTCTGCTGCAGTCCCACTCAGATGAGGCCTCGACTCTCCTCTTTTAAACTGGGACGCAAGCTGTCACCCTCATGGGAACTGCAACAGCCCCCTGCATCGAGCTCAGACAGGATGACTCATGTGTTTGGTGTACAGACACAGTGATGCACTTCACCAACTGACCAGGCTACTCTCAGTGTCGCTGTGGAACCCCTCTGAACTGCACTGATTCCAATGGCAAATTATTATTTTAAGTTATATTTTTTGGGCTTTTCAGCTTTATTGGACAGTCACAGCACAGAGTGAGACGGGCAAGATAGGAATGAGAGAGAGGGAGAGAGTCATGTGACAAAGGTCACGCGGCCGGATTCGTACCGCCGTCGTCGCGGCTCGTAATGAGCAGGCATGTGGGCGGAGACAGCCCTCGAATTGCAACTTCTAATCCGATTCCTTTTTTATCCGTGTGCACAGTGGCTCGGAAAAATATGCGCTGCCATTTGAAAGAGATTATGCATCAGGGTTTTGGTCTGCATGCTGCCTATAGTACTTGCTGCCATAACTTAATTTGAATAACCCGTGGACACATAGGAACTGATTTACTAAGACCTTTAGTGTGGGTACAACCTTTTAGTACAAGCACAACTAATAACACAACCAATGATTGGTGGAAAATAAATACCATGACCAATCATTGGTCATGTTATTGGTTTTGCATGTGCTAAAGGTCTTAGTAACTCAAGCCCATAGTGTTTCAGCGATGCAAGTTGCTTATTTTAACTGAATAACACTTCACTGCAGAATATATTTGATACGGATCGAATCTCAAAAATCGTTAAATTTTTTGCAATATTCTCAAATAACAGAAAGGTCATTCCGATGTCCACCTGGGTTCAGCAATCTGACATGTAATCACATGTTGCTGTGACATTTCACAGAATCTATCGTGGAGATGAAGATTATTTTGATCCAAAATATCAGGAGGATCACTCTGATCCTCCTAGGAAGGCAAATTTATAAGAGATATTGCCTCAGTTTGAATTGAAAATACAACCAATGTATTCAATATATACAGTGGGGCAAAAAAGTATTTAGTCAGCCACCAATTGTGCAAGTTCTCCCACTTAAAAAGATGAGAGAGGCCTGTAATTTTCATCATAGGTATACCTCAACTATGAGAGACAAAATGAGAAAAAAAAATCCAGAAAATCACATTGTCTGATTTTTAAAGAATTTATTTGCAAATTATGGTGGAAAATAAGTATTTGGTCAATAACAAAAGTTCATCTCAATACTTTGCTATATACCCTTTGTTGGCAATGACAGAGGTCAAACGTTTTCTGTAAGTCTTCACAAGGTTTCCACACACTGTTGCTGGTATGTTGGCCCATTCCTCCATGCAGATCTCCTCTAGAGCAGTGATGTTTTGGGGCTGTCGCTGGGCAACACGGACTTTCAACTCCCTCCAAAGATTTTCTATGGGGTTGAGATCTGGAGACTGGCTAGGCCACTCCAGGACCTTGAAATGCTTCTTACGAAGCCACTCCTTCGTTGCCCGGGCGGTGTGTTTGGGATCATTGTCATGCTGAAAGACCCAGCCACGTTTCATCTTCAATGCCCTTGCTGATGGAAGGAGGTTTTCACTCAAAATCTCACGATACATGGCCCCATTCATTATTTCCTTTACACGGATCAGTCGTCCTGGTCCCTTTGCAGTAAAACAGCCCCAAAGCATGATGTTTCCACCCCCATGCTTCACAGTAGGTATGGTGTTGAGTTTCTACCAAAAAGTTCTATTTTGGTTTCATCTGACCATATGACATTCTCCCAATCCTCTTCTGGATCATCCAAATGCTCTCTAGCAAACCTCAGACGGGCCTGGACATGTACTGGCTTAAGCAGGGGGACACGTCTGGCACTGCAGGATTTGAGTCCCTGGCGGCGTAGTGTGTTACTGATGGTAGCCTTTGTTACTTTGGTCCCAGCTCTCTGCAGGTCATTCACTAGGTCCCCCCCGTGTGGTTCTGGGATTTTTGCTCACCGTTCTTGTGATCATTTTGACCCCACGGGGTGAGATCTTGCGTGGAGCCCCAGATCGAGGGAGATTACCAGTGGTCTTGTATGTCTTCCATTTTCTAATAATTGCTCCCACAGTTGATTTCTTCACACCAAGCTGCTTACCTATTGCAGATTCAGTCTTCCCAGCCTGGTGCAGGTCTACAATTTTGTTTCTGGTGTCCTTTGACAGCTCTTTGGTCTTGGCCATAGTGGAGTTTGGAGTGTGACTGTTTGAGGTTGTGGACAGGTGTCTTTTATACTGATAACGAGTTCAAACAGGTGCCATTAATACAGGTAACGAGTGGAGGACAGAGGAGCCTCTTAAAGAAGAAGTTACAGGTCTGTGAGAGCCAGAAATCTTGCTTGTTTGTTGGTGACCAAATACTTATTTTCCACCATAATTTGCAAATAAATTCTTTAAAAATCAGACAATGTGATATACCTATGATGAAAATTACAGGCCTCTCTCATCTTTTTAAGTGGGAGAACTTGCACAATTGGTGGCTGACTAAATACTTTTTTGCCCCACTGTATATATAGTATATATGTAACTGGAAGTACATGCAGGTGCTTTCAATAATCCAAGATACAGGTTTACAATGGTTAAACCCTGAAATAACTGGTATCATGTGTTGAATTTGTAAATTAAAATCTACAACAATAGCCCACGTCCCTTTTAGCAGTGGTTATGTTCAGGTGCATCACAATGTAACAAGTATGAGAAACGTAAATACAGAAGCATTTGAAATACTGTACCTGTGCTGGTAATAAAAAAATAATACGATCAAAAGCACTAAAGGCAATGGCACGTAAAGGCAGCTGAAACTATTTTTCTGTTCATTAAATATTAAATTATTTTGGAAACAACGAGTACATTATTCCACGCATAAACGGGTATGACCAGCCATCATAAAAACATCAGCTAGCCCGCGTCACTTATACACTGATGTTGTAACATCCTCTTCTGTTAACAGGCCCTCCGTTCCCGGTTACACGGTGGCTGAATATATAGTGCAATCTACCACTCCAACTGAAATGTATTTTCTGCCAAATGAAAAATAAAGAATCAGAAGGCGATATGTGGTAACTCGCAAATAAACCTGACAAACCGATGAATAAAATGACCCAAGGCACAGAATACATCCAACATAAAATGCAGATTTCTGTAATTCCATAGTCTCCAACGACATGGTCACATTTCCCTATTGAATAAAATGCAATGAAAAAGCCATCCGTTCTTATACAGCGCGTGGATCTGCGGTAAGAATATCATTACGGCCAAATCTGCCTGCATGCCCATTTATTGCTGAACTGATGCTGGTTCCTCAAGAGGGAGAATACATTATTGCACATTAAAAACTCATTCTAATCCAGTTTCAGTTTGATACTAGCTATATTTTATGGTAATTATGTAAACTGGTGTTTCATTTATCGTGTTCACTTAACCATTTGTTTAATCTCAAAACTAATTCAAACGACATTTAATAGTCATGGGACTTTTCAACCATTAACGATGAATGTGCCAAAAGATGGTTTTCAAAGCAATCGATGCACAAATTTATTGTGTCCTGACACTTTATTTTTTATTACTTCCTCATAGTCCAGCAGGTCAACTCAAGACAAATACTCTGAACTATATTCCCATAAGCATTAAGTGTAAAATAATCTGTATGTAGAAGAATTAAGAGTGTACAGGACTGACTGGTGATTATAAACAGGCTGTCACAGTTGGGTGGGACATGCGTCGAACAACCAGGTCTTCTTTAAAATGGGAATCATATAGATCCTATATTATATTTTTAATTGAGAGAACCCAAAGTGTAAATAACACATAAAAATAAGAGAAAAGTTCACTTTTAACAGTTAAGTTAAAGTTTCTGTAGAAATATGAACGGGTAGGGTTCTTTATGCAGCTGAGATACAATAGGGTGCAAACGCTCGTGGGCTTTGAATGACAGACAATGAGCATCATTAGAAGATTTTATTTTATTTTATTAATTTTACTGTTAGCAGTCTGATTTTTAACAGGGGAGAACATTGTTGCAGGTGCAAATAGGAGAAAGATATAATGTTTTAACATTTCAGAAATCAACATTATTTTCTGAAGCGTTAAAATAAATGCGGTGTATAAAATAAATGCGGTGTATAAAATAAACGCTGTGTATAAAATAAATGCTGTGTATAAAATAAATGCGGTGTATAAAGGTGTATAAAATAAATGCGGTGTATAAAATAAATGCGGTGTATAAAATAAACGCGGTGTATAAAATAAACGCTGTGTATAAAATAAATGCTGTGTATAAAATAAACGCTGTGTATAAAATAAACGCTGTGTATAAAATAAACGCGGTGTATAAAATAAATCCTGTGTATTGCATTGAGCAGTATTGCATTGAGCAGTATTGCATTGAGCAGTGTTGCATGGAGTTTCCCTAGCAGTCAGATTTTTTTAAATAAAAGTTTACCTCCCAGAGGTTATGACAGAAGTATGAGAGAATATGTTCTTGTGCCTCACATTGTTCAGGCAGAAACGACGCGTGATATTGCACACTGTGTAATCACTCGATCAAATGTACTAGAACATGTACTTAACATAGAAGCCACAGTCTGCTGCTCACTACAGAACAGCAAGTATGAGCGGTCACAATTCTGTGTTTGGTAATTCTCGCACCCCCCAACAGCGGCTTCCCTCACACTTCAGCGCGCGGCGAGTCCCCAAATTACCAAACGAGCTCAGGCGCGTGCAAATCCGTGACAAAATTGCAACCTCACCAGCCGGAAAATAGAGCCCCAGATGAGCAGTTTCGCTGCTCGATCTGGACTGACACACCTCCACCAGCGACTCTCCTCCCACTTCCGGCGCACGGCGAGTCAGACGGGCTCAGGAGCGTGAAAATACACGCCGAAAATGTCACATCGCCAATGTGCTGGCTCGCCGTGCACCCGCCATGCGCCAGCCGCAAAATAGAGCCCTAAGAGTGTTGCCTCGCTCCCTCTGAATTTACTGATGCTGTTGTAAGCCAATTGAAAGCTCATATGTGCTCTGTGCGTGGCTCTGGACGGGAGTCCGTACTGACTGACTGAATGTAATGTAATGTAGTGTAGTATACAGAGAGCTTGAGCAGGGCCGGGCGCAGGTCCAGCGTGATGTCAGAGAGCCCCTGGAGCTCACCGTTTCGTCGTTGCAGATGGAGTGGAGCTGAGTGCCGAACATCACGGCGGTGAAGGTGAGGAAGAGCAGCCCCTCCAGGCACAGGAAGATCATGAGCATGACGGCGACGGGAGGGGAGAAGTCGCTGCACTCTGTAACCACAGAACAAGGACAGCAGGGTCAGAGACCGCCTCACTCTGTAACCACAGAACAAGAACAGCAGGGTCAGAGACCGCCGCACTCTGTAACCACAGAACAAGAACAGCAGGGTCAGAGACCGCCACACTCTGTAACCACAGAACAAGAACAGCAGGGTCAGAGACCGCCGCACTCTGTAACCACAGAACAAGAACAGCAGGGTCAGAGACCGCCGCACTCTGTAACCACAGAACAAGAACAGCAGGGTCAGAGACCGCCGCACTCTGTAACCACAGAACAAGGACAGCAGGGTCAGAGACCGCCGCACTCTGTAACCACAGAACAAGAACAGCAGGGTCAGAGACCGCTGCACTCTGTAACCACAGAACAAGAACAGCAGGGTCAGAGACCGCCGCACTCTGTAACCACAGCACAAGGACAGCAGGGTCAGAGACCGCCGCACTCTGTAACCACAGCACAAGGACAGCAGGGTCAGAGACCGCCGCACTCTGTAACCACAGCACAAGGACAGCAGGGTCAGAGACCGCCGCACTCTGTAACCACAGAACAAGGACAGCAGGGTCAGAGACCGCCGCACTCTGTAACCACAGCACAAGGACAGCAGGGTCAGAGACCGCCGCACTCTGTAACCACAGCACAAGGACAGCAGGGTCAGAGACCGCCGCACTCTGTAACCACAGCACAAGGACAGCAGGGTCAGAGACCGCCGCACTCTGTAACCACAGCACAAGGACAGCAGGGTCAGAGACCGCCGCACTCTGTAACCACAGCACAAGGACAGCAGGGTCAGAGACCGCCGCACTCTGTAACCACAGCACAAGGACAGCAGGGTCAGAGACCGCCGCACTCTGTAACCACAGCACAAGGACAGCAGGGTCAGAGACCGCCGCACTCTGTAACCACAGCACAAGGACAGCAGGGTCAGAGACCGCCGCCGACGCGCTAATCAGACGGCGTCTCCAAGCCGTTACTCACTCCGACGACTCGGCCGTGCCACTCACAGGAGCGCTAAAACTCCTTTTACAGCCTCGGGATTTGCAGATATTAAATTTATGAGCGGGGGGGGAGCATCAATGAAACAGAACAGAGGATACTGCAGTGATCATTCGCCCCTGGGCACTGATCATTATCCTGATGGGCTGATCTGACCACTGGAACGGCACGCCCAGGCTCCATTCAACATGCCGGTGGCGTGGTCTCATTCATATTCAGCAGCGTGATGCCAGGCCCTTCAGAGCGCCGCTGCGGGGATCTGTGGGGCGCGGTCCGCATGAAGGACCAGGGCGAGCCGTTCTGTAGAACACGGCCTCCGCACACAACATACGCAGCGTCACCGTCACTGTCAATCAAAGTGTGAGGGACACTTACCGCTCCACTGCACTTTGACACAGGTGAAGAACTGGAACCCACTCAGGACCAGAGCGTGGGTGGATATCAGGGCTATATACATCTGTAAAAGGAGAGGGGGGGGGAGAGAGAGAGGGGGGTGAGAGAAGGAGAGAGAAAGAGAGGGGGGTGAGAGAAGGAGAGAGAGAAAGAGAGGGGGGTGAGAGAAGGAGAGAGAGAGAGAGAGAGAGGGGGGGTGAGAGAAGGAGAAAGATAGAGGGAGAGAGAAAGAAAGAGGGAGAAAGAGAAATAGAGGGAGAGAGAGGGATAGAGAGAAATAGAGGGAGAAAGAGGGAAAGAGAGAAATAGAGGGAGAGAGAGGGATAGAGAAAAATAGAGGGAGAGAGAGGGATAGAGAGAAATAGAGGGAGAGGGATAGAGAGAAATAGAGGGAGAGAGAGGGATAGAGAGAAAGAGAGGAAGAAAAAGGGACAGCGAGAAAGAGAGAGAGGGCGAGAGGGAGATGAATGCTTAGTGCTGTCAAATGTAGCCCAGCTTCGCTTGACTTTGACCAATTAACGTTGCCATTTTTGTTCCTCGTGATGTCATCATCATTATTCTGCACACAGTGCTCCTTGGTTCCTCCGATGACTCGTTTGTCAGTGTCAAAAATAAAGAAAATGGCACTGCACTGGGGAACGAGAAAGTACACTGTACCCCAATTTGCTGCGCAGAAAAAAAGGCAGTGATAGCTAATGTTACATGGAGGCTATCAGCCTTTTCAGCCCATCGTGGGTTATTCTTGTTTTGCTTTCAGGAGCCGATTCCACATTTACATATAAAAAATACTATTGGGAATGCTGCATACATTCCACTCCACCAGCGACAAAATGAACTGCTTATCAAAGGCAGCCTTAAACCCACGGGTGATTTATCTGACTAAAGAAGAATTTACAAGCAGCAGGTGCCAGTAATGTTCTCTTCTGCATTCTGCACAAAACAAATGTACTGGCTGGTCTCAAAAGGCTTCAAATTAAATGACTAAGTTGCTTTTCGTTCGGCACATCTCAAAGTGTGGGAGGCTAAAAGCAACGTGTTCATCTCGTTTATTCTGATGCACTGCCAGCTGTTTGTACAGCGGACAGACTCTCACACACACACAAAGAGATATGAACTAGACCCATACTGGTGTATGGCTTACAGACGCAATCACAGGAGCATATATCACATTTGTTTTTAAATGCTACCATCAGTCTCTTTTTGGTCATACTGAGAACAAGCAAAGAAATAATGACCAATTAGGAATGTAATTAAATCGGAACCTGTAGTGCCTTTGAACACACAAACTTTGCCTTTGCTAACTCTTAGCTGCCCACCAGCGTGGCTGTGGTCAGTGGATTGACATGTTTCACATCTGTTGCGTGATTCTCAAATAACTGCTCTTTTCACCCACTTCCTCAATGAAAATTCATTCAGCAACCCGATTTCCTACTTTCACTCACAGTGAACAGCACAAAGAACCTCTGGTTGTTCTCTCCCACGCAGTTATTGACCCAGGGACAGTGGTGATCCATCTTCCGGATGCATCTCTTACAAATACTGTGGAGTGGGGGGGGGGGAGACAACAACACAGGACAGAGTTGTACCACTGTCAACATCAGTAAAAAAAGACACAAAACAATGTAATGGAGGCAGCTGAATTGTGTAGCTCGAGGCATTGCAAGGAAGGCATTGATCCACCAGTAACGATGAGAGGAACCGACGCCACAACTGCAACTCTGGTGAATTGGCTTCATGAGAAAATAAGCCTCTACCTACATCGCCTTCAGCAGGCAGACCCGACACAGAAAAGCTATTTTTCTTTCAAAACAAGGTCACCAAGACCACAGCAACATGACTTGAATGTGACATATTTACAAAAACCTTTTGTACATTTTTGCAAAGATTTATGTTTTCATATTATCTTTCAGACTTAGCATTCTTATCAACTGCAATCGCATGAAACCAACATTGGACTTGATCCTCGTCTTATTACCTAGCAAGATGGGTTTAACGAATGTCTGACACTTTTAGCGAAGCCTTTAGTTTTAGTGTTGAACGTATAACTTTGCTCATGCAACTGCTCCACAGCGTTTCAGCTCAAAGGTTCGCTCAAGATCAGAAGCGTTTGAAATGCTGTATACTATAAACCCAGTCATTGACATTAGAGTTTCCTCCGTTTCATTACATAATTGCTCGTGTATAACTGCCTTAGTGCATTGCTAGTGTATATCTGCCTTAGTGCATTCTCTCTGTAAATGCCGCCTGACCCCAGAAGGGGGCAGTGTGACCAGCCTTCACAATGACAGAGCACAGAGCTCCAGCTTCCAGGCCTTCCATTCAATTTCGCAAGATCAAATTCGGTTTAAATTAAACATGCTTCAGCACTTGAAAAGCAAAGCAGACGCTGAGCAGTTAGACCCGACATTAGAAATCAATTCCGCGGGGGCGTAGCAGAGCCCAGAGTTGTAGGCAGGCAGAAGCATGTGCAAACTGATAAAAGTTAAACCTAATGGATCGCATTACATTACATTATAGACATTTAGCAGACGCTCTTATCCAGAGCGACGTACATAGTGCATTTCCGAACTAGTAACAAGTGCGTTAAAACAATCCTAAAAAGGAAAACACGAATCTAAGCACTAAGCGCAGTCAGTATGATTGGGGATTTTTTCCCCCCGCATCATTTCCAAGCTCATAAACAAGCGATTAGAACGTTCTTGACTGAACATTCTAATGCTGATGTAACAATCACTGCTGGTAATCGAAAGCAATGGAGTTCTAGAACACTGACTTTGAATTCAGAAAAAAACATTCCGAAAAAACCTACCCTTCAAAGAGATATTAAACATGTACGTCTGCTAGTGTGATCTGCCATCGTCTGACCTGCAGTGGTGAGCTCTCTCAGGCTTGATGCTACAGCACTTGGGACACTTGTAGATGACCTCCCCTGGCTTTAGCTGCAGGCTGTCCATGTACTCCTTGGTGGCGTTGCCCTTGGGCACCGCTCCCTGCAGATACGAGCACGGGCGCAGTCAGCTCAGCGAGCAGACGGAGGGGTAAGAGGGACAGAGAGAGAGAGAGAGAGAGAGAAGAGGAGGGAGCACGTACAGACAGAAAGAGAAATGAGAGCAGGCAGAGGTGAAGAGGGGAAGATAAAGATAGGAAAGATAGAGTGCAGAGAAAAAACGGGGAGGACAGATACAGCATCGCGGAGTCCGAGCGGGGAGAAAGGACAGAAGAAAGAGACAATAGAGATCATTTTTAAAAAAGGGAGGCAAGACGAGAGAAAGTAAGGACAGAACACACACAGAGCGGATGGAGAGAGCGGGATGACACTATAGAGAGTGGGCATCCGAGTCTGCATCACTGAAATTACCCAGCAGCCTCAGCTTCAGTGCATTAGAGCTGCACGCTATAACCTGGCTATCGTCACTGTGCTTGAGTTCATTTACAGCGTCAGTATTGAATGAACTGGACTGGGCTGTCATTCTAATCAACACCTTCCAAGTGCTACTAAAGCAGTTGTGCACAGTGTGTAGAACACAATAAAAATGGTCGTATTCATTTGTGGTTGCACGGCTGCCTTCATAACCTGCCACAAGAAAATATCTCGACAATGTGTGGAAATACTCAATCATTTGAAAAAATGAGAATCAATGAGAGACAAAGTCTTGCCACCCCCCACCCCACCTCTATGGCTGTCACTACCCCCTCAGTGACCCCCAGAGAAGGGCGTAAGCAGGCAGGGGGCTGGAGCTACATTCTTGCTTGATGAAGAAACCAAGCCATTCAGCCTAGTGATTGGTTAAGAGCAGCCATCAATCGCATGTCAAGGCCCTGCCCTCTCGACAGGAAATTGCTGTCGAAACCTAAATTACCCCTTCCTCATACCCAGAACTGTTGTGTAACCAACTCCACCCACATTCACAGGGCTTGCCCAACACCCCCCCTGCACACACACGCAGACACGCACACAAGCACACGCGCTACACGCACGCACGCACACACGCACGCACACACGCACGCACACACACACGCACACACACACAGGGGCCTGGGGGATTCTGAAATAATCTCAACAGTGAATTTGGGATTTGTAGTTCAATCTGATGGACATCACGATATGAACATAAATCACCACCACTTAAAGATGGATATGAGCACTGGCGGTCGCTGAAAGGACACCCGATATGCTAACGTGACCCGCCACAGACAATGCCGTTAAATCACCTCCTATCCCTCTCGTTTTTTATCCTGGCCTCCACCCACACCACGCTCCCAACCCTGTCTCCAGCCCTGTCTCTAGCCCTGCCCCCAACCTCCAACCCCGCCTCCACCTCTGTCCACGTCCTCCTTCCTGCCGCACTGCCCAAGCCGTCACTCACCGGGTCGGTCATCATGGTGCGCAGGTGCGAGGTCAGAGCCAGGACGGCCAGGCAGTTGAAGGCGATGCCGTTGACCAGAGCGTACCAGAAGCTCTTCGACGGCAGCAGCATGACGAAAGTGACCACAAAGTCGGCGTACAGCACCAGGAACCAGGTCATGAACGCGCACACCATGCCGCAGCCGTCCTGGATGAACCACACCCGCTCCCCCTCCCCAGGGCCCGCGCCCCCCTCCAGCTCCTCCTCTCCACCCAGCAGGGGGCGCTGTTGCTCAACATCACGCAGCCGGTGGCCTGAAGCTTGCATTCTTCCTTGAAGGTAGAGAAGGGAGAGAAGGAGAGAGAGAGAGAGAAGAAGAGAGGGAATAAGCGGGGAGAGAGTTAGAGAGAGAAAGAACTGCCTTCAATTCCTTCTTAATGCCGGAGCTCTTCACAAGTTAAAACGATTCCCAAGTCTGCACAGGGGATATGTGAAGTTATCGTACAGACGATGAAACGGCAATCATTCTGCATGAGAAAAGGCTGCATTTAGTCCATTTGTGTGTGGTGCACAACACCTGAATGGAGAAAAATGTGCTCTCTGCAGGTGCTTGCATGGAAGAAGTCAAGAGGGAGGCGAGAGAGCCTCGACAAACATGAACAAATTACAAGTCTCCGTCTCATAGACACACACAAGCAAACACAGCTACACACACACGCACACACATGCGTTCCACTTCCTTTTTAATATCGGAGCTCTTCACAAGTTCAAACGACTCACAAATCTCCTCTGGGGATACGTGAAATTATCGTACATGACTAGGAAACGGCAACAGCGAGGTAACATTGGTGTCCATGAATGAACGGCGGCTCTCCGGGGGTCTAACCCAAGAACAGGACTGCGCATCCCAGGGAGCCGTTTGGTGTGGAATCGCTTGGCACGGCTCTACTGCTTTCCAAGACACTGACATAACATTTCGTGCACTAATGAACGATTAAACTTTTTACACCAGAATACAACAGGCTGTGAAAGTCAAGGTCAGAGAATGAACAGGAAACAGTCCCGAAACCGTCTCCTCTCAGCAATCAAAGGTGAGAAACTTCCAGAGATCCTGAGAGAGAAGTATTAAACACCAGTTATAATCAGACATGCAAACACTTGGCCAAGTACGTACCTTTGCCCCTGTAAAAGTCAAGGTTCCTACAATATATAACAGATTATAAAAGAAATGATGCCCGTCAGCTGAGCGATTCATTTTTAAATGCTTCACACCAACCGGATTGAGAAATTGCATAATTTTAACAGGAAATATAGCCCACTCTCCTTTAACACATCCAAGACGTGCGGTTAGAATTATTCATACATTCTGTACACGAGGAGCTCTGGCGTCACCCCGCAAACACAACCCCAATTTATCTTGCCACGAGGATTTTTGCACTGAACTGGTTTAACAGTAGGCCGGCCAGTGATACCGAGACGACCCGGAAGTGTTTCCACAGAGCAGAGAAGCAGAGACCCGGTGTGATGGTGAAGCCCTCTGTACTGCAGGAGGCAAGCGCAGCAGAACCAGCCCTGGTCAACCTGCTATGCTTATGATGTCGGCGTATGCTGACAATGCTTAAAATGTAGCTCATTTTACAGGCTAGTGGATACAAAAGCTTCAGTTTAGCTATGCATTTATTACCAGCACAGCTGTGGCTAACTAGGCACTAATTCCATTTTTAATTATTTTTTTAATGGAATGGGTGGGGGTGTCTCGGTGGCGTGGCCTGCGAGAGCGCCGTGACTGCCGTCCACGAGCTCATTGCGAGCCGCGGCGACGTTGGAGGTTCGAGCCCGGCTGCGCGGCCTTCTTCGCGTGTCACTTTCTCCCCGTCTCTCTGCACTGCGCTGTCCAATAAAGCTGAGAGAGCCAAAAAAAATATTACTTTAAAAAAAAAATGGAATGGGTAACGGCGTGGCTCGTTGATGTGTGACCTGTTCCGTCAGGTCAAAGCGACTTCGCACAGCCTGAGGTTACGCGAAGACATCTCAGACCATCTGAGAGAGGTGGGAATGACTTCTGGAGCTTCTCTATAGAGGCAAGCAAGGCTGAAATTCTGACACAACCTGAAAATGTGATGATTTACATGGACAGCCCATCTGCAGAACAGCCCTGTCGTTTTAATTAAGATTTGCGCGAGTGTGTTTCGCGACACTTGTTTCCAGCTTGACAGCACAGCCTTCACCTATAATTTATCCCTCACCCTGGAAAACAAACTAACATGCCCCGCCTGCACTGTTCGCTGAACCCAATGTCAGCATCGACAACAGGATGTGTGTTTTTACTCCTATCGAGCACACAAATGCACGTTTGCAAACGCAACACACACAGCTAAGCCAGGTCAGAGAGAAGGGATGGGGTGAAGTCCCAAATCAGAATAAAAATAGAGAGTCCTGATTGTCGCGGGAAGCTCATTCAACCCCTGGTTTTTCTGTTTAATGAACAGGGGGTGATGCAGAGAAAGAGCAGAACAGAGCCAAACGGCTCCATGTGTAACCCCCGCCCCCGAGGGGAAGTAGAGAGGGTAACAGAGGGGAAGGAGAAAGGGTGACAGATGCCACTGCAGGAGAATCAAATTCCTGGCCACATGGGGAGGGGTGTTCCTATAAGGCTGGGCCACACACTCTCCCAACCAGTAAGGACACGATGTACATCTCCAAGGTACACACTGTAAACCCAACACTGGAATCAGATACCAACACAATGGATTAGCCTACATGTGGGGGGGGGGGGCAACCCCATCCATTCAGGTTTTCCCATGGGAGAAATTTCAATGTTATAATCCAAATATAATCTCCAGATTTTTAGATGCCGTCATCCATCTGTGAATTAAAATTTAAGTCCAATTTAAGCATGGTTCCTATGTTATGACATAAAAATGTAGACTTAGACACTTTTCAAGTGCCCTTCTATAAACCATGGCCATAAACTGAGATAAAGCAAAGACTTCCTGGAGCCCCCCAATTATCTTTTTTGTGGCCTGGAAATCAGAGATAAAATGCCCTCAGTCTACAGTCCACACACGCACGCACGCACGCTCACCCGCACGCTGACCCACACACGCACGCACGCACGCACGCACGCACGCACGCACGCACGCACGCACGCACACACACACACTCACACACACACACACACACACGCACTCTCGCACGCCCAAAGTAACCAGAAGCATGTGTGACAGCAGGAATGGTGAGGATGAGGCTGTGTAAGTAAGGTCTGCTCTCCAGAGCGAAAGTGACATTTCAATCTCTTTGCTCTGGTCGCTGTGACTGCGCGGTCCTGCCAGCAGGGGGCCAGACAGGGCTGTAAACAGACTGCCCCGCAAAGCAGCCCCTCTCTGCAGGAAGTGCCCCAGGGCGGGGCAGTCTCAGGGGGAGGGGCTTGGACTCCCTCCATCGTATGCTTTCAGTTTGTGCGGAACATAAATAATTGATGAGCCAACGACCGCCGAACTGAGGAAAGAAAAAAATGAAAGCGCGTGGCAGGAAGGAGCCGACCCCGAGCACGGGGGCCAGAGCGGCGAGCGGCGAGCGACATCAAACCGTCCTCAAAGTAATAACGAATAAATAATCTGTGGCCCAGACGCTATGGCGCAGTGTGGCGTCACAGAGCATGGCTTGTCTGGCGCATTTTAATTGCTTTCACAGTCCACTTCACTCTATTCACACGCGTGGAGTGAGGCGCACAGTTCCCCCTGCTGCGCGATCTGGCACCGTACGGCGTGCGCTGATGATCAATAACAGCCTTCGCCCGGCCGCACACGTGACCCGCGCCGCGACAGACAGGTGCCTGCAAACCTGCGGCAAGTCTAATAAAGCAGGACTCACCCAGCGAGGGCCACAGCGCCACATACAGCTTGAATGTTAATGAAACGAAACGAAGAATTCAAATGAATTTAATGACCCGTAAGCACACTGGCTCCATTCCACCTCCGACCTGCCATATGTGTTGCCATTCTGACTGGGCCAAAGCTTATTAGGCATCATAAGAACACACGTGACCCTGCACTGCAAAATGCAATCCCCACCACTCCCATAAACAGCGAATGAAGAATCTTGGGTTTCTAGGTTAGCGACGTTAGCACGATGTAGCACGGGCACAGTGACGACGGTTAAAAAACACACTTTAAGTGAATTACAGTGCTCCTGAGGTGTCGCCCTGAAGCATCTGCATTTTCGGGGCTCCCAACTGTTCAATTCATTGTTATTTTAGTTGAGGAAAGCTCTCTCATAGCTTACAACTCAGTTTACGGCAGATCGGGCAACAAATGCAGATGAAGGCATAGGAAATAAGAGATACCGTTTTGTTTTCAACTACGTTTCTGGCACTGCCTGAAAGAAAGAATGACTTTGCGGTAATGCATGGAACTCAAGTGTCAGACCGCAAGAGAATGTCTACCATGTCTTTACGTCATCAGTTCTGCCTGTTGCCACCTCTGCTTCCCCATGGAGTCTGCATATATACACTAGTATGCCGCACCAGATCAATAACCACCCGAAAAGGTACGCAGCCACCACTTGTATATGTTAGATTTTTTTCCTTCTTTTTAACGCTTGTAGTGTTCGGCCTGCTTGACCATCGTCCTCATCCGAATGGTGGCGGCTTGTGAAACGACCGGACAGCACATCAGCACCAATCCGGCTCCCACCTACCCGTGTCTGAAACACATTCTCCACTGCGTCATTTAACCGGCCCTCGCCTACCCAGCTGCAGTGTGTGACTCACTCGCCCTCCCCAGGGGGAACACTGCCCACTGAAATCAGCCGCTCACCACGCGAGACACCTGTGCAGCCAGGCCAACTCCTGCACCAGCAGCACATTCGCAGCAAGTATGAATCGGGCTGTGGAATCCAGGGCATGACATTTACTTTTTCACCCACTGGTCAGAGTGGCTTGTGGATTCCAAAAATCACCAGCCACTTTCAACATTCTACCAGCATTTGGCTGGCGGCGGGTGTTAATATCACACCCTGCTGGAATCGCTTGAGAGAATGAACAAGGCTGTTTCCTGCAGTTACATCAGACTGAATCCACATATCCACATTTTCTTTATCGGAAGAAAAACAGTGAATAAATATACTGTTGTCACGATGTAGCTACAAGTACTCAACTGAACCACATAATAATCTCTGACAGTCACCCGAGATTCCCTTTCATGTGGATGTTATAATGCAGAACCACTCAAGGCTACAACAGAGGCATTCCGATTGTGATGTCACAGAGGAATCCCGGTCGCCATGACGCTCGATTAATCTCACTGCTGATATTTCACCTTGTGCTCCAGGGAGGGAGAGAGACTCAGTTCTCCTCCACCTGCAGCTGCGTTATGGGGGCACTCAGGACAGTCCCCTAAACCTAGGCCCTACCCTCCAGCATCACTATCTGGGTCAAGCCCAGCACGCTGGCAGGAAGCACATCAGAGAGTGTAATAGAGGGTGTCAATTGCTGGCTTAATTACCCAGAGCCGTTTCCAGCCTTGGCATTGGTTCCCTGGGGCCAGTGTAGACACAGGCTGAACTCTGGGGGGGTGGGGGGGGGGGGGGCGCTCTCCACAGAGGCAGGCCAGGGTCCTGTTGCACGTCAGTGCATAGTGCAAGCAATTATACAAACTGCAACCCCCCCCACTACCCCAAACAAAATAAAAAGATATATCTTGGCATAAACTTAGAAACGGGCCCTGTTACTAAATTTAGGAGCTGCCAGAGAGGAACTAAAGAAACCGCAGAAATAATCTTGATCAGTTTCCGCTTACTGCCTCCGCCCCAGCGAAGCTAAACGTTTCCATTCGCTCTTAATCCACCCGCCTCTTTCCCAATCTGCCAATCAGGCAGATAACTGCTGCATCAATGACCGGGAGTATTTACGGCAGGCTTGTTTAAAAACCGTGACGGCCAATCGTTTGGAAGCCCTGAGTGCCGTCTCCAACCACGACGCCTTGGTTACGCCGGTATCAAACCAGACGACGTGGGCTTTAGACCAAAATAGTATATTCCAAAGTTTAGACTTCAGTTCAACATTACTTTCCGAATCGATGCATTCGTGCCTGGAAATGCTGTAAATGAAGTTTAAAAACGAGCTCTCCAAGGATTGCATGCAAGAGTGAAATCCCATCGATTCCCCCTCCTTATGAAAGAGCAGGTCCATTAAGGGCTGGGAACAGCTGCCTCCTCCCTGTGTGGAGTAGGGGGGGGGGGGGGCTGCAGGGAGTGGATGTTGGGGCTCTCCAGCACAGGCCCCCAACGGCAGGCACAGAGATCCCCCGACGGAGCCTCAAATTACGCAGAAAGGTCACGCAGACGCCACACAGAGTCTGGAGGCTTTGGTCAATGATTAAAGGATAACCGAGGAAGAGAAAAGGCTAGAAGGTTCCACAGCATTAACATCAAAAGCACATATTTAAGCAAACTGCAAGCGAGCTGGCTTTTTGTGCGTGTGGGTTTTCGTTACGAGTCGGCGCATCCGATTGGCCGTGCGACACTCACCTCAGATTCCTGGGCTCACAATAACATGCTGCCTGCTCCTCGGGCCGGCGTCAGGGAGGGCGACAACAGCATCCAGAACCTGGCACCTGCAAACACACAACAAAGGCAGAGTCTCACTCAATGTGCTGGTGAATCAGAGTCCCACTCAGTGTGCTGGTGAATCAGAGTCCCACTCAGTGTGCTGGTGAATCAGGGTCCCACTCAGTGTGCTGGTGAATCAGAGTCCCACTCAGTGTGCTGGTGAATCAGAGTCCCACTCAGTGTGCTGGTGAATCAGAGTCCCACTCAGTGTGCTGGTGAATCAGAGTCCCACTCAGTGTGCTGGTGAATCAGGGTCCCACTCAGTGTGCTGGTGAATCAGAGTCCCACTCAGTGTGCTGGTGAATCAGAGTCCCACTCAGTGTGCTGGTGAATCAGAGTCCCACTCAGTGTGCTGGTGAATCAGAGTCCCACTCAGTGTGCTGGTGAATCAGAGTCCCACTCAGTGTGCTGGTGAATCAGAGTCCCACTCGGTGTGCTGGCGAACCTGAGAGCCTGCAGTCTTACATACACGGAGCTATGGCTCACCCATGACGACCGGCCTCTTTACCCAACCGCCTCACGCATCACAATCAAGCACCAGCTCTGCAGGTTTGCAAATGGGCTCCTTCTGCAGCCTAGGGTCACTGAGCATTATAAGTTAATGCCGTTCTCCATTGGGCACATTTGATCAAGTCAGGCAGTGAAAAGGGGCTGAATAGACAGGTCTCTCAACTACTTACATCCTGTACACACGTGACTGGTTTGAACAGAATTTTTTTATTATTATTTTTTTTTATTATTATTATTTTTATTTATTTTTTTTTATTTTTTAAACGTCTCATTGGGATTAGCATACTGTAAAGTTTACACACCAGTTTTCAGAAAAAACACATGTGGATTTAAAACCCCCCAAAAATTTTGTTTGCTTAAATTTAAATTTTTAAAAAAATGTTTGTGTATTTAAAAAAAACAAAAACATTTTTATTCTTTTTTTTCACTGGATGCATGACTGTAAAGCATCATGACTACATCCCACACAACACCACAAAAGCAACATCGATACTGTTTCTGATTTTGACTCGAGACCGTTCACTTTCACCTTGGACTGTGAATGCTTGCAGTACCACTTTCGGGTATCACTGCAATTGGTACGAACCTGTTCAAAGGGAATATAATGTAAAGAGGGCAATTCAAACAGCCACAATCTGCCATACTGTCGATCACTGACCACTGACTTAACACCAGCCACCAGACAAATGCTGGGGAAATTTTGATTGTGGCTGATAAGATTTTTACTCTAGCAGCCACTTTGACCGGAAACAAACCAGGTTGTGTTATATTGTAAAATGTAACGTGGTTGGTAAATTGTTGAAAAGGGCTGGTGATTTTTTAAATTTTTATATCCAGTCTGTGAAAAAGTTATATTCATACTCTGACTTCCAAGCGGGAATGTGTGCTACAAGTGGAACGTTATATATATCTTTATAACGCGGTACATTACACACCAAATGTCGCGGTATAAATGTGAGCAAACAGTCCAGTGGATCTGAAAAGGACACAACACCCACAATATAAAGGGATGCTGGTTAGACTCTTCAAACAGAGTCTAAGCAAATAGCGCAGCAGTAAAAACACCCTCAACACGCCCAGCACTTCTCCCGCTCAAAGGCTTTGTGCTTTAGCCTACTATTTATTTGCCTGGAAAATGCCCTTGTGAGGTGTGACACACCTACATTTTACATGCCAGCCTCGACACAGATAGATATTTCTGCAACAATACAGGTAAAGCACCTTGAAAGAGGTGTGTAAGATGAGCGCCTGCTCACAGACACCAGTGTAAGACATAAACCTGCAAGTTAAAGGTGTGACACCCCCCCCCCTACCCACTATATCACAGTACCACCCAAAATAAGACAAACAAGAATGTCAGGGTGCACTGGTAGGTCCTAGGCTTTGAGAAATGCCATAGCATGGATTAGGATCTCGTTCTCCAACCTGCCAAATTAAACCGCACAAAGGCATCATGAATGTACTGCATTAGAAACTAACCTATTTGGGTAACAGCCAAAATCAAGCGGGCAGCACAAGAAAAACCAAAAACAAATTAAATGGAATCACTTTCTATACAAAGTGGTCTAAAATATCCAGTAAAACTCAGCAATGGGTTTACACTTGTCGAAAATACAAGGACGCGGCACGTGATTTTGACCCTTATAACAGAGTGAAACTACTAGTTGACACACACACACACACACACACACGCGCGCGCGCGCACACACACACACACACACACACACACGCGTGCGTACGTACGTACGTACGTGGGATTTCTGCTTGCGTACTGAAATCAAGAGACCCTAGCAGCTGGTCTGAAAACTTATTTTCGATGTTGCTTCCTGTCCAGGGATAAAGTAGAATGTGTTATACAGTATGTGTTATATGGTTATATGGAAAAACCAACTACACTCACTGAAAAAAAGTGGTTTATGTCATAAACATGTTAAAACATATATTAGAGGTTTGTCATCCTTAAGTCAGAATTTTCAGCCAGATTGATATTAGTGTGCCGACAAGCTAACGCTACTGGCTATACTTTGAAGGTGTTATTTTTCAGCTTGGTTAGAAATGTTATGGCTCAAATCTAGTTAAAGTTATCCAGGACATTATATACCCAGATTTAATTAATAGCTAGCTAACAAGTAGCCCAAGTACTACCACTCTTAAATGTTCCATGTATTTGTTGATTTCCTGTGAAAAACCTACATTGTGAACCATGGTGTGATAATGTGATTCTAGGCGGTCCAATACAAAACAGATTAATTTAGTACAGGTTGTAACATACTGTACCTAGAGGCTGTATTTTAAGTTCTTATTTACGTTGTCCTTTATAAAGCTAATATTTAGACTTCAGTGCTATGACTATATCATAAAAGTATTTTTTTATGACTAGAGTAGATTGCCTATGCTTTTCAACAAACGCCTGTGCAATACTGACTGTCACTGGCGTTAGAGTTTTAAGTTAATGCCCAAGGCACAAGTGCATGTACAGAACAGAAAATCATCATTGACAATACAAATATTGTATGCAAAGTTTGGCATGACAAAACAACTGCATAACGCGCCAGCAAGATGTTTTCAGAAGCAGAATAAGAAGCTGCCCGTCTGTAGTCTGGTGAAGACACCATGGCAACCAGCAAGCAAGCGACAAGGCAAACGTGTCCAGGGGAGGCTATGGCTTATTGAGCTATGCATATTTATACATGCATTTATTTGATCTATCTGTGAACATACCTACCATGGAAACAACAACGGAACAATAAGTAGAAAGAAGTAGAAAGCCTTGCGGCAATAGTTAGTTCGTCAAAAGTCCCGGGTTTATGTTCTGTAGATAAAATAAATTAAATAAAACCTCAGAGTAAACTCGCAAGAAATAGCGTGCTTGGTAATAACTGCACACTGTGGTTGTGGCATGCAATACCTAACATGTGTGGTATATCTACTGCAACTCCAACAATTCTACAAAAGACTTATTATATTGTGCACCGTGCACACTTGCTGCAGTTTTCTAAATGAATGCTCTGCATTTTGGCCAAATTCAAGATATGCTACTATTGCAATATGCTGAACGGCAACAGATCACGACACTGCAATTTCAAAACGAAACACTACAAACGTAGCACATATGAAATCCACAGAAAAACGGTTGTAACCTCTTGCACTAGCCACAAGTCCCCAAATACAAGTTCAATTCAACCCCCTCCCCCAATATAAAAAAAACATCTTGATTTGAGTAATAATGGGAAGCTTTACTTATTGACAGGGGAATACCACTTTATTAGCAATGCGTCAATATTCAGTGAACTCAGCCCAAGCAGTAACAGACTGCAATAAGAAGCAGAGTGATTTCAAAACGCAGTAAATGTATGCAGCTTTCTGAACAGAAAAATCAATAATCATTTGTTTGTTTAGTAGTACACAACTGTCACATAAACCCTAAATTATATGGCTCAGACAGCATCAGACTCCACGTTCCCAAAAGAAAAACCTAAAACTTTGAATCTACCCATTCCTGTCTGACAAGCCCATGTCAAATTGCCCCTAGATTTCCGTAACCTGTCCTGACTAAAGGTATCTGTCAAATAAACATTTAAAAAAAAAAACACTTCTAAAATCGTGTTATTTATCCTCATTTGATAAAACACACATAAGACTGACTCGAGAATCCACTATTTTTGGCGTGTGACAGTCAATGCATCACAAATGCAAGCACCTCCATAAAATACTTAATTCGAGGATGACGACACATCAGCCGGGATTTTAAACCAGTGCATTTCATTCGCATACAGTCGTGAAAGTATGCTGAACTACCTGAAGCTTTATACAAATATTAATGGAAAGAAAACCCAATAATTCAAAGCTAAATCTTGCTCAACCAGTTCTTCAAACTTCAAATCCTGAAGTGAGGTGTTTGCAGTATCCCTCCTTAACCAGAATTACAACAATAAATGACGCAGGTGTCCTGTTGTTCTTCTCACACCTGGGGGGTCAACGACCTCCCGTAAAATGCCGGGCAAGATTCTTAACACCTTTATATAAATCCCCGTGATTATTGCAATAATTATTTATAATAACCACAAACATATTTCTGTAGCCAGTTGTTCTCCTTTCTATTGAATGCTTGTTCCACGGCTTTTTCCACGTATGATTGGAAATGTAGAACACGATTACACGCCCCGGACTCAAGGTTAGCTAGCCGAGCTGTCTGTAATAACCTTTAGACTTTTAGCTGCCCAAAAGGGAAAACTGCATATTCTTAAATCAAATCATCACAAACTTGTGCTTGAAAAATCTCAATCTGTGTCTGAGAATGTTCCCCAAAAAACGCAGCTTAACTTGTGTTTGTGGGACTCACAATAATCATAAGAGCGAAGACTACAAATATCGGACATTATGGCCAAGCTGCAGTTACTTCAATGTCAAAAATTGGTTTCTAAAAATAGGCATGGCAAGCTTTGCGTTTATGTGTTAGCTCACTGAAGACGTCGATCACAACCTGGACACCTTGCTGTGCATACAACTCAAGATTAATGACTTAAGGCGCTTTTTACCGGACACACTAAAACACAAGCGTCCAGACTCACTCGCTCCAAGAGTGTTGAAATAGATGGTTTGACAAACACAGCGCTTGACAGGTTTTAGTTAGCGAGCTAAACAACATTGCTGGCGAGCTGATTAGCCAGTCAGCGACTATCTACTGATTTGCATGCAAGTGCAACGAATGCAATCGTTTCTGAGTCGTCGACTTACAAGCTGTGTAAAATGCAAAATAAAAACTACGAGCAGCATGTTGGCATATACTATTATTAATGGCCAAATGAGCTCGCGTTTGGATGACATCCCAATGCTTAATGTAAGGTAATTAACGTTAGCATGCCTTTGGGTGCAAAAGGTGTGCGGTAATGATCGCTAGCCATGTTTCTAAATAGCTGGTAAGCTAACTTAAACACCGTATCTTATGTCAACTTAGCGATCGTAGCTTTCTAACATACCAGAGTCGCATAACGTAGCATTTCAGCTGCAACTGCTGGGGGTCAGGCTGTTGGCTAGGAAAATATCCCAAGCTCTCGGACAGTATCAGGAGAGAGTTGACCGACATGTGTAAAAGGAAGGTAACCTGCTAGCGATCTGGGGCATTATCGTTGGGATCGCATGGTAATCTAGCAATGTGACAAAATACCCAAATTATTAGCAATTTATCGGTTAAGGTGTTAGTTTTCCTTACCGTATGTTTCTGGTCCTAGTCGCTGTATAATTAGCACTTCTTACAAAAGCATTAACAGGGTTTGATTTGTCTCATTGTAATATCCCCCCCATTGTAGACCGGACTTGCACGACACACAATACGGTGAAAAATACTTCCGGGGTTTACTTCGGCTTTGCCCGGAATACACCGGAGGACGAACATTCCATCATTTCCGTTAAAAATCGGAGGTGTTCGGTTATCGTTTCGCAGAACCTCGGTAACACAATGATGGGGCTGTCATACATAGCAGCGCTGTCATATGGTCGAATCCATAGAAATGATCGCATTTATTGTATCAACAAGGACATGAAAGCCAACCCGGTCTTTGTAATCACTGAACTAAACACATGGAGACCGAGCCATCGCTGCGGACAACGCGGGGGTGGCGAGCAGCTAACTTGCGTCGGCCTCATGTCTGCTGCGTTAAGCCTCCTGAAAACAGAACAGAACCACTGTTTTTACCACACAGCGCACCTGACAACCGTGTGCATGGCTTCGCCAACGGTATAATAAAAATGACCGCTTGTCAGCAATAGCAAATTATGAGTTTTTTTAAATTATTTTTTACAAAACACCATGAATCGGCTACTTTTGTATAATATCTGATCATTATATCATCATTATATCTTAAAATAAAAAGCCAGTGGAATTCAGAGTTCGCTTAATAATGTTCGATCAAACCACGTTGAAATAACGCAAAATGAAGGATTTGTTATAGAATAACGCCACCCTGTGGTAATGTTCGGAACCATTCGTCACACTTTATTGTAATCTAAAAACAACTAAAGCAAATGCTTCAAACTCCGTGATATAACGTTACCGGCATTGAGGTTGTGTACACAACTATGGTTAAATTAAAAAGGCAGCATGCCTGCATCATAAAATATGCACGTGTATTTGCAAGTCACAATGAATGAAATTAACCACTGTAGTTCCTCTTGCTCATGGGTTTATTATAGGTTATTTTGGCACAAATTAAATAAGGCACATTCACTGCTTTTTTAACATAAGACAAAACAAAGACAAAATAAAACTGTATAAAATAAGACTTTCCTAATCTGATTGGTGCAGATGACTAAAAATTACACCAAAATAATAAACTTAATAAAAATGCTAGCGGTATTACTTTTTCAAAAAAGCTAAACTTCTGGTATTAAAAAAAAGAAAAGAAAAAAAAAGATAAACGGATGCACCAGCTCCTGCTATGTAAACTGTCTCAAGAGATACCCTTCATAATTTCATTATCTCAACATAAGTTAGCTGAATGGATACGGTGCACCAAAATGGCCTTCATGCAACAGAGAAATAAGCGTGACTGCAGAGTGCCTGGTGTAGCTGCAGAGTGCCTGGTGTAGCTGCATTGCGTGATCGAGGCAGGAATATAGACACTCGAGAGGGAAAAACTGGATTTGGGGAGGAAGACATGCATTCATTTACCTTTTCACTTGGCGTAATCATGGAAAGATATTAAGACAATGCTGCCACCTTGTGGCAACCCTGCAATGCGCAATTGGCTGTGCACGGGGAACCTTAAAAAAAAAAAAAAAAAAAATACTGTCCACACTTGTTCACCCCCCCAGTCGCTGTTCATTTAGCCTTATAGAATAACACTATATCAGAGAAACCAAACGGATTATCTGTGGTAGTTTTCAAATTTTATATTCATAATAATGCATTGTTTCTTACGGCAGATCAGTAACAATACCAGCTGTAGTATTAAAAACCAGTTGTATGCAGAATGACACTTTAATTTACTGAACAGTTTAATATTTTTAGCCGTTAAACCTCTGTCCCTGTATTCATAAACCATCTGAGAGCAGGAGTATTGATCTTGGATCTGTCCATGTCCTACATTATCCATGATGGCCTTTAAGAGAAAAACAGCATGCCATGCCGACTCTGGACTGATTTATGAATACACTGATCACATTCTAACAGTCTTAACTACACACAGTGCAGTAGAATTTAGCAGTGGGCAACAGAATTTCCACCTCGCACGGACACTGCCTTAACACTAGAGTCCATCTAAATATTCCTACCCCGTTATTCTTTCATGTTAATTTCCTGTTAGTTTCTCGTTATGTTTGGTGACGTTGGAGAGCGAGTGGTTTATGGGGCAGTAAAATAAATAGTACTGATTTCAAATCAAACCCTGAGGTCTTCTTGGAATGCTCATCTATTTGAAAGACCTTTTAAAAAAATAGACAACTATATTTGCAAATTAAAATGCCTAAGACCTACGTTAAGTATGTGTGTGTGGCTCACAGGCTATCATCACGTCAAGTAAGTTAAGGTTTCGAACATGAATGGCTGTGCCTGACGTATTGACGTGATTTTAATTCAACACACACACGCACGCACACGCGCGCACACACACACACTTCATTCAGTAAGCACGCAGGCACGCACGCACACACACACACACGCGCACACACGCGCACACACGCGCACACAAACACACTTCATTCAGTAAGCACGCAGGCACGCACGCACACACACACACACACACACGCGCACACACACACACTTCATTCAGTAAGCACGCAGGCACGCACGCACACACACACACACACCTGCCCATTTATGGTGTGGGCAGAAGAACCAAAGTATATTTATACGTAAGAGGTCAGGAGCAACTTGGTTCCACATCCCTTTTTAGTAAAGGCTTGATATGATAAAGTGAAAGAAAGTGCTAGAAAAAGAAGCCAAGTTCTCCTTCCTTCTGAGCCGCTGCGAGTGCTGGACTCCGCTGGTCTCGGCTCCCGTAACGTTTCTGCTCCCGTAACGTTTCTGCTCCCGTTCCCGCCGGCACGCGGCGCTCACAGTGTTTTCGACACCAGGTCTTCCATTTCTTTAGGAGCGGTCTGTGCACCGCTGCCCGTGACCTGGCCGTCCCCTTCTGAGGAGGCGCCAGGGTTCTCCTCACCGCCTCCATTGAGCTGAGGCGAGCGCTCGTCCCCCGTGTCTCGGGGGCGGTGTTCCTGCGCCGCGCTCTCCACGGCGACCGTCCGGCGGCGGTCGAGGGTCTTTGTGTGAACGGCGGGGCTCTCCTTTGTCTGGGACCCTTCAGTCGGGTCCTGGTGAGAGGTGAAGGGGCCGCTCTTTTCCAGCGTCTCCCCCCGCCTCAGCTTCCTCTTCTCGGGCCTCGTGACAAGGGGCTAGGGAACCATCGGGGAGATGAACACAGGGCACGTTAGCGCCATAAAAACATGGATTTAATAGAAGGCCTTCACAAGGAAACAAGACTGAATTACTTTAAATAAATAATAATAATCATATTTAAAACGGTTAAAAAAGGCAGGTTGCAAATTTTACAGCACTTCCCATACATCTCTTCCTTCATCCTACATTTATTATTTACTTAAGACCCTTGTTCAGAAAGTCATTTTTTGATTTTCCTCTTGAAAAATAAGTCAAGAGAAGAAACCCTTAAAGTGACCCATCCATATCTTCTGCATATCTGGCAGCAGAGTGATGGTTTGAGGCTCGTTTGATACCCCAGACCCTTGATGACTTACAGCCTTTTAGCCAACCATGTATTCCATACTGTTCCAGCATAATTTACAGCTTAATCTAGACCCCCACTCCCCCCCAATTCCCATAGAGATCCATTCAAATGCAGAGGTTATAGTATCACTTGTTAGAGTACCAGAAAATAAGATGTTGTCTTTTTATGTTGTTGGGAAGTCATGGCATGCAAAGGATATGCAACCAAATTTTAAATATGAGGACTTTATTTAAGTTTATGTTAATTTGTCCAATTACTTTTCGTCCCCTAAAATGGGGGGGGGGCTATGTATAAAAAGGGCTACAATTGCTACACGGTTCACCGGATATGGATGTAAAAACCCTCAAATTAAAGCGGTTCCATTTCAAATCAAATGTTCTGGAGTACAGAGCCAGAACAACACATATTGTGACACATCCCCACTGTATCGTAAGACACACACAGGACTGTACAGGCCGGAGTGAAACCATACCGGGCTCATGTTCGGCGCTGAGTCGAGCGATGGCACACTGGAGTCCCTCTGCATGCCCTTCTTCATCTTTTGGACCCTGAAAAGAAAGGAAGTGACACAACACTTACCTTCATGTGTGAGACCGGGCACTTATATCTGGACAAAAAATAATAAAAGCCCTTTCTTAATATATTCCAAGTTCACAAGAAAGTACTTTATTTTTACATTCTGTTTCAGTACATACACTTTCTATCTGAATGTTACACACAGCTATTTTATCTACTATGTCACTTTTTAAAATCTGGATTTAAAAAAACGATTTTTTTTTAGAAAATACATTTTCTCTTTGATACATTAATACTGCATTTTCGAACACTCTTGCTATAATGAATTGTTCCCACAGGTGGGTGCGATTGAACAATCAATCACATAGCATTTAACACCAGTTATAATTTGCAATCATGACAACTGGTGTCATATGTTGCATGAATGAGTCCAGATACGCCCAGCCAGTGAGCCGTTTTAAATTTTTCAATCAGAGCATTTGAAGAGATGTTTTTAAATGAATGTTTTTCCCGTTTCATGGAATGGGATTTCTGCTGACCTCATTGCTAATCCTAATCTTTACCCATGATGCTCTTGGAGTTGGGAATGACACCTTCCTTAGGTGCAAGGCCCCCCCCTTACCGGTGTACGGACCGGGCTCTTACCGGTGTACGGACCGGGCTCTTACCGATATATGGACTGGGCCAGCTCCCGGCGTCTGCCATGCGGATCCTCCAGGGCTCTCAGCCTTTGCACAAACGATTGCGCTGAAATGCAGAGAACAGCCATTACAACATAGACATGCATTCCAGATGGTCTATTGTACTGAGTATAGTACAGCTCACTGTACAATATGGAGATGTGTCCCAGAGGGGTCTATTGTACTGAGTATAGTACAGCTCACTGTACAATGTGGAGATGTGTCCCAGAGGGGTCTATTGTACTGAGTATAGTACAGCTCACTGTACAATGTGGAGATGTGTCCCAGAGGGGTCTATTGTACTGAGTATAGTACAGCTCACTGTACAATATGGAGATGTGTCCCAGAGGGGTCTATTGTACTGAGTATAGTACAGCTCACTGTACAATATGGAGATGTGTCCCAGAGGGGTCTATTGTACTGAGTATAGTACAGCTCACTGTACAATATGGAGATGTGTCCCAGAGGGGTCTATTGTACTGAGTATAGTACAGCTCACTGTACAATATGGAGATGTGTCCCAGAGGGGTCTATTGTACTGAGTATAGTACAGCTCACTGTACAATATGGAGATGTGTCCCAGAGGGGTCTATTGTACTGAGTATAGTACAGCTCACTGTACAATATGGAGATGTGTCCCAGAGGGGTCTATTGTACTGAGTATAGTACAGCTCACTGTACAATGTGGAGATGTATCCCAGAGGGGTCTATTGTACTGAGTATAGTACAGCTCACTGTACAATATGGAGATGTATCCCAGAGGGGTCTATTGTACTGAGTATAGTACAGCTCACTGTACAATGTGGAGATGTATCCCAGAGGGGTCTATTGTACTGAGTATAGTACAGCTCACTGTACAATATGGAGATGTATCCCAGAGGGGTCTATTGTACTGAGTATAGTACAGCTCACTGTACAATATGGAGATGTATCCCAGAGGGGTCTATTGTACTGAGTATAGTACAGCTCACTGTACAATATAGAGATGTATCCCAGAGGGGTCTATTGTACTGAGTATAGTACAGCTCACTGTACAATGTGGAGATGTATCCCAGAGGGGTCTATTGTACTGAGTATAGTACAGCTCACTGTACAATGTGGAGATGTGTCCCAGAGGAGTTTAATGTACTGAGTATAGTACAGCTCACTGTACAATATAGAGATGTATCCCAGAGGGGTCTATTGTACTGAGTATAGTACAGCTCACTGTACAATGTGGAGATGTATCCCAGAGGGGTCTATTGTACTGAGTATAGTACAGCTCACTGTACAATATGGAGATGTATCCCAGAGGGGTCTATTGTACTGAGTATAGTACAGCTCACTGTACAATGTGGAGATGTGTCCCAGAGGAGTTTAATGTACTGAGTATAGTACAGCTCACTGTACAATATAGAGATGTATCCCAGAGGGGTCTATTGTACTGAGTATAGTACAGCTCACTGTACAATGTGGAGATGTGTCCCAGAGGGGTCTATTGTACTGAGTATAGTACAGCTCACTGTACAATGTGGAGATGTGTCCCAGAGGGGTCTATTGTACTGAGTATAGTACAGCTCACTGTACAATGTGGAGATGTGTCCCAGAGGGGTCTATTGTACTGAGTATAGTACAGCTCACTGTACAATATGGAGATGTGTCCCAGAGGGGTCTATTGTACTGAGTATAGTACAGCTCACTGTACAATATGGAGATGTGTCCCAGAGGGGTCTATTGTACTGAGTATAGTACAGCTCACTGTACAATATGGAGATGTGTCCCAGAGGGGTCTATTGTACTGAGTATAGTACAGCTCACTGTACAATATGGAGATGTGTCCCAGAGGGGTCTATTGTACTGAGTATAGTACAGCTCACTGTACAATATGGAGATGTGTCCCAGAGGGGTCTATTGTACTGAGTATAGTACAGCTCACTGTACAATATGGAGATGTGTCCCAGAGGGGTCTATTGTACTGAGTATAGTACAGCTCACTGTACAATGTGGAGATGTATCCCAGAGGGGTCTATTGTACTGAGTATAGTACAGCTCACTGTACAATATGGAGATGTATCCCAGAGGGGTCTATTGTACTGAGTATAGTACAGCTCACTGTACAATGTGGAGATGTATCCCAGAGGGGTCTATTGTACTGAGTATAGTACAGCTCACTGTACAATATGGAGATGTATCCCAGAGGGGTCTATTGTACTGAGTATAGTACAGCTCACTGTACAATATGGAGATGTATCCCAGAGGGGTCTATTGTACTGAGTATAGTACAGCTCACTGTACAATATAGAGATGTATCCCAGAGGGGTCTATTGTACTGAGTATAGTACAGCTCACTGTACAATGTGGAGATGTATCCCAGAGGGGTCTATTGTACTGAGTATAGTACAGCTCACTGTACAATGTGGAGATGTGTCCCAGAGGAGTTTAATGTACTGAGTATAGTACAGCTCACTGTACAATATAGAGATGTATCCCAGAGGGGTCTATTGTACTGAGTATAGTACAGCTCACTGTACAATGTGGAGATGTATCCCAGAGGGGTCTATTGTACTGAGTATAGTACAGCTCACTGTACAATATGGAGATGTATCCCAGAGGGGTCTATTGTACTGAGTATAGTACAGCTCACTGTACAATGTGGAGATGTATCCCAGAGGAGTTTATTGTACTGAGTATAGTACAGCTCACTGTACAATGTGGAGATGTATCCCAGAGGAGTTTATTGTACTGAGTATAGTACAGCTCACTGTACAATGTGGAGATGTATCCCAGAGGAGTTTATTGTACTGAGTATAGTACAGCTCACTGTACAATGTGGAGATGTATCCCAGAGGGGTCTATTGTACTGAGTATAGTACAGCTCACTGTACAATATGGAGATGTATCCCAGAGGGGTCTATTGTACTGAGTATAGTACAGCTCACTGTACAATGTGGAGATGTATCCCAGAGGAGTTTATTGTACTGAGTATAGTACAGCTCACTGTACAATGTGGAGATGTATCCCAGAGGAGTTTATTGTACTGAGTATAGTACAGCTCACTGTACAATGTGGAGATGTATCCCAGAGGAGTTTATTGTACTGAGTATAGTACAGCTCACTGTACAATGTGGAGATGTATCCCAGAGGAGTTTATTGTACTGAGTATAGTACAGCTCACTGTACAATGTGGAGATGTATCCCAGAGGGGTCTATTGTACTGAGTATAGTACAGCTCACTGTACAATGTGGAGATGTATCCCAGAGGAGTTTATTGTACTGAGTATAGTACAGCTCACTGTACAATGTGGAGATGTATCCCAGAGGAGTTTATTGTACTGAGTATAGTACAGCTCACTGTACAATGTGGAGATGTATCCCAGAGGAGTTTATTGTACTGAGTATAGTACAGCTCACTGTACAATGTGGAGATGTATCCCAGAGGAGTTTATTGTACTGAGTATAGTACAGCTCACTGTACAATGTGGAGATGTATCCCAGAGGAGTTTATTGTACTGAGTATAGTACAGCTCACTGTACAATGTGGAGATGTATCCCAGAGGAGTTTATTGTACTGAGTATAGTACAGCTCACTGTACAATGTGGAGATGTATCCCAGAGGAGTTTATTGTACTGAGTATAGTACAGCTCACTGTACAATGTGGAGATGTATCCCAGAGGAGTTTATTGTACTGAGTATAGTACAGCTCACTGTACAATGTGGAGATGTATCCCAGAGGAGTTTATTGTACTGAGTATAGTACAGCTCACTGTACAATGTGGAGATGTATCCCAGAGGAGTTTATTGTACTGAGTATAGTACAGCTCACTGTACAATGTGGAGATGTATCCCAGAGGAGTTTATTGTACTGAGTATAGTACAGCTCACTGTACAATGTGGAGATGTATCCCAGAGGAGTTTATTGTACTGAGTATAGTACAGCTCACTGTACAATGTGGAGATGTATCCCAGAGGAGTTTATTGTACTGAGTATAGTACAGCTCACTGTACAATGTGGAGATGTATCCCAGAGGAGTTTATTGTACTGAGTATAGTACAGCTCACTGTACAATGTGGAGATGTATCCCAGAGGAGTTTATTGTACTGAGTATAGTACAGCTCACTGTACAATGTGGAGATGTATCCCAGAGGAGTTTATTGTACTGAGTATAGTACAGCTCACTGTACAATATGGAGATGTATCCCAGAGGGGTCTATTGTACTGAGTATAGTACAGCTCACTGTACAATGTGGAGATGTATCCCAGAGGAGTTTATTGTACTGAGTATAGTACAGCTCACTGTACAATGTGGAGATGTATCCCAGAGGAGTTTATTGTACTGAGTATAGTACAGCTCACTGTACAATGTGGAGATGTATCCCAGAGGAGTTTATTGTACTGAGTATAGTACAGCTCACTGTACAATGTGGAGATGTGTCCCAGAGGAGTTTATTGTACTGAGTATAGTACAGCTCACTGTACAATGTGGAGATGTATCCCAGAGGGGTTTATTGTACTGAGTATAGTACAGCTCACTGTACACTATGGAGATGTATCCCAGAGGAGTTTATTGTACTGAGTATAGTACAGCTCACTGTACAATGTGGAGATGTATCCCAGAGGGGTTTATTGTACTGAGTATAGTACAGCTCACTGTACAATGTGGAGATGTATCCCAGAGGAGTTTATTGTACTGAGTATAGTACAGCTCACTGTACAATGTGGAGATGTGTCCCAGAGGGGTTTATTGTACTGAGTATAGTACAGCTCACTGTACAATGTGGAGATGTATCCCAGAGGAGTTTATTGTACTGAGTATAGTACAGCTCACTGTACAATGTGGAGATGTATCCCAGAGGAGTTTATTGTACTGAGTATAGTACAGGTCCATGATAAATCTGCACTTGTACCTCCAATGCTCTTTTGTTGCCCCCACCCAAAAAAAAAATGGATTCTTGCTTATGTACAAATATTCTTCTGCAGTTCTGTTTACACAATCAGCATGTTTTCTACTCATGGAGTGATTTATGTGGTATTTTCTGTAATATGTGACATATTACATGTGATATATATATTGTATAATATATATATAATATGTGATAGACATATTTAGATTTCAGGGCAGTATAATGTTTGGAACATATTGATGTGATAGAGGGGCTATAATGCTGTGGATACTCACTCCTCCCCAGGGCTCCCCTGGGTACAGACAGCAGTGCTATGGGGCTTTCCTCTGGAGAGAGACCCGATGCCTTCTGCAGAATCCGCAAAATCTCTGTGTTCTGAAAGGCAAAGATATCTCAAAAGCACATTCACAGCCACTGTCCAATGCCCATTGCCCACACAGCTCACCATGAGAGCGACGGTGTGCCTTTGTTTTTTGTGCCCGTGTGTGTTTGTTTGCGTGCGTGCGTGCGTGCGTGCGTGCGTGCGTGCGTGCGTGCGTGCGTGCGTGCGTGCGTGCGTGCGTGCGTGCGTGCGTGCGTGCGTGCGTGCGTGCGTGCGTGCGTGCGTGCGTGCGTGCGTGTCCCTGTGCTAATCTCTGCTGTCCCTCCCTTTAGCAACAGCCTGGGAATCTGACCTCATTCCAGCCGCCTGCTTTAAAAACTGCACCAGCAATCCACTAAAGCAGATTAAAGGCTAAAGAGAGGAAACAGGCCTTTCCATTCCCCTCACTGCCACTCTCAATTACAGAGCAGACACCCAACTGGGCCTCTGTACGCAGGGCATTCTGGGTAGAAACACTAGTACAGCCTGCGAAACACACTGCCCGTTAAATCAGTGTGGCATAATTTAGCATTGTTTACGGTCATTGGCTGAAGATATCACGCTTAAATCAGCGTCTTAACGCCTGAAACGGTCTCTGCAGACAGGACCGTGTGGATGAAAGTCGAGTGCACAGGAGCACCCCCGCTAATGATGCTCTAATCGGGCTGTGCACTGAGTAGTAATGACTCTGCTATGGCTCAGATGAAAGAGGTTCTGATGTGCATTTGATGACTACTTTAAACATCATTATAGCCTGAATGCCTTTTCATATAGCAGGGGCTTTCCACACAAACATTATGTGCACATTTCAAACGGTTATTCAATTCTGCTTGGCTTATTTCATGCTCCAAATCAGACGCAGTGTCTTACGGTCTCCATGGAAACAAACACCGAAGTATCACTTCCAAGTAAAAGGTAGTTAGAGAATTCATATTCATATTCACATGGGGTTAAAGTGCAGATTCCTAGCTTTTATTAAAGGGTCATTTATTATGAATTTTGGTTTCACCATGTAAAAATTACAGCACTTCTTATACATAGCCCTCCTCCCCCATTTCAGGGCACCATAATGTTAGAGACATATGAATGTTATGTAAATTACAGTCGTCATGCAATAACAGCTTGAAGTCTGTGATCCATGGACATCACCAGGTGCGGAGTATCTTCAAAAATCTAAAAGCCGAGGGTGCGTCCCAATATTCTTCACTCCCCACCTCCCTTTCTCCACTCCCCCACTACCACTCCTCTCCTACCCAGAAGTATGTGGAGAAAGGGAGGGGAGAGGAGGGAAGAGCGCCGTAAAGAAAATTGGGACAGCGAATCTGCTTCGCAGTCATCAAAATCGCCGTTTTTTCACACCGTCGAACTTTGACTGACGCCGAGCCCACAATGAGTCCCAGCACCAATCGCAGATCTTATGCACGGCCAGCCCATTTAAAGCGACAAAATATCTTTTAAGTTTCAAGTAGAAGTACGTTATGGAGGGCACTGTACGTCCATCACAAACGTTATGGGGGGCACTGTACGTCCATCACAAACGTTATGGGGGGCACTGTACGTCCATCACAAACGTTATGGAGGGCACTGTACGTCCATCACAAACGTTATGGAGGGCACTGTACGTCCGTCACAAACGTTATGGAGGGCACTGTATGTCTGTCACAAACGTTATGGAGGGCACTGTACGTCCATCACAAACGTTATGGAGGGCACTGTATGTCCATCACAAACGTTATGGAGGGCACTGTATGTCCATCACAAACGTTATGGAGGGCACTGTATGTCCATCACAAACGTTATGGAGGGCACTGTACGTCCGTCACAAACGTTATGGAGGGCACTGTATGTCTGTCACAAACGTTATGGAGGGCACTGTACGTCCGTCACAAACGTTATGGAGGGCACTGTATGTCTGTTACAAACGTTATGGAGGGCACTGTATGTCCGTCACAAACGTTATGGAGGGCACTGTACGTCCGTCACAAACGTTATGGAGGGCACTGTACGTCCGTCACAAACGTTATGGAGGGCACTGTATGTCCGTCACAAACGTTATGGGGGGCACTGTACGTCCGTCACAAACGTTATGGAGGGCACTGTACGTCCATCACAAACGTTATGGGGGGCACTGTACGTCCGTCACAAACGTTATGGAGGGCACTGTATGTCCGTCACAAACGTTATGGAGGGCACTGTATGTCCGTCACAAACGTTATGGAGGGCACTGTATGTCTGTCACAAACGTTATGGGGGGCACTGTACGTCCATCACAAACGTTATGGGGGGCACTGTACGTCCATCACAAACGTTATGGAGGGCACTGTACGTCCATCACAAACGTTATGGAGGGCACTGTACGTCCATCACAAACGTTATGGGGGGCACTGTACGTCCATCACAAACGTTATGGAGGGCACTGTACGTCCATCACAAACGTTATGGAGGGCACTGTACGTCCGTCACAAACGTTATGGAGGGCACTGTACGTCCATCACAAACGTTATGGAGGGCACTGTATGTCTGTCACAAACGTTATGGGGGGCACTGTACGTCCATCACAAACGTTATGGAGGGCACTGTATGTCCATCACAAACGTTATGGAGGGCACTGTATGTCCATCACAAACGTTATGGAGGGCACTGTACGTCCATCACAAACGTTATGGAGGGCACTGTACGTCCGTCACAAACGTTATGGAGGGCACTGTGTAAAAAGACAATCGAGAGCGCAATAAGGGGAGCCACCAAAATGCATCCTTTCGAATTAATGAGTGAAATCTACTCGAGCTTCATGGGAGGAAAGTAAATTCATATTCTAAGAGAAAACAATGCAGAATTTATTTTAAAGACGGCACCACTGAACTGTATTCATGAAGTATTATAATAGCTCTTCTCTCAAAGGGAGCAGGGGAATTCACCTCATCCATCAGCAACAGTACGAAGCTCGGGACAGCTCAGCAGCCATTAGCATCAGCACACTAAGGATGTATCATTTCCAGCGGACAGTCATGGATTTACTGCTCAATTAAACAGCGGGACTTTGACCCCTAAATTAGATTTAGATTGGAAATTTGGCCAGGACAACCAAAGAGCACTCCTACAATTTCAGATAAGTGCCAATCAAACTGTAATAAAACATTGGCTCTCTATACATACCGGCATTCCAGCCAGGTTTAAAAAGCGGGATCCGGAGAATGAGCCAGGATTGCTTTCCTCCGTTACCTGTGATCCAGCATCTTTGTGGTGCAGACACCAGTTACTTAAAGTGCATTTTCTTGCTTTAGACTACAAACCCCATCATGCCCCTGTACCAGCCAGTGTAAAGCCAGCAGGTCTGCAGAAAATCTAAAGCAGTAAATATAATATATAAAAAATATTCTTCATCACACACAGCACACAAAATCATTAAATAAACACCCAGAAAGTGAAATATTCCTTTAAAGTGGGACGGTGAGATACCATTGAAAAATGATTTTGGAGAATGGCATGGTGCCAAGCTGAATTATGGGTCTTGCCAGCATGCCTGCTGCACCGTAACCAGCTGCTAAACAGAGAAGCATTCTGGCTTAACAATGACAATTAACACCTATAAAGGGGATTCTGGGAACGGACGACCGGACAGCTGGAACTGTGCCCTGGAACGCAGACGCTTGAGAAGCTTTCGCTGCCGTGTACCCTGTGCCTCTATATCAATGACACGGCGAGTCACGGCGAGTCACGGCGAGTCACGGCGAGTCACGGCGAGTCACGGCGAGTCACGGCGAGTCACGGCGAGTCACGGCGAGTCGGTGCAGCCACTAGCTGGATCTGCATACGAGCTGAGTCAGCGTCCTTTTTCGGCTGTGTGGAGCGTACCTTGCCTCCTATCTCCTGAGCGCAGTCCAGAGGGGTCCTCTGCCTCTTATTCCTCAGATGGACGTAGGCCCCGCCCTGCACCAGCAGCTCCACCAGGCCCTGGTGGCCCCCCTTCACTGCCTCGTGCAGCGCCGTGTTGCCCTGGTTATTGGCGATGTTGAGAGAGGCGCTGCTCTGGGGGACACGGGAGAGGCAGGTGTTCACCGTCAGATGCAGACATCAATCACAGAGGAGTCAAGGAGAAAAGCACCAATCACAGAGAGTAGGCAAGGAGCAGTGCACCAATCACAAAGAAGTCAAGAAGAAATGCACCAATCACAGAGAGGAGGCAAGGAGCAGTGCACCAATCACAGACAGGAGGCATGGAGCAGTGCACCAATCACAGAGAGGAGGCAAGGAGCAATGCACCAATCATAGAGAGAAGACAAAGAGCAGTGCACCAATCACAGAGAGGAGGCAAGGAGCAATGCACTGGATACTGAACACTTCAAAACTGATTTAGTTTGTGATTGTGTGAAAGTAATATACCCCTTTTAAAGCCCATTCCCCTGTGTTCCAAAGGCAAAAAGTTGTGTTTGAGAGTAACAAATTACAACGAAGTAAATTCACAGCATATAACTAGGCATGAATCAGAATGATAGGAAAACACTGGAGAAGTTCGGTATTTAGCATTGTAAGCCCTGTTAAAAAGTTATTTATGATCATATACAATGGTCCATATCAACATTTTGACGAACTTTGCAGTCTTGAGATATATTGTTTATTGCTCGTCATAGCTAACTTACACAATGGATCTGAACAGGCAGATAAAAATCCTTCAAAAAACACCATAAACTCACCGAGTGGTCACTGGTGTCCGTTGATGTTCTGACACAAAAATCTTTAAACAGTTATTTAAAACACGTTTTAAATGTAAACGTAAATTACAAGACACCAGTGACCACTCGGTGAGTTTCCCGTCTTTGAAAACAAGTTTACAGTGTTTTTTGAAGGATTCTTATCTGCCCGTCCAGATCCATTGTTAAAGTTAGCTGTGACATGAGCAATAAACAATATATCTCAAGACTGCAAAGTTCGTCAAAATGTTGATATGGACCGTTGTATATGATCGTAAATAACTTTTTAACAGGGCTTATAATGCTAAATACCGAACTTCTCCTTTAAGATTAACTGAGTATTTTCAACGAGTCAGCGCTCAGTTTTTAGCGCTGTCATTTTTACATGCTGAAAACAAAATGTATTAAAAGATCCTTTAATAAAAGTGGAGACTCTCTAACCACATGAGGATTGTTTGATTACACATCTAAAATCGTGGAGTACAGAGCCAAATCATGAAAATACAATATGTCTTTGCCACAAACATTATGGAGGGCACTGTATGTGTATTCACAGGCTAGCTACCCAGCTGACTTTAAATGGCTGGAGCCATGAGTACAGGTAGAAGGTGACTTGTGACAGTGGCTGGTGTGAGAGTGAATGAAGTTACCTTGAGTAAAATGGCAGCTGTATCAAGATGTCCTTTCAGACAGGAGTGGATTAGAGGAGTGTTTCCATACTGATCCTTCTTATTCAGTTTAGCGTTACACTCCAATAATGATGTCACCACCTGTCACATACACAGCCTGTGTTACACGCTCATTTTCACCAACACAGCCTGTGTTATACTAATTTTCACCAACACAGCCTGTGCTACATACTAATTTTCACCAACATAGCCTGTGTTACATACTCATTTTCACCAACATAGCATACAGTATATTACATACTTATTTTCACCAACACAGCCTGTGTTACACGCTCATTTTCACCAACACAGCCTGTGTTACATACTCATTTTCACCAACATACCCTGTGTTACATACAAATTTTCCCCAATACATTCAGTGTGGTGCTCAAAGCCCTGATCTGTTCCTATTACAGACTGATGTTGAGTCATTTTGAGGTAATGTTTTTGAGTACAAGGCACATTGATTCGAATGTACACAGCACAGCATTGAGTACTTTGTCAACACCAAACAATTTGTTAGACGCCTAGGAAAGGCAGTCCAGGTGAGGGATTACTGAATGGTAGAGGTGGAAGTCCTGCTTTGTGTTTCTTCCACCCATGAACTCAGCCAGCTGATTTCACTAATTAGTTCTACCACCTGGCTGAAAAATTGTGTTAATTAGCAAATCCAGGTGACTGGAACAAAAAACAGGAGAGGAGTTTTATTTTATGAACCCTGATTTTCCACCTCTGCTGAATGGTAGCAAAACAGAGATCCCCCCCCCACCGGTATTTCAACGTCAGTACTATTCTTATTGTTGAAAGAAACTAGACAAGACTGCAGAAACCTTAAGCCTTTTGTTCAGCTGTGAATGGCAACCTGAGAGTGGCCAGGTGTGACCCCCCACCTGTGCATGACTGTTCTGGCAGGCCAGGTGCAGCGGTGTGGCACTTTGGTTGTTGCGGGCGTTGATGGCGGCGCCGTGGCGGATGAGCAGCGAGACCAGGGCGGTGTGACCATGCAGGGCTGCCACGTGCAGCGGGCTGAATCCGTCCGCTGAGCTGCTGTTTACACTCAGACCGCTAGTCTGCAGGCTTGCCAGTTTCTGCACAGCGACACACGCGCACGCACGCACACACCTCATAAATAGCTTATTACAATAACAAATATGAAAGAGAAACAAATGGCTTTTTCCACTTGTGACTCGCATTAGAGGCCATTGAATATAGATAGGGAGGCTGCTCAATGTGACTTAAGGGATTATGGCATGTCAATTTCCATGGACCACAGTTGCTCACAGTCAACATTAATATTATGCTAGCTACGCATTAGTTTCAGAATTTTCCGGTACATTTTCAAATAGTCAATGATAAAAAATTATTATTTGTGTCACATTTTCAATGCAAACAAATATTTTCAATTTCAATCTCTGCACACGGACACACTCTCTCTCACGACTCAGCCTCGGTTTGAGACAGCCTTCCGGAATTACTGTCCTGCTCTCAGCATCACACACGCTCATCAATAATGCATTGCACATAAATGCATTAAAGATGGGGGTTTATACCACCTAGGCGACTGAATTAGTATAATCTTTAGCCTACCCACTCACTGATCTCGCCCATATTTCATACAGTACTGTCATTATCAAGTATATAATACCTCTGCTTTAATGGCAGTCTTTAGAAAATGGCTTTCAGTATAATAACTAGCTAACGGTAACAGCTGAATGCTGGGTAATTTACTGTAATGTGCATCAGTGTGCCAGAGAGAATAAGCCTTTTGAAAGGGGCACAGAGCAGCTCCTCTAGCTCAGGGGTAGGCAACCCTGGTACAGCAGCGCCGGTGACGTTTCTGATTTTTGTTCCTTCTGAGTTTGATGGATACTAATAATAATAATAATAATATAAAAGTCTGAGCCTGAATATTCTGAATGGTGCAATGCTGAGTGCCTCCAGCTCATGGTCATCTGCATTCATTAAACCTGATGAACTAAAATTGAATCCAGTTATGTAGTTATAGGTTTGGATGGAGAAAAAAGCAGGACTGTCTCTGGCACTCCAGGACCAGGATTGGCTAACCCTGCTGTAGCTGTACAGCCGATTGGTCCGCGCGGCACGTGAACACGCCAGTCATAGCTGTGCGCGTGCGAGGCGAGGCAGGGTTTGGCGGTTGGCGGACCTTCTGGGTGGGCTCGCAGCGGGGGCACTGGCACAGCGGGTGGCAGAACTCCGTCTGCGCGGGCGGCCCCGCCTCCTCGTCCTCGGGCTCCTCGTCCAGCCACTCCAGCAGGTAGCGCACCTGCAGGGCGTCACACACAGTGACGGCGCTGAGAACACGCCCACACTCCCGCGTCATCAGCGCATTACATCACCTGTACGCCCGTCTCGTTGAGACACTACTGGGTGCTTTTTTTAAAGTTGCAGGTAAAAGCCAATTAAAACACAGAAGGGGGGGTTCTAAGACGGTGTGACCATGTTCATCGCTCTAACGGCTGCTGGAAATAACCACATATCCTGAACCCCCCCGGTCTACCTACTGCCTACCAGAATACGTTAAGTGATCCATGACCCATGACCATAATTCTTCCAAGCCGGCCTTGAGCCTTTGAGTGATTTTCTGAGAAGGGCTGGAAGCCAATCTGCAGGCTTTTTTTGGGGAATGTGAAAGTAACAAGCCTGGACCTCCCCCCCCCCCCCATCCCTCCCTCCTACCAGCCAAGATTCCCCTGTAAAACCTCCTTGCTCTCCATCACACTATCACTTGACTTGTTTATTTCTTACACGGGTAGGTGTAGCACCTTGATTGGTTCAGAGCGGACTCCAAGAAACCTGAAGAGGCTGGCAATGTCAAAGCTATAAAACGGCGGTACCGGACCGACGACCACAGTCACACACAACGCTAATGGGGGGGATCTCTGCTCAAGTTTGGAAACGTGACGGGATTATCACTAAATCCGGTTCCAGCAGATGCCCTCACTAGATCATCTCAGTTTAGCGCGGAAAGCTTAAAACCTCTGTGAAGAGGCTTAGGTATTTTCTTTTTTAAACGGTGAGGGGTATGCTTGCTACGGTGATCATTTTGAGGCCCAAACTTAAGAAAGGCACAAACGGTTAGGTGCCTCGGTCCGCGCTTTGTGATCTCGTTTCCTGCGCAGTACGGTCTCTACCTGCGCTTCATACAGGGAGCGTTGGGCTTGTTTAGAAGTAGCGCTTCCTTCCTCTCCCCCCCGAGGGACGACTGTGCACCTGTGGCTGCCGCAAATCGCCAAGGTAGAGCCGCCACGGCGGCGGCAGCGACGCAGCCTAATAAAAGCCAGGCGGCAGTGAATCGTGCCCGACAAGATGTTCTGCGTGAGAGAGCAGAGCCTCTGGAGTGGATAGAGTGCATCAATAATTCAGACCTCTTCCCTCTCTCTGCACAGTCAGTGAACCCCCCCCCCCCCCCCACCACCACCGTGCAGCCAACCCCCACTCTCCCGCTCTGCAACACTCACGCAAATAACACTGCCTCTTTAATCCGGAGCGCAACACCCAAACCGCGCAGCCTTTTTTAAAGAAACGGGACATTCCATCCTCTCCGCCATTCGTCAGATAAAAGGGCGGTAGGTGGAGAACGCTCAGGGCCTATTTTCGTAGCTGGTGAAAGATCAGTGCAAGGACACGTCTGACGCTAAAAGCCAGAGTGCGAATGCGCTAATCTCCAGCCGAAATAGTGCCGGAAACGGCCTCGCGTTTGGAGCAGGCGAAGCTCCCGAAATGCAGCGTGAGGGATTACAGGCCTGGAGGAGCGGCGTGAAATCTGGGATTTTACAAACCTCTTACTCTGCATTCACTGCTGCCAGCCCTGCGGCCCTGTATTTACGGACGGACCGCTTACACGCTGCTTTTGCCGTTGAGGCACACTTAGTGCCGTTTACTAATGTAAGATTAACTGCCAAGCCCGAGCACTCTGTGTGGGTTGCATCTGTCATGAGGCCGCTTCTCTTATCCTGGCCTTTTTCATTTTTCTCAGACAAATTGAAGGCATACTTAACGTGTGTGTGTGTGTGTGTGTGTGTGTGTGTGTGCGCGCGCATGTATGTGTGTGTGTTTGTGATGTGCGTTTTTGTGTATTCTATAGTTAATGGGCTTGATGTACAGGAGAACGTACTGTGGATCTCTCTGGCCACAGCGCACCAGAGGTGTGCAGTGGGTGGGGACAGTGAGGTAAATACTCACCATCTCCACGTCACCATCTGCTACGGCACGTAGCAGCTTCTCCACCTGACCAGCAGAGAGAGAGAGAGACAGAGAGGGGGGGTTGCCTTCATTTAAAGGGGAATTAACAGGCATTATAACGCTAATCCCAGAGCCTTTAGTAACCCGATAATCTGGATTACAGAGGGTGCAGATCATCCCAGGAGTGGAAGTGGGTGACTTGCTACACCGGCCCTAAGAGCCACGCCCCCTCACCCCAAAACAAACAGCAGCTGTGTGCGAATCCGGGCGGCCAGGGGGCCACGCCCGTCCAAGGCAGCCGTTTTATTAATATTTGAAGTGTTTTGGGTTCCCAGAACTGGCCGTAAACACGATCTTACACTGCGACCCCAGACATCCAGACACTCCACCAACTGAGTTTAGGCATCCTTAGGGTCAGCTAAGAGTGACGGAGCACACATCAGCACCCCACTCACTTTCCCAGTCCCTCTACGGTCACGCCATTCACTCATGTGTTGCATTCGTAGGTTTCCAACTCTGCAGAAATCCATCACAATCATACAGTTATTTAGTTGACAACACGTTTCTATCTTATCTAGATCTTGTTAAAAGCAAAAAAATAACATCGCTCTCTATAATTCACATTTTGTGTGATCTGAAATATTCAACTACATGCAAATTAAGAAACTTAACACCACATGCAATTGTCTGCTATTTTCTTTTACAAAAATGTCCATGTTAATTTGTGGAGCACTTCCAAAATTTTGCCTGGCTTAGATGAGTCCAACCGACTTTATTCAGTTTAATTTGATTCTTGCCTAGCGAAAAGTTTACTAAAAGAAACAAGAGCAAATGGACACAGCAAAAGCACAAGCTCTCAGCACACTGATGCACTCCATGGATGGATGACATCACATCCTGAGCAAACCAGAGGTAACTCATGGGTAATGTAGTCATTTCGGCAGTCAGTGAGGATGACCATGCTGGCGTGTGCCCTACGCAACTGATGAAGGGCACTGCAGCGATGGCGCAGGCTTCAAATTGTGACTGGCCATTCCGAAATGGGGTATAAAATAACAAAAAGGGTAAAAAGTTTTTAAAATTATTTTATAAAGATCCGAGAAGATGGTTACAAATGAGTGTCTTCAATCATTACTGCTGGTGACAGTGAAGACCAGTACCCAATCATTACTGCTGGTGACAGTGAAGACCAGTACCCAATCATTACTGCTGGTGACAGTGAAGACCAGTACCCAATCATTACTGCTGGTGACAGTGAAGACCAGTACCCAATCATTACTGCTGGTGACAGTGAAGACCAGTACCCAATCATTACTGCTGGTGACAGTGAAGACCAGTACCCAATCATTACTGCTGGTGACAGTGAAGACCAGTACCCAATCATATGCCGAATTTTACTATCACAAATGTGACGATATGTATTATTAATTACATTTACATGGTTATATGTGCAGTTTTCAATACTCTCACGCCTTGTTCTTGGAAAATATACCACTTCTGTGGTCCTCTGAAGAACTACTCGAAAAATATTCATACTGCAGTGCACCTGACAAAATGACTTCAAGGCTCAACACTCAACACGCTGCTAGAACATCCTGTTTGATTTTCTTTTACACTTTAAAACATCTGAAGACATTGAACTGTGAATGAAAAAACAGACAATCAACAAACCGTCTAAAAATGAGAATGTCTCAAGAAGGTCCTGATTGCGCTTTCAAACTGGCACGGCTGGACTTTAACAGCCATCCTGAAGCACCTCTATGATAAAGAAGGCCTCCGAAAAACTCTAACCACCAAAACACGTGGCGCATCATGCAGAGGGAGACTGTGCCATATGCGCTATATGCAGAGGAAGACTGTGCCACATGCGCTATATGCAGAGGAAGACTGTGCCACATGCGCTATATGCAGAGGAAGACTGCGCCATATGCGCTATATGCAGAGGAAGACTGTGCCACATGCGCTATATGCAGAGGAAGACTGCGCCATATGCGCTATATGCAGAGGGAGACTGGGCCACATGCGCTATATGCAGAGGAAGACTGCGCCACATGCGCTATATGCAGATGAAGACTGCGCCATATGCGCTATATGCAGAGGAAGACTGTGCCACATGCGCTATATGCAGAGGAAGACTGCGCAACATGCGCTATATGCAGAGGAAGACTGTGCCACATGCGCTATATGCAGAGGAAGACTGTGCCACATGCGCTATATGCAGAGGAAGACTGTGCCACATGCGCTATATGCAGATGAAGACTGTGCCACATGCGCTATATGCAGATGAAGACTGCGCCACATGCGCCATATGCAGAGGGAGACTGCGCTATATGCGCTATATGCAGAGGGAGACTGTGCCATATGCAGAGGGAGACTGCGCCATATGCGCTATATGCAGAGGGAGACTGCGCCACATGCGCTATATGCAGAGGAAGACTGCGCCACATGCGCTATATGCAGATGAAGACTGCGCCATATGCGCTATATGCAGAGGAAGACTGTGCCACATGCGCTATATGCAGAGGAAGACTGCGCAACATGCGCTATATGCAGAGGAAGACTGTGCCACATGCGCTATATGCAGAGGAAGACTGTGCCACATGCGCTATATGCAGAGGAAGACTGTGCCACATGCGCTATATGCAGATGAAGACTGTGCCACATGCGCTATATGCAGATGAAGACTGCGCCACATGCGCCATATGCAGAGGGAGACTGCGCTATATGCGCTATATGCAGAGGGAGACTGTGCCATATGCAGAGGGAGACTGCGCCATATGCGCTATATGCAGAGGAAGACTGTGCCACATGCGCTATATGCAGATGAAGACTGTGCCACATGCGCTATATGCAGATGAAGACTGCGCCACATGCGCCATATGCAGAGGGAGACTGCGCTATATGCGCTATATGCAGAGGAAGACTGCGCCACATGCGCTATATGCAGATGAAGACTGCGCCACATGCGCCATATGCAGAGGGAGACTGCGCTATATGCGCTATATGCAGAGGAAGACTGCGCCACATGCGCTATATGCAGAGGAAGACTGCACCACATGCGCTATATGCAGAGGGAGACTGCGCCACATGCGCTATATGCAGAGGAAGACTGTACCACATGCGCTATATGCAGAGGAAGACTGCGCCACATGCGCTATATGCAGAGGAAGACTGTACCACATGCGCTATATGCAGAGGAAGACTGCACCACATGCGCTATATGCAGAGGAAGACTGCGCCACATGCGCTATATGCAGAGGAAGACTGCACCACATGCGCTATATGCAGAGGAAGACTGCGCCACATGCGCTATATGCAGAGGGAGACTGCGCCACATGCGCTATATGCAGAGGAAGACTGTACCACATGCGCTATATGCAGAGGAAGACTGCGCCACATGCGCTATATGCAGAGGAAGACTGTACCACATGCGCTATATGCAGAGGAAGACTGCACCACATGCGCTATATGCAGAGGAAGACTGCGCCACATGCGCTATATGCAGAGGAAGACTGCACCACATGCGCTATATGCAGAGGAAGACTGCGCCACATGCGCTATATGCAGAGGAAGACTGCGCCACATGCGCTATATGCAGAGGGAGACTGGGCCACATGCGCATAACATTTTCCATTCAGCATTTTCAGGATACCCAGAACACACTGATTGACCCGGTGGCTTGGGGTGAACATGATGTGTGCTGAGGTTGTGATTCTCATCAGGCAGGGAGAGAGCCAGCCCTGAGGTCCTCACCTCTTTGTGCCGTACCCTGTCGTCCTCAGGCTTGACTTCAGTGTTGAGGGAGGAGGTGCTGGACACTGAGGAGCGGCGGCTGTCGGATCCCCCAGAAGGCGGTGGGGACCTGCTGGGAGACTGCAGAAAGCGACACGAGGACGAGGGGTAAACACGCAGCTGCATTTCAGCCAATCAAACACCATCGCTGCTTCCTAATAAGACAAAACACCCAGAAGACATTATACTATGAGCTCTATGAGCACACAACAGGAAGCCTCAAGAACACTGTACCATTCCTTTTCTCTTGTCCTCCCCAGCAAAATCCTTCATTAAAACGGACACTAATTCTACAGCAACAGCTTGCGCACCAACAATCTTGTCTTTAGCCGCGTCTCTTTGCAGAGAGACTAAAAGTAATAATTTGCCGTTTGAGGGGCCCCCAGTGATCAGCCAGCGGCTCACTCTGTGAACTTAAGATCGATTGGTGACGCCCTGCGCAGCGAGCCGCTCCCCTCTCCCCAGAGGCAGTGGAAATGGGCGTACCTCGCCGGAGCTGCCTCCTCTGAGCGAAGAGCCGTGTGTCAGCTCCAGCAGGGCCAGGATCTGCAAAAACAAACACCTTATATACACTCCGCTGCGCTCTCCGCACCACTGCTTCACCTGCAACGCTGAGGCAAGGCTTAAGCAAGGCTGCGTAAACCTGGGAATATCATAGAGGAGATAGTGGACATACTGCACCCTCACACTGCTGATGACTGCTAAAAAGCACCAATCAGCAAACAGAAAATTATTATTATATATTATATATATTATTTTAAAAATCAAATAAAAGGATATGTTCACCTTTTTTTTTTCTTCCCAACCCAGGCCCTATTGAAAGGCTGTTTCCCATCAATTATAATTGTGCATAGCACAACCTCACTGATAGTTTTAGCATTGGGTTCAACCAAGGGAAGGGATTCGCGGAAGTGCGAAATTAAGTCAATAAAGCCTAAGAGAAAGCAGGTTTGCAACCCAACAGCATATAAACACATGTCTGTGAGTCGACCTTGAGTTTCCCCGTTTTCCAAAATTAGATTTGTCATGGTTTATTAAGGCCTAAACGGTTTGCCCCACTGAAACGAGTTTAAACCCACAGAGAAGCTGGGGTTAAAAGGTACATTTCTCGATAATAAAGCCATCAGTGAGTTTGTGCTGTGCACTATTATAAATGATGGGAAATAACCTTTTATATTATGCTCCGGGTTAAAAAAAAAACTAAAAAAAGGTAACCTATTCTTTAAATTAGAAATCAAATTATGTCGTGACATGAGAGAATAATGTGGCGATTGTGATGAGGGGTATTATAGCTTTTGCATGCGTTTGAGCTCTGGCTCACTTTGGGGTTCAGGGCGCACTGGAGGGGCGTCTCCTTGGCCTTATTATGGAGCGTGGTGCTGGCCCTGTTCTCCAACAGCACCTCGATAATGCCCTCATAGCCCCAGCGAGCGGCGATGTGCAGCGGGGTGTCCCTCTTGTCATTCTGGATGTCCAGGCGACAGGAATGCAGGTCGTAGTACACCAGGGCCTTCACACACTAGGACACACACACACACACACACACACACATTACCCTCTGTATAGGCGAGCCTCCACAGCAGCACACTGAAGTTCCCTACCCCACTAAAAAAGAACCAACGCCTGAATGTAAAACTTCCCCAGAAAAGCATGAAAGAGTCTGGAAACCGAGAAACAGAGAAGCTTAAACACTGTCAGGAAGCTCTCATTTGCATGTCTATTCTCGCCAGTGGCCTGACACAAAAAAAACCACAATGCTCTTTTTGTCAGAACATCGTCTCTGAAAAATGAAGATCAGACACCATAGAGGGTCAGGGGATCCTGTGCACAGACTTACATCTTCATGGCCGTACATGCAGGCCAGGTGCAGGGGAGTATTCCCATTGTTGTCCTGTATGTCTGTGCTGGCCTTATAGTGCAGGAGGAGTAACTGGGAGAGAGAGAGACAGAGACAGAGATTGTGAGAGATAGATAGAGTGAGAGAGATAGAGATATAGAAAGTAAGAGTGAGAGATATAGATAGATAGAGAGTGAGAAAGAGATATATAGAGTAAACGTGAGAGATAGAGATATAGAGAGTGAGAGAGATAGACATAGTGAGCAATAGAGATAGTAAGAGAGAGAGTAAGAGAGATATAGATAGTGAGAGATAGAGATAGAGAGAGAGAAGAGTGAGAAAGAGATAGAGTAAATGTGAGAGATAGAGATATAGAGAGTGAGTGAGAGAGATAGACATAGTGAGCAATAGAGATAGTAAGAGAGAGAGTAAGAGAGATATAGATCGTGAGAGATAGAGATAGAGAGAGAGAACAGTGAGAAAGGATTAAAACGTCACACGATGCTCCAGATCCCTGGCTTACCGTCACACCCTGATATCCTTTTTGGCAGGAGAGGTGCAGGGGCGTTAAGGCGTGGTAGTCTGTGGCATTGACCAGGGCTCCCTTAGACACCAGCAGGTCGATCAGCGGGGATTGACCTTAGGCCACAGAAGGAAAGGCTGAGTTCCTCTAAAGAGCATCTCAAACTGCACTCAGTACCTCCACATGCCCATTCATTCACAAAGGCAGCGTAGAGAGAGATACCTTACCACAGATAGCAGCCACATGGAGCGGCGTGTAGCCCCTGTCGTCTCGGGAGAAAGGAGTGACTACGGAGGGATCGTTTAGCCTCCTGAAAGAGGGAAAATAAGTCTAATAACATTTGGAAGTGGGAAATTGAACTAGACCGCCGAACAGTGAGCTCACTATCTCTGAAGGACTTGTTTTTTCTGGACTTCTCCTGACACCAATTAAGAATAATGACAAGCTTTCCAAACAGTGGCTCCTCGTTCAGTCCTTTCAGTTCCTCTGTGCAATGTCGGCAAATTTAGTCGTTGGTGTTTGAGTTTGTGCACATCCTGAGTACACAGACAAACGCAGGTGCACGAGGAGGAAACGGCGGATAAAAGAGGGAGGAGTGTCCTGCTTCTGCTTCTGAGGTAACAGAGCCTGAGGCTAACGGGCTATTTCCCTACGAAAACATCCGCTGCGCAGCCAACGTACAGGCAGCTCTGAGGGGTGGACGGGCCACTTTATCAACCACACTCTAACTCTAACGTACCACCAGGCATCCACGTTTATTTTTTATCAAATAACCTACTTCTGTAACAGGTTTTTCAGGTTGGTGAAAAGGAGGTTTTTATGTGTGCGTGGGACACAAAGAAGAGCAGAGTGAGAGAGAGCGTGAACGTGGGGGCGGATGTGGGGTGGGCAGAGAGTGCAGGGCGGATGTGGGGTGGGCAGAGAGTGCAGGGCGGATGTGGGGGTGGGCAGAGAGTGCAGGGCGGATGTGGGGGTGGGCAGAGAGTGCAGGGCGGATGTGGGGGTGGGCAGAGAGTGCAGGGCGGATGTGGGGGTGGGCAGAGAGTGCAGGGCGGATGTGGGGGTGGGCAGAGAGTGCAGGGCGGATGTGGGGGTGGGCAGAGAGTGCAGGGTGGATGTGAGGTGGGAAGACGCTGCAGGGCGGATGTGAGGTGGGCAGAGACGCTGCACTCTTACCCAGACAGGTGGCGCTCACACTGGTCACAGGAGCAGAGCGGGTGGCACAGCTGAGCTCCGTCCTCCTCACTCTCACCCTCACTCAGCAGCCGTCGCACGTCTGTGTCACTCCCGTTAGCGATGTGCTGCGAACACGCACACGCAAGCGTACACATGAACACACGCACACACACACACGCACCCATCCACAAGCACACACACACACACACACACACACGCACACACACACACGCACCCATCCACAAGCACACACACACACACGCACCCATCCACAAGCACACACACACACACACACGCGCACACACGGAGACACAGACACAAACATCATACACTGTTCACGTGCACTTGTTGGGCACATGCAACCCAACGTAACTGTAGACCGCAGTCCGCAGCGTTGGATTTTAAATCTATTATATAACGTCTGTAGGCGTAAGCTTGCATCGTACATTGAGATCCCACGTTTGAAAAAGCTTGTAGTAATCAGGATTCCCCCTCAAATCAGACTTGTAATGTTTTAAGGATAAGAATTTTAAAGAATTTCTTTTTGGCATTACTTATATTGGGCTTACTTTTGTGAGGTGGACTGTAGTTTGATGAACATGACATAAAAAGTATTTTGTGCCTGCAAAGGTGCTCACTATCACCTGATTAATGCAATGATTCTATTGAATGTCTATATTTCATATGTTTGTTTGTGTGTTGTGGGTCTGCCCCACTGTCTGTCTTTTTTGTTGTTGCTGGGGCTACAACTGAAGTTCCCTAAAGGGGGAAATTCTATTCTATTCTATTCTATACTGACTGATAGCTTTTCCAGGCAGCTCCAGGTGCATGATCAGCACACTGACAATTCAGATAAAGACTTGGTGACGTCACACAGACGTCACACAGACGTCACACAGACGTCACACAGACGTCACACAGACGTCACCAAGTCTCACAAATTATTTTTTAACCTAGTAATTTTACTGACTCTTCAACGAAAGTGGAATATTAGAGTACTATCCACGTTCTCCAGGATTTCTTCCTTCTGAAAGATTGTGTGAGCCCAAGTAATATTACTCAAAAGAAATAAATGTATAAAGAGGCAAATGTACACTACTTATCCAGTTTTCCCACCCGTAGAGAAAGTGCAAGCAATGAAAATAGGAGACTATGAGATGCTAAAAAGATCAATATCAAGGTCACACAGTCATTCCTATACCGGGCGCAGTGTCTGTTACGGGTTATACCAGTCTCCTCTGTGGTTGCAGTGCATGGGCTAATCCCCGGAGAGCTCTGGGGCTAAAGACTGCTCTGCTGGGGGGGTGGAGTCGCACCGGGGGGGGGGGGGCTCACCTCAAACAGACAGTCGATTGGGGTAGCAGCATTCTGTGAGAGTAGGTTCATCTTCTGCCTGAGCGCCACTTTGTCGTTCAGCTCTCCGGATCCCTTAAAAAATGTTAAAAAATTAATAAAATAGCAGTCAATGGCTCTGACTGTGAGAAGGGCAGTGTGCTTTGGAAAAGGCGCACTATAGAGCGCTCGTTGAAGTCCTTTGTTTTCTGAGAGTAAAGGAAAGGAGCGGAGAGGAGGTCACCATCCGTAAAAAAGGGTTTACAGATCAAGAGCATCCTGAGACACAGAGAGGTGGCCTCAGAAGCCCCATCATTAAGCCTAAAGGAAATAAAAAATCAAACCCTTCTCTCTCGTTAATGTGCAGGTCTTGAGGGACGCATCTTTACGGTGGCCCTTATACGACTGTAACTTTGTGTATCTCCAGCTCTTGTGGGGTTTGCTGACCATGTTAAAATGTGTTTTTTGTGAGTTGTTTTGACTAAAAAGTAAAAAATGGTAAAAGCCCCAGAGTGCAGAGGGCTGGGCTCTTTGGCCGACTGGTACAGGCTCAGCCTCGCTCAGCGAGGGGGCATGCAGGCGGGCGATGCCGCTGTGCCAGTCAGGCTCACAGCCGGCTATCGGGAACAGGTCCCGCCCCGGGGCTAGAGCCTGCTCCTTTCCTCCGAATATCCAAGCAACCCGCCCCCCAGAGTTATCCCAGGACTTCCTGAATATTCAACCTAATGTGAAGAAGGCAGAAAACGCAGCGCTGGGAATAATTCTCACGCCTTTTACGCCGTATTGATCTTGACGCCTCACAGCGAGACACATGCGCTAAACCTCAGAGTGCTTAATGCTGCTCTTGGCTCTGAAAATTGAGTGAAATTTGACCTTGCAGAACCAGATCGCAAATCATTCCTCGTAGCAGAGAGGGAGGCTCCTCGGTCTCCCAAGAGCTTAAAAAAGAACATTCAGACACGAACATCAGCTCCCAAATGTGACCCAGCTATTGCACAAGACAAAGACTCTCAATGGGAACCACAAACCACGTCCTGCCATCCTGCATAACAAACTATTCCATCAGGAGCAAAAGCAGCGTGCAACCAGGCACTAAAGCTCATAGGCCACAGGCCATAATATACAGTGAGCAGCCCCATAATTCATTGGACAGTGCAACATTTTTTGGTATTTTGGTTCTGTACTCTAGCACTTTGCGCGTTGAAGGAGAACAATGATCCCGTAGATAATAATAGAACCTCAGAAATTATTCCCCCTTTTGTGCATAGTCCCCCCCCCCCCCCCCCCCCCCATTTTTGACATATAAAAAATACTGTAATGTTAACATAATGGTAATTAAAGTAATGGTTGGTAAAATGGTCCAAAGTTCCTCAGGTCAACAGGCCTCAACCCTCACACAACCATGCTGCAGATGCCAGTTATACAGTGGATATGGATGGATCACTTTAAGGTTTTTTTCCTATGAAAAATAAAAAATAAAAAATAAAACCAGGAGAAGAACCGTTTCAAGTGATCCATCCATATCTACTGCATATGGATGGTTTGAAGTGACGGTTTGAGGCACGTTTAATAGCTCAGACCCCCCTTTTATTTAGCCCCATTTAGCCAACCATGTTCCCCATACTGTCCCAGCTAATCCCAACCCAACCCTCATTTCATTAGAGATCCAAGAGAGGAGAGAGGTTATTATCGTTATAGTATAGTATAGTAGGACAGACCAGAATAAAATAAAACTCAACTTCTTTTGATATTGTTGGGTCACAGACATCAGGAAGTCATGGCATGTAAAAGATATGCGACCAAATATTTTAAATGATTACTTTATTCTACATTATGTTAAACTGTCCAATATTGGGGGGGGGGGGTAAACAACCCTTAAAGGTAAACAACCCTTAAAGTGTACAAAAGGTTCTATAATTTCTAAACGGTTCATCCAACACGGATGAAAATAACCTCAAATTAAAGCTGACAGTCTGCACTTCAACGACATTGTCACTGTATCCTTTCAAACTCAATGTGCTAGGGTACAGAACCAAAATACCCAAAGATGTGTCACTGTCCAATGAATTATGGTGCTCACTGTAGATCACAGCCCATTACTATTGAATGACATCTTGCGGTGTTTTCACTTTGACCATACACCGACTCAGGGTTTTTTGCGTTTTTTTAAAAATGACCCTGGTAACGGTTTACTGTGAATTGCAGCTTTACATTTCTTTTTTTGTAAATTGGCTCATAAAAGAAACATAAATTTATTGATGAATTAAGTGATTAATTTGATCTTGCCTTGCTTCGTAGTCAGATGCAGCCTAACAGAGTCGATTGGAACTTGGTCAACAAAGCGTGATTTCCGCCGTTAAACTGGTACACTGGCAGCGTGGTCTCTTTCACCACATTAACGCAGATTACCGCGTAGTCCTCTGTGTTCACTGTTCCGCAGCGGATCAGAAGACAGAGGAGCGCTGTAGCACAAATAGCCGCTCACCGTGGCGCCCGGACTGAGGTTCCCCTGGCTGATGTACGCGACGGCCGCTTCAAAAGACGTCAGGCAGTAGCTCAGGTCGTCCTTGGCAGAGTTAGAGAAGCGGAAGTTCTTGACGTAACTGAGGTTGGCCATCCTTCAAGATCACAAACGAGGACGCGACAAAAGGCACGTTTCAAAGCATACTTTAAAAATGAACAGAAAGCACGCAGGACAAGTAAAAGGTAAATCGACAGTGTCGGCAGCTGCGCGTTAAACTCACCAGTTGGGTATTTCCGTTTTCACCAACAAATACAAGAGGATAGAGAGGAGGTCATCGGCACACATGGCCTCGATGTTAACTGCTAAAAAGCAGGAGAAATAAAGAAACAGGGGTCATTTTCTTGTCCCCGACACAAAATACTAAAAAAAGTGTAGAAAATGTCCAGAACAGGGGGGTGTCTCGCCTGTCGAGCACCGTCCACATGCTCATTACGAGCCGCGACATCGTTATTTTCTAATCCGACCGCTCGACTTTTATCACAGGCCTCTCCCTCTCTCTCGCTCCCCATTCTTCCTGTCTCTCGACACTGTGCTGCCCAATAAAGCTGAAACTCTCCCTCTCTCTCGCTCCCCATTCTTCCTGTCTCTCTACACTGTGCTGCCCAATAAAGCTGAAAAGCCCTCAAATTTAAAAAATATATAAAAAAAGACAGAACAGCAGGCACAGGAGCTCATCTCTCTGCGGAGGAATAGGAAGAAAGTGCCGGAACGTCAGCAGTTAGGGTAATAGTAAGCAGCGTGCCGGGTCCATTTAACCTCCCTCACGAGCTCACTCCGTTGGGGAATTTGGGAAATTGGAAAATTGCCTGTTTGGCAAACATAGATTAGCAGATGGTCCAACCTGCCCTCCCATACACAGAGCTATTCTGTTAAAGTGCCAATGAGTTTGGATTTAAAAAACAAACTGGACAAAAGCATTTTGAGAAACAATCGGGAGATTATTTTGTGTGTGTGTGTGTGTGTGTGTGTGTGTGTGTGTGTGTGTGCACACTACAAGTGCTTTTGATAAACCTGGTGCGACTTCAGACAGCACCCCTGTAATGCACATTTGCAGTGGTGGGTCATAAAACTTTCACAAACAGCTCTACAGTTAACAGGGTTGATATCAAATTTTACCTTCAGTTACTTAACTGAAAGATCCCCAAAGAATGTAATGCCAATGTTTCAATTCACGAATTGAATTTCAATTCCAATGACCGAGACTGTTTGCCCACACACACGCACGCGCACACGCACACACACACACACACACCCAGACACATGCGCACACACACACACCCAGACACATGCGCACACACACACACACACCCAGACACATGCGTGCGTGCGCGCACACACACACACACAGACACACCCCCCCAGACACATGCACGCACGCACACACACACACACACTCCCCAGCAGATACACACACACCCCCCCCAGACACATGCACACACACACACACCCAGACACATGCACGCACGCACACACACCCAGACACATGCACACACACACACACTCCCCAGCAGACACACCCCCCCCCCCCCCCCCAGGCACATGCACGCACGCACACTCCCCAGCAGACGCACACACAAACCCCCAGACACACGCACGCACACAGTAGTCCCGTTAGGGGAACTCACCTGTGCGGCTGGGGGAGTGCATGATGGTGAGGGCCACCTTGTGCAGGCGCACACACACACACAGTAGTCCCGTTAGGCGGACTCACCTGTGCGGCTGGGAGAGTGCATGATGGTGAGGGCCACCTTGTGCAGGCGCGCAGGCGCGCAGGCGCACACACACACACACACAGTAGTCCCGTTAGGCGGACTCACCTGTGCGGCTGGGGGAGTGCATGATGGTGAGGGCCACCTTGTGCAGGCACAGTAGCTTGTGCTGAGGAGAAGCACAGCGGTTCAGCTGACTGAGCTCTCTCTTGGCCCGCGGGATGTTGATGCTGTGCAGCGCAGAGAAACACATTCACAGAAAGACAGGTCAGTAGTCTGTACATACACACGCGCACGGGTACTGCTGGCACACATACAGTCATCACACACATTCACTCACATGCAGGCACAAACACACATACGTGTAAATACATATTGACACATGCAGCTGCACCTGTGTGCGCACACATGACCCCAGGCACGCACGCACGCACGCACGCACGCACGCACGCACGCACGCACGCACGCACGCACGCACGCACGCACGCACGCACGCACGCACGCACGCACGCACGCACGCACGCACGCACGCACGCACGCACGCACGCGCTCCATTTGTTTCTCTGAGCCAAACAGTTGTTCCTTAAATTCAAGAGGCATTCATGCACAGCTTATTAGCAATACAGTGCTCAGTCACAATGAGTCATTTTTCAATTAAATACTGTTGAGAATAAACACAAAGGAGCTGCTGTTACCAATGGAGACAGAATAAATTCACCTGTAAAAAAAACAGCCAAAGAGAAATGTTTTTCATTTCCATGCCGTCTCACCTGAATTCTGACTTAACGCCCAAGTCTTTCTGCTGCAGGTCCTGCAGGCTTCTTGTGATTTTATTGAAAGCTGCATCCTGCAAAGAAAATTAAATTAGTTAAAATCAAAAACATTCTTCCTTGTAATTCCGTTGGAGAGAAAAAAAAAAAAAAAAAAGGTTTTTTTATAAAAATGGGAGGTACTGTATACCTGACTTGCTTCAATAGTTCCCACGTACTTAAAGATGTAATCATGGATACCATGATGTATGTACATCTGGAGGGAGGCAAAGGAAGACAGCGCATTTAAACCAAAAACTTTACCAACCAAGGTTTACATTTGAATGTCCACAATCAAGTGTGCATGACCTTAAGGGCCATTTGAGCGGCAGAGGGGTCCATACACACAGCTGTGAATACAGAAGCCTATAGCATCCATTCACATTTAGATCTGTATCGGGACAGGATCACTTTTTCTTCAGCACGAGCACACCATCTTGTTTGAGAATATGGGGGCTTAGTATTCTAAGGCAGCGGTCCCCAACCACCGGTCCGCGGACCGGTACCGGTCCGTGGGTCATTTGGTGCCGGGCCGCACAGAAAGACTGATAATCAATAAAATATTGTTTTATTCAGAATCTGAAAGATGCTTTATTTTGAAAAATGACCGGAACCATCCATCTGTGCGTCTGTGTCTCTTGAGATGGGTGAGTTGTATTTTTTATGCACTTTATATTTGTTTTTATTCCAGTCGTATCATTTTATTTCGTCATATTTATCCCCCCACACCTTGAAGGCCGGTCCGTGAAAATATTGTCTGACGTGAAACCGGTCCGTGGCCCAAAAAAGGTTGGGGACCGCTGTTCTAAGGGACTTGGTACCAACTAGATCCATTAGCTCTTTATGTTATGCCTATGGATTAACGTCCATCAAGCATGACAGTACTCAGATTATCTAAATAGGGATTTGGCACTTTTTGGAAAGCCATTTGGAATGATTTAGCGAGGGACTGCAGTAGACATTGCTTCCAGCCTTGCGTTCACCGCTCAAAACTGACGTGTGACACGTCACCCGGCCTGCACTCAAATCAAGCAGCGAATTGGCCAAAATACGCTGCACATCAGACAGGTAGGACTTCAAGCATTGCTTTTAACTTCCGACTTCAATGACATCTGCAGGTTTTTATGTGGCCAAAGAGAAGCTCAGTTGAAACCGTGTTACAAGAATGATTCAATCTATTCTCACCTCCACAGCTTGCTTGAGAAGGGCCATTTGTAACTCCTGCTTGGCCAGTACTTTCTGAAACACAAACACAATGTGCGCGCCACGTATAAATCCACAATCCATGGCAGGAGGCACTCTACGGCAAGCTGCCTGGGACAAACAGAGCCGACGGCGGACAGCAGAACTCACCAGACGGGAGTCTCTCAGCAAGCACTGGAGACATTTTGTGTAAAGTGCATTCACAGAGTCCTGAGAAGAGAGAAGGAAGGCGCATATCAAACGGCAGACAAGGAGCGGGCAGAATTTAGCCACACGATCCAAAAAGCACAGCCACGCGCAACGGGAGAAGTGAATACATTAAGGAAAGCCTGCCATAAAACTATTCCTCCGAGCTCGGATAAATAAAAGATTTCATGAGTCATCCGATTCACCAAAGCTCTCAGGAAGCAAGAAACAACCCTGAAACGTAGTTAAACAGAAAGTGAAAAAGGCCTGGACTGAAACCCTACACATTTTTGCAAATTTCACATTGAGCTATCCTCAGGGTACCTCATGTCCTCACTGCTTATCCTCTCCTTAACAGCAGTAGTGTGAGCTCCCCCTCTCTCACCACACAGTGCCCTGGGCTCTGATACACACAAGTTCCAATCACCCACTAAACTGCCTCCTTTAATTTACTATGTTATCCATAACTGATATGTGCTTATTTTCTTTTTTTATGATTCACTTAAAATAACTTTCAATAATTTCCAGTGACCTATATGCACTTTTGTGGGGAGGGAAAAAGCCCCCCCCCCCCCAACAAGAACGGATTCCCAGAGAGCTGCAAAGACTCCACGGGGGGACTCCAGCTTGGCGTATAATTTGTCCAGTGAATAATCACTTCATTTAAGAACTCCCCCAGGCCATATACTGCTGTGAATTAAGCACCATACAACTTGCTGAATTACAGCTATTTAAATCCAAATCTCTGAACAGCGGGGGTCAAACCCCGGCTATTGTGTAACGGCATATTAGCCTGAAGCAAACTGATGAGACTACAAATAACACAAACTATATCACTCCAGAACTATTCTCACTGTTTAGTCTCTTGCTGGGAATGGCACATCCTTTAAATGCCTGAGTAGAAGGCAAAAAACGCTGTGGCAGGAGACGGAGAAGTCTAAGCTAATGAAAGAATGAAGGTCATTTGCCAGCTGCAATTAATTTATTATGGTTAAATCAATCCTATTATGTCAACTGAAGATACTCTATTGAGTTGATAAGAAGACATCCATTGAACTCTTATAAAGAGGACACAGTGGTAGCCTAGGAAATGTACCTGAACAACAATACAACCTCAGAACGAACAAAAATGCCACATATTGCTCTATATGGCGCTATACTCCTCTCTGTACTGTGTGTGTCTGCATAAGTATTTGCATGAGCAAGTGTGATTTCAGGTCATAAAGCATATGTGAGTGTGTGTGTGAATGCTCGCGTATACAGGACATGCATCTCTGTGTGTGCGCAGTTGTATTGTACATAATTGTGTGTGAACGTGTTAATATATATGTGTGTGTGTGTGTATGTTTGCAAGCGTGCTGATGTATACAGTACATGTGTGTGTGTGCGTTTGTAGTGTGTGTGAGCATGTTAATATGTGTGTGTGTGCGTTTGTAGTGTGTGTGAGCATGTTAGTGTGTGTGTGTGTTAATATATGTGTGTGTGTGCGTTTGTAGTGTGTGTGAGCATGTTAATATGTGTGTGTGTGCGAGCATGTTAATATGTGTGTGTGTGCAAGCATGTTAATGTGTGTGTGTTTGTGCGTGTACATGCGTGCGTGCGTGTACGTGTACATGTGTCGTCAGGGTGAAACACGCTTACGATGTGGTGCCGCAGCCCCTTCCTCTCCTGCTCCTTGAAGGAGTGTCGGAAGGTCAAAATTAACTTGTCCAGTTTTTCGGCGTGGCGGCCCAGGAACTCCTTGACGTCGTCTACATTCTTCAGGCAATACGGCGTGGTTGTGGGGACCTGCTCCACTGAGGGAAGCAGCAGTGGTCTTAGTCTTTATAAACACCCTGGACACCCTTCCCACCCTAAACATCCCCAAAACAGCCTCATGCAGCTCAAGCAATGGCAAATTCTGCCTCAGGAGTCCAAGACGAGGGGCCCCTCCAAGTGGCAGTTGATCTACCCCTTAAAACGGGGGGTAGATAAGGAAAGACCATTGACGAGAACACTTTACCTCTAGGTTTCATACCGTAATCTAACAAATGTCTAACAACAGCATGGCGGCGGTTACCGAGGATTTGGTCGGTTTCGATGGGCCGCGCGATACAAAGGATGCTGTAGCTCTGCTCCTTCTCGTTGTAGAAAGTCTCCTCGAACAGAATGGGCACTGTGGTGGGGGCCTGGAAGCCGGCCCCCAGTTTCACCAGGCTGTCCTGAATGGCTATCTCCTGGTGGGACACAACACACACACAAGCGCACATAATGTCAACTGCAACTTTCAAATGTTATTCAGAAAATCACATAAAAAGAAAGTTCACTGTCCTTGCTGGAGTTTTAAGCTTAAAGGAATAGCTAATCACCGCAAATTATGTGATAAATTGGGGGACATATCAGGCTCAAGCCGTCTTGCCTCCAGTATGCGTAGCTCACTTTCCGTTAGCCTTGTTAGCCAACCAACATTGATTTAATGGGGGCTTAAAATCAGCCCCTGACAGCCATTGCACAAAGACACTATTAATAAACCGATATTATTCATACGTTTATTTGCTTGCATAAATCCATATTGTGCAATCGGAAATGCTGAAGGCAGATGAAAAGAAACGTAGGAGAAAGTGTCACTGCTAAGGCCTACCTTCCCATCCAGGGTCTGGTATCCCCCGTCCACAGGCTGAAGCACATAGCCCTCAAACCGGGCCGGGGAGTAGGTCCTGATGGACAGACTTCCATGGCACGGTACCAGCACCTGCAGCAGGACCCGGGGACAGAGATTAAACAGGGACATTTACAGACCAGCACCTGCACCAGGACCCGGGGAGAGAGTTTAAACAGGGACATTTACAGACCAGCACCTGCACCAGGACCCGGGGACAGAGATTAAACAGGGACATTTACAGACCAGCACCTGCACCAGGACCCGGGGACAGAGATTAAACAGGGACATTTACAGGCCAGCACCTGCAGCAGGACCCGGGGACAGAGATTAAACAGGGACATTTACAGGCCAGCACCTGCACCAGGACCCGGGGACAGAGATTAAACAGGGACATTTACAGACCAGCACCTGCAGCAGGACCCAGGGACAGAGATTAAACAGGGACATTTACAGACCAGCACCTGCAGCAGGACCAGGGGACAGAGATTAAACAGGGACATTTACAGACCAGCACCTGCAGCAGGACCCGGGGACAGAGATTAAACAGGGACATTTACAGACCAGCACCTGCAGCAGGACCCGGGGACAGATTAAACAGGGACATTTACAGGCCAGCACCTGCAGCAGGACCAGGGGACAGAGATTAAACAGGGACATTTACAGACCAGCACCTGCAGCAGGACCCAGGGACAGAGATTAAACAGGGACATTTACAGACCAGCACCTGCAGCAGGACCAGGGGACAGAGATTAAACAGGGACATTTACAGACCAGCACCTGCAGCAGGACCCGGGGACAGAGATTAAACAGGGACATTTACAGACCAGCACCTGCAGCAGGACCCAGGGACAGAGATTAAACAGGGACATTTACAGACCAGCACCTGCAGCAGGACCAGGGGACAGAGATTAAACAGGGACATTTACAGACCAGCACCTGCAGCAGGACCCGGGGACAGAGATTAAACAGGGACATTTACAGACCAGCACCTGCACCAGGACCCGGGGACAGAGATTAAACAGGGACATTTACAGACCAGCACCTGCAGCAGGACCCAGGGACAGAGATTAAACAGGGACATTTACAGGCCAGCACCTGCAGCAGGATCAGGGGACAGAGATTAAACAGGGACATTTACAGGCCAGCACCTGCAGCAGGACCCGGGGACAGAGATTAAACAGGGACATTTACAGGCCAGCACCTGCAGCAGGACCCGGGGACAGAGATTAAACAGGGACATTTACAGCAGAATAGAATTGTTTGAGTTATGGATGATAGAGACACAAACACAGACAGACACACGCACCGACAGGAGCGAAAACAATACCCCCGGCTTGCGCTACACACGCGCAGGTGTAACTAGATAATACTTCAGGATTTTTTTTATTGCACGAGTCTGAACAAGAGAAGATGTCATGACTCATGACAACCCATTTCATTACTGAAGTATCACAACCCCACTCGGTATGCAGCCAAACAGCGTTCTTTTCTGGTGGGGAAGTCAGTGACCACATAGACGGAGACTTCAAACTCTTTTCTCAAGCAGAATATTTTACAATCATTCCACAGTGCCTCCATCACAGACATATAAAGCCAGCTGCTACAAAGTATGAAAAATTGAAAATTTTCAAAAATACAAATTAGGGTGGTACTTTTCACTCACTTATATATGCCATTTCATTATCAGAAACCCAAACAGCAAAGCTTCAAAACCTCCAGAGCCAGACAAACTAAATTACTATCTCCAAGATTAAGACTAATAGAGGGTAAATGTACTCTGTCGTTTTAGCCTTGCATTACACCGAGACATCCCTCTGTTGAACAAAGGTCACAGTTTGCGCTGCATTAAGGGATTCTTGAACAATAAATTGTTATTGAACTTAAATTACAGGAAATATAGTGAGATGATTCGAGTACCAATGAGACAGAACTAATTTCTGGAGATTTTTACTTTAACTGATTAAAGTAGTGCTTTGACACAGACACACGTCAATTAAGTAAGGTTTTCGCATCAACCCTTGCGTGTTCCTCTTCTTAAATTATGTCCTGGGGATTTGTTTAGAGAAAATTAAAAAGATTGACCATTAACCACCACTTTGATTCTTTACACGTTTAGAGACCTAAATATAAAATGTTGGAAGACACTTGCCCTCCCTGTGCAGTTTTAAAAAGGCAACCGTCAGAAATATCAGATTGGATAATCCCCTCATGAAAAAAAAAAATCCTTTCACTTCCCTAAATTAGAGCGCTTCAGGCTTTTCAAAATGCAGAAGGGGGGGGGAAGGGGGGCATTATGAAACAACACAATGAAAATATTCAACTGAAAACTGCAGACTGCTCAACTGCCGTGCTAAAATACCGAGAAGCTCATTGTCTGAAAGAAGATTTTCATAGCAGTTCTGTCCTGGGTTTGAACTACCCACAGATTTTGCACAAAGCTCATCTGCTCATCGGACCCCCGCCCCCCCCCCCCCGCTTCCTATTTGCTAAGAACACCGGAAACACTGCTTCTGAAGCCCAAGCTGTCACGTGGGGGAGAAGCATATCCAGTTTCATATTTAATGCATCATATGATGTATTTTTTAAAGCATCTGCCAGGCCCTCATAATCCTTCTGATGACATCAAAGATGGCAAATTGCTGGCAAAACATTTTTTTTGTTATAGAAAGGAACGAAATTGTGTACAATATACCTACTGTCTGATGCACACAGTGAGATAGTGAGCCATACACGGATGTGTTCTGATAATTCAGTCCCATACCAATGCAAGCTGCCAGTGTCTCGTTTCATTAAAACAAAAAAGAATCCAGGCTTTTTCTTGAAAACAAAAACAAACCGTTCACCTGAAACAGTGACAGACTAACTGTAACTATGGCTCATCACAAAAGAACACAAAGTAATATGAAAACAGGAAAAAGCCCAATGAACCAAAGGAAGAGCATGCATGCATATGTAGGTCTTCTTCAGTACGAGTGAAGATTTAAAAGGGCTCTTGAAGCCACGCGGTGCCGTAATTAGCCGGAGAAGTGAGAGTGGAGAAGCACATTGTGTCTTAAAGGTTAGATGCAGGAGCTCATTAATCTGCTCCTGAAGAACAGAGTGCGGAGCCGCGCTCTCCTTCGACAGCGAGAGGCGAGGAGTAAACAAGACCCAGCGGGTGCCCACAGGCCGAGAGGACAGGCTCCTGCTAGCAACCGCTATACCTCCCCCACCTCCCTCCCTCTGCGGTGTCCCGCCCTGTCATAAAGGCCCCTTTAGGCCATGGCCCTGATACGAGCAAAAGCAACTCTGCCAAGTACAATGCCTATTAAACTATTTACCTCCCAAATCCTCCGACTAATTACGGTAACTTTAAAAATGGTTAACTGTTTTGTGTATGTACTGGCGAGGGTGGGGTTTGGCCGACTGGAAACAGAGAGGGCAGGGGTGACGTGTTTCTTTTACTCTTCAATTGCACTGCAAGATTTCACAGGATGACAGCCTATGACACCTATTCCATCTCTGTCTGCTCTGTAACGGCCTTCAGCCTCCCTGTTACCAAACAGCACAGCTCGGGTGCAGCACGGTTACAGGCTCTTCCAGGTGCAGCACGGTAACGGGCTCTTCCAGGCTCCACCCCTTTTCTGACCCGGTCCCCTACTGAGTCACATTAACTGGCTGTCTTCCGTAAACATCCAAAAAAATCACCTTTTCAGACTTCAGCTCAACTTCTACTTAATTTTAAAATAAACTAATCCAAATGAACAAGGTACTATCAAGCTAACTATAAAAAATATACCAAAAATAGGTTACTATAACTTACTAGAATATTCCAAAAAGCTAAACTGTAAGCTAGCTATATATATCGCTCGTTCGCTCCCTCTCTCTCTCCTCTCCCTATCCACGGCACGCAGATCAACCGCTGAGATTCGATTTACCATTACCATGTGAAGTATACTCCTGCGACTGGATGATCAAACTGTAAATGGTAAATTGTAACGGGAGTCCCAGCAGCGAGTCACTCACAATGCCATGGAGCTCTGCTACTCTGATGCATAGGTCCGGCCGCAGCATCTCCAGAGCGAGGTAGAAAGGATTGTTCCGGATGTTCTCGTCATAGACAGCCATATGGAACGGGCACTCTGGCTCCTGTATAAAAAAAAAAACACAACATGACGAGAGCGGTCTGGGGTCAAACATCCGATAGGTCTGCTTCTGAAGATCAGCCCACGGCCCTGGCTGACCTCATCACCAGACGTTTTTTGAATGCATTGGCTCTGATAGGCTCTGATACACACATGCACACGGGCTCCCCCCCTTTACTGCAGTATATTGTAAATATATCAAAATTATCGTCACAATATATTTAAAATATACTGCAGTAGATTGTATTTCCATAAGAGCTAGTCAGGTTCCTGCCAAGATTTCTTCCCAAGAGGGAGTTTTTTTGTCTGGCCACTTTTTCAGTGTTTTTCTCCCCACTGGGGAGTTTTTAACCTCGTTTGCTTTTTTGAGGATTGAGGCCTTTTTTTTTGCCCGATTTTCCTTCTGTTTCTCAGTACAGCATCTTTGCGACAGCTCTCTGTAAAAACGCCATTGAATTTAATTGAATGTCTCAATCACTCTGGATTGGAATGACACTGCTTACAAGCCAAGCAAGGACATCAGTAGCTCAGAGGAGCCACGGCTCAAACTCTTGTTTTCCTGCGTAGCCTAAAAGCTGAGGCAAAACAACGGGGCTGTTGTTTCAGCACTTTGAGTTACCCCAACACTTTGAGTTACCCCAACAAGCTGCTTCTCAGCTCAGTAAATGACCTTCCTGGGGCAGAACATTACCACAGAACTCTTCCAACACACTGAATGAATAAGACAAACATCACACAGGCAAGGAGTCCCTCCCAAAACTTGGATGCATGTCACCTGATGAAATGAGCGTTTAGGCCAGGTGCCATTAAGATACTTAAAAAATGTATTTTAAAAAAAAAAAAGAAAAAAAAAGTGGTTGGATTTAAAATTCAATGCACATGGAATAAGGTAGATTAGCGCAGGTGCCTGATAAAACACCTGGTGTGTCCAACCCAACGCTCGTCGGCCCGTAGGTGTGATGCCAGAGCCAGGCACCGAGGACGAAGCTCAAGAAAGGTGTTTGGAACTGAGACAATAAGTCAGTTTAATGCAGTGGTTCTCAAATTGGGGTCCTGGGGGACCCCTGTGTATGCTGGTTTTCGTTCCAACCACAAATGCAATCCCATAATTTTAACAAGCTGTTAATTTATCTTAATTAGGTGCTTTTCATGTTTATAGAGATTATTTACCCTCTTAAGCCACATTGTCAGAAATAGCATGCATGCCATGTAGAATAAAAGTCCCATGTTAACTTTGTGCTTATTGTGCTATATTGCAAACAATTACAAAAGAAGAGTTAACTGTTTTATTTAACTGATCAAATTTTTTAAAAAGGTGAATCAATTGGCTCCTAATTAGGTTGTTGAACACATGGTTTAAGTTCCTTCATAATGTCTTCCTTAAAATGATTAACACAATGCAGGTTTGGCTCGTTATAATTTTCTTTGTTTTTGAATTCTTCATTATTTAACAAACGGTTAGTTTTAGTGGCCATGTTTCCACAATTTCACCAATTAGGATCCTATTGATGAATTGATTCATTGTCTTCATTTGACCAGTTAAAACATTTTTACCTCTCTTTTGTAATTGTTTTCAGTATAGCACAATGTCAATATTGGACTTTTATTATTCATGGTATGCAAAGCTATTGCTAAAATAATGTTTCTTAAGATGGTATATAATCCCTCTAAACATGAAAAGCACCTAATTAAGATAAATTAACAGCTTGTTAAAATTATGGGATTGCAATTGTGGTAGGAACGAAAACCTGCATACACAGCGGTCCCCCAGGATCGAGTTTGAGAACCACTGGTTTAATGTCAGCTTCAAAAGCTGCGGAGAGAAAGCAGATGAGCTAGGAAAAGTTTCATGCATAACCTCTGGAGAAACACACTATATTTAGCCCCGGGCGGCTTCCTAGTACTAGCGTAGAGCAAAGCAACACTTAGATACTGTTTGCGCAACTGAGAAATGCCTCACAGTTCCTTTTCACTTTCACTGCAGGAGGGATGCGTTTGAGACAACAGAACGTGTCCCTGGGCATGGTGTGGCACGCCCTCTCTCTTTCACTCACTCACTCTCTTTCCCTCTCTTTCAAAGAGTAAACACATACAAGCACTGGGGATCTATTTAATCACCATGCCACAGGGAATTCCTACAATTGTTAGCTACTTTATTAAGCAACCTTTATATCACTTAAGCCAGTAGCACGGGCCCAATTATTCTCAGGTGAATATAAGACCTCATTATACAGGCGTCTGTATTGTACTGCGCTGCAAAAAAATAGAAGAAAAAAAAACAATATTTGATGTATGCAAGGGGTTAACAGCGTCGAATCCCATATTCATACGTCAGCACTATAGAGAACAGTGGTCCCCAACCTGGAGATTCATTTAGGTTTTCATTTCAACTTGGCACACCTGATTCTACTAATTAGCAGGTGTGCCATGTTAGGGTTGGAGTGAAAAGCTACAGATCTCCAGGAACAGGGTTGGGGATCAGTGACATAGAGCCCATAGGGTTCATCTGAGGACAAACTGTGAGGAATGCCTCTTTTACTGTGAAATTGACCTTTTAATTTCCCACAGGAGGGCGATGATTGAAAAGCACTGCGGGCCCAATGAGTTCTTTGTGTTCTCGGTGAGACCATTTCTAACCGGACCCAAATTCTTCACAGTAACATTGACTCACCCTGTGCAAAGCACCTGATCGGATTGAACTTTCTTCCAATAAAACAGCAACAGGAAATAAGACTGCACTTTTACGCTCCGCCCATCGGCTCAACTATCTTCCTCGAGTCTACTTTATCCTGCCATTCAACATATCAGGGCATTCAATGCCAAAAGCTGTGCGTGTGATATATCGCTGCGCACCTGTTACCATGCAGCAAGCCCCATCAAGGCCAGACATATCAATATACAAAAATGTACGAACATTATGACATAATTGGTTATGCTTGATCTCTAAACCTTGAGACAACAGATTATAGAGACAAAAAATTAAGACACACACTGATATTAGCCGTAGTCATGGCTAGCTCCAAGTTGGTCTCTTTTCAAATGTAACAGAACAGAAGCTTCTTCATTTTACGAACAAATTTGCACAGAAACCAACATGATGAAATAGCACTTTATCTTTTAAAATTTTTAGTCAGGTCTCGTTGTCTCATTGGAAACAAGCAAGGGCTGCTTTCTACTGTTTATTGATACATTCTATGTAAGGTCAGCCTGGGATTCCTGGACATGATGAGCTCACCACTTAGGTAGCGGTTTGGTATGTTGCTGGTGCAGCTAATCAGTCTCATAAACTTATGGTACTATGACCCTGGTCAGACTGATACTTTGATGCAAGATAAGCCCGCCCAACTTCTGCAAATGTGCTTTGCCGACGGTCCGCTACTTCTTTTGATCAATCATGATGTGGCAGCTCCTATTGGACAAGAGTAATTTAAGCCAACTGACCTAGAAAGAACATAATACTGGCTAAAACTTTCGAGAACAAATCATATTGCCGGATACCAATTTGACCCTGCATCCCCCTATCTCCCCATCTCTGGAGCCATGTGGGGTTTGGAATAAAAAACACCCCATGTAAGAAAAGAAATGGGGCCGTGAAGCATCATCAAATGAACAGGTGTGGCTGGAACCTCCGTCAGCACGTGGTGCTTCATAGCAGGCTGTACCGAGACCTCCCGTTAGCCGCAGCCCATTAGCAGAGCACTCGAGGTGTTGGGTCATTAGGCTCCATCCGCTTCAATAATGCAAAAAGAGCAATCAAACAAACACTGCAGCATGCTGCCTGCTCTCCACTGCTCCCAGCAGCAGGTGCCAGGCCAATAAACACCGCAGGTTTACTGTCACTGCAATCAGACACGCAAACGGCGTATTCACACACACACACACACACACACACGCCCTTATTCACAAGAACACATGCGCGTACGCGCGCACAGTACGGATCTGTCAGAGCCATCCATAAAACATTTCACAGAGCACTGACACTTTAATGGTCAGCACATAATCGTTTTTTCAAGCTCAATACGCTTCGTATTTCAAGCTCATCAGAGCATAAAGGCCTCACAAAACTAAAAGAAGCCGAGACTGAGTCAGTACAGCTCTCTCTCTCTCTCTGTGTGTGTGTGTGTGTGTGTGTGTGTGTGTGTGTGTGTGTGTGTGTGTGTGTGTGTGTGTGTGTGTGTGTGTGTGTGTGTGTGTGTGTGCTGAATGGACTACGCAGGTTTTTCAAAAACAAGGGCAATTCCAGCGTTACTCACATTATGTTTACTGTGAGCGGGTGTTGTTGTCGTCACCTGTTTTACTACTCAGTTAATTGATGGAACATCCTTATTTTTGTACCTTAGCAACATTTGACTATTGCGAAGGTCAACATGAGAAAATACAATCTTGGTTGGTTATTGAGTGGCAATAACGTTTTGTCTGCGTTCTTTTGCCTAGGTTTGCTTTGGAAATCTCGTTGAACTATAGATGTCAAAACAAAACTGATGCATTTTTATTTGAAACTTTATTTACTAACTTTATAACAGCACCAAACTATTGACTTAAGATACTAAATTGATGTGTTTTTGGGCAGAGAACCAAAAAAAAGTCATGCATTAACTAGAAAACAACCCAATCTTTGTAGTGCCAGATTTTCTCCAAGAACACTTGACTGATATCAGGCCCAACTCACAGAACCCGTTGATTATGATGCATTGTGACGCCCCCCTCATAGAGAAAGGTTAGCTTGCTTTTGTTACTCACGTTACACATACCAACTCCACAAAGTAAATTAGCTGGTGCCAGCACAGTCCCTCTTAATTAAAATATTGCTGGACAATAATAAGAACTTCGTCATCAAGCCATTGACTGTTCTAGATACAGTCGGTAGAAAAATTGGTATTTTGGGACAGAGATTTTTGCTATGCCCACAATTATTTTTGACAGATTGGTTATTTAGCCTTTCAGAAGCCTGAACGTGAATGATTATTCCATGCAAAGGCAGCGGCACTCCTGTTACAGCTCGTGTCATCTCCATCACAGCCCGCTTCAGCAATGTGCTGGATGACTGCTACTGTACACCTCACCATGCTTATGACAGCGCTGACAAGATGAGAAAATATCTTCTTTTCTATGGCGCTTATTTTCACATAACATTACAAATACATTAGAAGATAGGTTCTGAGGATTGTCACAATTTCAAATAAATAAAATTGCACAACTTCAAAACGTTTTTCAAATGGGGAATGAACCGTAAATGGTAATTCCATTTTATTTCTACTTGCACCTATTTCTACAAACTATTTCCACCCTACTGATTGCTAATAATAATAATAATAATAATAATAATAATAATGTTGTCACATCTTTCTTTTTTTTCTTGAGCTTTGGTCACCCAAAGAACCGCTCCTCTCTGCTTTACAATGGAGTCCAATGGGGCATATTTAGAGACAGGTTCAGTTTACCTCAAACAAGTCCAGTAGAAAGTGAAAAGAAATTTATTTGATGGCATTAAAATTTAAATATATTCCATTGCTCTATGAACTTGCAGAATACACTCTGTTCTCCTTCTAGCCTCTTCAAATTGATTTAGCTCTCGTTGGTGTATTCTGGTTCAAATAAATATAGGTGGCCATCAAAGTGAAGAGACTGAGCATCCTCATAATAGCCTGATGAATAATCAGCCATTGTAATAGGTTTTCAATTTGGATTTTCCACGCTCGCTTATAAAGGTGAGCCACGCACCACTGGAAACAAGACATTCTCGTGTGCGCAGAATAGTTACGTACGGTAGGTCAATTCTGCAAGTTCAAAGAGCATGCAACCGAATATGTTTTAATTTCAATTTTAGCAAATAAATGTAAAGGTTCACACTCGTTTTCACTTCCAAATAAGAGGCTTCTTAGATGAACTGAGGTAAAGTTAACTTTGGTACTTTCAGGAAAACTGAACCTGTATCTAATTATGCCCCACGAGCCTCCACTGTAAAGCAGAGTGGAGCGGTTCTTGGGGTGATCAAAACTCAAAAAAGAAAGATGTGACAACATTATTATAATTACCAATCAGCATGGTGAAAATAGTTTGTAAAAATAGAGCAAAGTCGAAAAAATAAATACATTTTTAAAAACTTAATTCCCCTTTAAGGTTTCGCCCAGTGTGAATTTAAATATAAAACGTATGCATCACACGCGCACGTTTTTTGTCCACAGCGATATTTCGGCAGGAAGAAGGAGAGAGCCTTTTCAAAAGTTTACTCACTTGCCCGTGTTGTTTACGGAAGACCGTGAGAGCCCAGCGGAGCTGCCCGTGTTGTTTACGGAAGACCGCGAGAGCCCAGCGGAGCCTGGTCTTGTCGAGTTTAAAAAGGCCGATGAGAAAGGACAGCACAGCCATGGCAACCTCAGACAGGGAGAAGTGAACAAACAGCACCCGGATCTCAGAGCCCTGCTGCTGGTCTGAGATCAGCACCCTCATACCCTCAGGGGCCCCACCCCACTGTGGCCGCTCGCCTGAAACCCTGAGGAATGTGTCATGTGACGCACCGTGGCAGGCCTGTCCTGCTCCAGTTGGGAGGGGGGGCAACCTCACACTCATGACTAGCAGGGGTGTGATCGGCCCCTTGGCGAAATTCCGGGAGAGCGGCCTTCTTCTATCCCAGCCGCCACGGGCAGCGATCCACAACAGTGTTCAGGGCTGAATCAATGACCGTAGAGGTCCACTGGTTTGTGCTCTACTCCACATCATAAACGGCGAACTCCGGGTAATTTCTCCTGCGTTTCACTCACAATCCTCTTTCACCTTCTCGGACCTTTCCAGCGATGAGAATGGATGGCTGCAGAGCATCTGAAACTGGGGATTATTAATAAAATGGCTTCTGCTGGGTTTTAGGCCACCTCATATCCATTCTTACAAAGGATCTACACTGACTGGCCAGGCTAAAGCATTTACTTTATATTATATTATATTCTACGGAAAAGACATCAGGTCATACATTAGTGATGTACTGTAAATTCACATCACTAATACTCTGAAAAATGTAGAGGGGTTTATACCAATAGATTTGCATGATTTAAAGCACTTATCACATTTTCTCTAATGATTGCACGCTCCCTATGATTAACACCAGTCTAATAATAGAAAACAAACGGCAGCACTCGCCGATAACAACTCTTTTTCAATGGCTAAATATTCATATTTGATTATCAGATGCAATTACTCTGTTCGTTCAAAGAAGTGCAAATGAGCCCGAGCTCTCCAACAACAAGTGCTTGAAATGCCCCGTCTGTTCACTAAAACCACTTGAGGCCTAAATCAAGCAAGTATCCATCAATTACTGCCACAGACAACATGCCTTCTTCACACACCTGGAGAAGCCAGTGCAGATCATTACGGAGAACGGAAACCAGGCCTGTGTGCGTCTGCATAAACAACTGTACAGACGAGTAAACCCACAGCAGCCCATCCGACCGCACAGCGGAACAGATTTAAAATCTAGCCGACTGCATCGCTCTTCTTATCATAAGAGGCTTTTCAAAATAAAAGAGGAATTTGGCCGTCTTTGCGATAAGCCCAGGGTGTCTATCATAGACAATGAAATAGGCCATTTCTTGTAACAGGGGAGCCAGCGTGAAGCTCGTGACGTTACCACTGGCCCTCTCTGTGTTCACAGACAGAGTGGGGGGGGTCTGTGTTAAAGGTGAGGCCGGTGAGCTGGAATGAACAAAGCCAGGTGTCTATAATTAGAACACATACAGGATTTCTTGTGTCACTTCAAAGAGGAAGGGCTGCCGTAGCCCCGACTGGGCCCCGCGCACACTGCCAACACCTGGCAGGCCCCCCACCTCAACACTGCCTCCAGTAAGGTCACGGATCCCCACGGCTGACGCTCCATAACCACTGCTGATGCCATCTTCAGGAACAGCTCCAGTAATAACAATAACACCAATACGCAGTGAGCAATCTGCACTGGGCTGTCAAGTCTAGGTCCCCGATTCGTAAACAGAGTGTGCAAGGCCCATAAAAGCATTTACTAAATGGACGCGGGGTGTGTCTTCATTTGTTATACAAAGTTTCAGCTGCATCACTGGTTGCATCAGCACTAAAACTTGAGTAAATTTCCTTTAAGAATGAAGGTGTATCCTTAGTTACCAATTTCAGTGGCCCGAATCCAACTTAAACCTAAACCTGCCAGCAATATTTTTTGAGAAGGCATCAGGGCTCTGTGATTAATGGCCAGAGGCTTATGGATTTAAATCCAATATCTTATTGAACCCCTGACCAAGGCTCTTTAGCTAACCAGCTCGAGTAAGATGTTAACCCAAGATGTTAGATCGCAGAATATCTGACCATTTAAACACTGGATCTGGCCAAACATGGTAGGACAAAGCAAATTAATTACATAAAACAATATACTGCAATACAATACTTAAATTAGGTTTTAGTTTCAATGTTTCTACAGTGAAGAGCATCAACAATGGAAACACACAGTAATTCCACGAGGCAGCATTGAACATATTCAAGTGTCTGGTTTTTTTCCACCCAGCGCCAAAAAGAGAGGTGTCAGTCTAACCTCTCATACTTTCATCAGGTATTTTCATCAAGCTCATCCATATTGAGATTCAGATAGGTTTCCATGGTGATTATACCCGACCGTGCTCTCTCACACAGCTGTGAGTTCCATCATGCCGCTGCAGCTACGAGCCAGACCAATAACCATGAGTAGAACAGAATGTCCATGCATTCACCACAAATCTTTCTGCAAAGGGGCTGATTGCATGCATAAAATCTCAAGCTGTGGGCCTGATCTCCCATTGTGCACTCATACGCATCAATAAGCAGCAGGGTCTGTGGGTGGGCTTTCTCTAAGGGCTACCGTGTAGTCATCTGAACAATAATCTGATTACTACGAAATATAACTTTTTCAAAAACAAATATGGCATCAGCATCTCGTGTGAGGCTTGAAGAAGCCAGCCAGGGCAGTGTCTGTGGAATATCCACTAACCTCTGTGTTGACCATGTTTATATCTGCCAAAGTGAACACACCAAATTGAGTATCATTTTAATTACTGTGATCAGGCAGCCAATTCTCATGCACAAACACTTTACACAAGATTTATTTTATTTATTTGAGTAATACAGGGGAATGGATGCCGTGGGATGGGGATTCATCAATGGACATTTTAAGTGCATAGAAAGAGCTTTTCAAACAACTAAAACCCAATGATGACCTAGATGAAACCAAGATGTAAACATCGCAGTATTTGGAAGTACATAAACCATTATGTTTAGGAGAATCACAACTAATTTCAATCAATTCATGTTGGAGACGTTTCATTCTTAAACTTTAACGTTAAAGGGAGTGAACTGTACTTAAATATTTTCTGCAAAGCAATGAACGTGGCATTACAAAAGAAAATATAAACCGTAGTAAATTGATCACATAATTTGCGACCGTTTTCGACATGCAACAGGTTTACTTGGACAGGTGCTGGGGTTTAAATTAAACGAGTGTTGTCCTTACTCAATGTATGGATGAATAACACCAGAAGTATAAAGAAAACGTTAGTTTAAGAAAATTAGCGAATGAACCAACAGCAACTACGTGGCAGTTAATGAACTGGCTTTCAACAACAGTCGATCTGCGCTCCTCGTTTTCGCATGTGTGAATATATATAATATATATATAATAATGTCATAGCCACCTAGCTAACGTTAACCTAAATACTTATGCATCGGACGTAACACAAAGGTTCGCTTTTTCCACATTTCAGCTGAACCGTTTAGCTAGATATCGAATCAATGTTCAAATTGGAACAGGTACTATAGTTTCCTTTGTATTTTTCACTCAAATTGTTTTGTAACGTTACTGATCTTTCAAGGAAATGCAAGCTAGCTATTCACACAGAAAACCGCCCCTGCTCCTCCTTAACGGGTAACCCAAGGACATCCACTGTATTTCATTATCTGATAGATGGCTAGCCAGCCTAGCCACTGTAGCCAGACAGAAAACTGTATCTTGTTTAAGTTAATGTGACAACACCACCGTCACCAGTATCCGGAAAAGTGCTGCTAAGTTGACGTTAACGTTAGCGAGCTAACTTAGCTCCGTTACAGTGGGGAGGAAACCAATGGACAAACCACGTCAACTGGGCTTGGTACAAATAGCAAATGTTCTTTCGTTTTTAACTGGTAGCTAACTGCCTAGTTATTTAAACAGGACAACACACATTTTAAATTCAAACAATATTAATTTGTAACAACCACTAAGCCATGATAGCGGGGAAACCGTGAAGTCAGTGGAACCACTACGAGCTAGCTAACGTTAGCCAGCAGGCGACAAGTTGTTACTGGCCAGCCTGTCAGCTTGCCAACAGCAAACGTTACTGGTCGAAGTGACAAGTCAATAGCTCAAATGAACAGAACAAAAACTATAACCATTTTAATACAACATAAGCACTTACAAGGTGGACTTACCTAGTTTTTGCTATACACGCCAGTTACACATTACAAAAATGTAACTCAAACAAACGCTACCTCTAGCGTCCGTCAGCATTACAGGTCTGTCTAACTTGATTTCAAAAGAACGGGTACTTTTTTTTTGATTGAAGTACGTCTAAGCCAATAGTGTTAAAAATAGAAATATGTAAGAGTGAGGCGCAACCAATCAGAGTTGCGTTACACCGGGTACTCGCGACATCAAAGGTACATTTTTCAGCCTGTAGCTGAGCGGTGCGCTTTCCTGTTATGCGCGCATGTGACCGCACAGGGCGCTTAGTGGTATTTAAACCCCCGACAGTGATGCTGCTGAAGTGGACAGCTCCTTTGCTGGCAGTTTTCGAGGTAGATGACAGCATCATTCGTGTTATTTGTTTAACAGTTAGCGATGGACAAATAATACTAGACTGTACACGGGGAAGAGACCGCATCTTCATGCTTCAGAATTGGACTCATTTTCTACATTAAATTGATTTTTTTGCAATTAACTTCCGTGAAACTAGGCTACCGAGCTAGCAACCGAGCTAACATGCCATTTGGAGTTTTTCTTCTAGTCAGCCGAGTTTGGAATGGGTTGCTGAAAACACCTGTTACTAAATCTGCACACAGAGAGCTCGTGTAAATAACTAAATAAAAATTTCTACGACTGCAAATCCAATATGATTTATATTGGGTTGAATTAATTTGCTTGAACGGTTGATCGGACACTGGTAATCTCGACTACGAAAGCGCACAAATAAAGCCGTTCACTTGTCTTTTTACTGTAAGCCTGGGTGCTGTCTGTTAAACATACAGGCAACATGGATGGGAAGGAATTTGCTATGACGAGATCGATGGGTGATTCTAAATGGCAGCGTTCTTTTCGTGGAATCTAAACCAATCTAAAAACACTGCTATTTTAATAAACCATCTGGTTGGTCTCGGTTATCTTGCGTGTAGTGTGACTGTTTTTCCATTTTTTTAAAGAAGATACGCATTTTCATTAAACATGGGAAAAGAGGAATGTAAAACCATGCTGGATGCTCTTAACAAAGTCACCGCATGCTATAGACATTTGGTCATTACTCTCGGGAGCACCTCGGATTCACAGAATCTGCGGGAAGAGCTGAAGAAAACTCGTAAAAAAGCCCAGGAACTGGCCACGGCGAACAGGACGAAACTGACGGGTCTGCTAAAAGACAAAACGATAAACAAAGACGACCGAACCGAATACGAGCGGCTATGGGTGTTGTTCTCAAGCAGCATGGAGCTGCTGGATGTAGACATGAAAAGATCGTTGGAAATTGGGCAGGATTTCCCAATACAGGTCCCTACCCGGCACCTTATCCAGACGGGCATGACGGGCAGTACCACCACCGTAGCCGCCAGAGCCATGAGCGTACAGAATATGAAGTACGAGGCCGATAGCAACATCGACACAGCGGATCTAAAGGAGCTGCAAACCGAGATCACCCAGGTTGGTCAGATGATGGAGGAAATGGAGATGAAAGTCCAAGTAGCACATTGGGCAGTAGAAGCCAAGCAGGAGGCAGGTGCTGAGTTGAGGTCCACCGTTAGTGTTGGAAATTCATCCGTTGGGGTTATTTCCATTTGCGATGAGGAGCCCAAAGAGGGAGACGGTGAACCTGGCCTCATGAAAGTTTTCGCAGGGATAATTTTCACGGCTATCGTGCTCATTGCGGGCATCCTAGCATATTGTGTGATTAACCTCTCGTGAACTAACGCTATATCAACACACGAGCTATAGCCTATTCGTCCTAGTGGGACAATATTAAATTGATGATCTCCGGAGATCAATTTTGCGAAGAACAGGAAAATAAAAGCAACTCTTGTCACAAATCCTCGTGGGCCATCGGAATCAACGGACTCATATCGGATTTGTTCGGTTTTAAAGATTGTAAAATATATCTGGTAAGAACTAGAGGAGACTAGAACGCCGAGAGAGATAAAGAGAAAATAAACAAGCATCATGCCTCGCATGAATGCCAGCGACTCTCATGCAGGTAGAATTGCATTTGTAGTGTAATACTGTGTGTCAAAGTGATGCCATTATAAAAGTGTTCCGAGGGACCAGTTAACAACGTAAAAAATTAGCACATAATCACAAAGGGGTTAGACCAAATACATGTTTTCTTTTTGTCTGTACAAAATCCCATATAATTCGATATAGGCTGCGTTAAATGCGGGTTCATGTTTACACGTGGTCCTGCGCAAGTGGAATATAGTGTTCACTTGCTAGTTTACCTTCTTTGTTAGAAATATCTTATCAAAAAGGAAATAGCCTAATTGTCAGCCATTGTGATACATTTTGTCGTCACTGTACGAACTTGAAATGAGTCTGTCACTACTGTTATTCATAACTAACACATTTACGAATGTTACATACAAAATGATTCTCAGATTTTTAAAAAAAACTAATTTTACAAGTATTACAGTAACTGTTTACAGGCTGTGACTGCGTGTATAGTATTGATATGGAAATTGTATACCATGTTGTGCTCATGAATGGATGAGATGAAGAGGATTTGTACACAATATAACCTACAATATATTCGTGTTCATAGTGTATATACAATGAATTATATTTATTATAATAAATAAATGTTTAATGACAAATTTAAGCATTCATTAACGTGAGAATTTGTTTGTTTTTGAGTAAACCTGAACCTTTGGTAATTTGGCAAGTAACAGTCAAAGCCTAAATATGGGCTATAATACTGCTGCATCGTACAACGCCTTTTCCTCAGCGTTTCCACTGACGAGTTTTCTGCCAGGTGATGACAATGTAATTACCGTTTCCGCAGCTAGAGCGTAGAAGTTAACGGGTAGCCTACATACATATGGCGTAGCGCAGGAAAAGATGCATATATAGCCGACGGTAAACTAGTGTTTGTTATGACTTTTCCAGTTTTATCGTTGTAAATCTAACGAATTTTTCTGATGATTGAGCCCATTTAACTTTGTTAAAATGGGCAATGCACATACAGTGCCGGCCACTATTATTGGCACCCCTGGTAAAGATGAGTAAAAGGGGTTATAAAAAAATCACCGTTTGGTGAATTAGCTTAATCGCACTGAAAAAATTAGAAAAATCCTACCTTTAATTGTAAATTTATTATGGGGGAAAAAAATCCCGAAATAATTCTTTTTAACAAAACCAAGTGTGCCACGATTATTGGCACCCCTGCATTTATATATAGAATAAAGTAATAATTTTAAATATTTGGTCGCATATCCTTTGCATGCCATGACTTCCTGATGTCTGTGACCCAACATCAAAAGACTCTTGATATCTTATTTTCCGGTACTCATACAAGCGATACTATAACGTCTCTGCATTTGAATTGATCTTTATGGGAATTGGGGGGTGGGACTAGATTTAGCTGTAAATTACACTGGAACAGTATGGAACACATGGGTGGCTAAATTTCTCTAAGTCATCAAGGGTCTGACGTATCAAACAAGCCTTAAACCATCACTCTGCTGCCAGAAATACAGTAGATATGGATGGACAACTTGAAGGGTTTTATTGTGACCAAATATTAAAAATGATTACTTTATTCTATATATAAATGCAGGGGTGCCAATAATTGTGGCACACATGGGTTTGTTAAAAATAATTATTTCTTGAGGGATTTTTTTTCTCATAATAAATTTACTTCAATTAAAGGTATGATTATTCTCATTTTCCAGTGTGAGATTAAGCTAATTCACCAAACGGTGAATTTTTTATAACCCATTTTACTCATCTTTACCAGGGGTGCCAATAATAGTGGCCGGCACTGTACGTCAACATTGTAGTCGGCCTAATAGATTTAGCTGCACAGATAATTTATAACTGTATACTAGACAATAAGGAAAAAGTTTAATTTCAGATTTTGTCTGATTACAGCACTGCAGATTTCCCCATTTTAAGGTGCAGTTTTTGCATATTGCACAGAGAGCCATGTTTGCACTCTCAAGAGGATATACCCGATAAATAAAAGTTCATAATCTAGGACTTGGGAGGTCTCCATATGCGTTGTTTCCTTGTGATTATGCTCTTGTATGTTGAAAGAGACTCTTCCTGTGTAGGAACTAGGACGAGTGTAAGGTGGAGTGTTAAATGGAAGCAGATATGTCTGGAGAGGAGAAAGTTGAGATTACAGGATTACTGAAGAGACAAGTAAGACTAACAGTAAGCACAGGAGGCAAAGGGTCATGAGGTGGATTATCAGATACCAATCAGCTAGTCTCCTTCAAAGACAATAATTGATCTGAGGCAAATCTGGTCAATCCATTAAAGGTTTGACATTGAAAAGCGGATTTCCACCAACTGGCGACAGATCTCTTCTTGCCTTGCCTAAAATTCTCCTGTGCAGAGCAGAACTTACATCCGTCTCTGAAAGTATTGTCTATGTGGAGTAGGCTACACCACACATCAATGCCATTTTTTCAATCAATAAACTTCATCCCACATACCGGCAAGAAGATATGGCTGATGCAAGAGTGACTCAATGCAAATATGCAAAACAGAATTTTGATGCGTCTGCACCATTTCACATGTTCAGAATCCAAAACTACTCACCGGTCTGTGTACTAGGATCTCCGCACTGACGTGCTTGTATATTGCGTACGATCAATTCACTCCTGGCTGCATTTTGTGGCCCTAAAGAGCCACCATCATCACAATTTTCAGACTTCTAAAGCTGTGCTTTATAGAGTATTAATCTTCTTCCAGCTGCACCGTAATTGAAACATCTGCAGTTCACCGTTGTGTCTTCAGTCTCGTCAGCGTCAGGTTCAGATCAGTTCCTGATATACCTGCAGTGTAATTCAGTGTGAGATCCATACCGCTGTTGGCCTTATAATCCCTTTCATAATTATGTTTTAGAATGTGTCGTATAGCTTCAAAGTTTAATATACTGGATAAAACGGCTGGAGTCCCACATGCATGTCTGGAGGAATGCGTTTCACATGACTCAGCCCAGAACAATTATCACACCTGACATGTTCATCATCTCACAGGGAGACAGCCATTGAGATCACACCAATCCCTAGCTCCCAAGCATGACGCACAATAAAGGTTGAAAACCAATGTCCTACACCTGTCCTACACCCATTTTTTCCTCCGCTTCCTGCATGAATATTCAAATCTGGCCCTCAAATCCAACTCCGGCCTTGGTTTTCCATCTCCCAGGTACTTGACTGAACAATTCGTGCTACTGATTGGCCAGACTGACTTCACACCCGACTCCCAGGTAAAAAGAAGGTGGAGAAACCAGCCGTTCTCAGCCTACGAGGACCGTGATTTGAGTCACAGGGCATTAGTGCTTTTCGACAGGGATCTTTTGATACTGCTCAGTCAGCGGTTGGGATCTGCCGTCGCCGGTCACACGCGCAACATCTGCGCCGCAGTTAAGCTTCAATAAATCTCCAGCAATTGAAAACGACAGGCAATCAATACACAATCAGCGAAAGGGAATCGTTCTGTACACCAGAATCCAAACAGCAGCTGAAGAACCACCCGAGTTCTATAAGTAGGTTCTCATGTTTACCCATATTGGTGTCCACATACTCTTCTCTTAAATAAGCAATAAATTAATGCATGACAAACATCCCACTTAGGGCTTTTTTAAAAATAAATTATTTTTGTAGTCACACAATGAATCTTTAAATAAAACTATAGGTGTGAGTTGTGAATAGAGGCAGCATTAAACGCGTAATCAAGGAAGCGGCGAGGGAATGATCTTCAGGATTTAAGTGGGGGACTTTAAACAGAAGCAGGACACTGAAGATGTTTGTGGACACACACACACTACATTTAAAGAATGGCCGTCAGCTCCTTTTGAATCGTTTATAACGCAGGGTAGGAAGGAGCAGCTGCGGAGGAGGATGTCTCTATTCTCTGTACTGCATGCTGCCAGTAAAAGCTCAAAGGGACATTGCTTTGTCAACCTCCGTTTGTATTTGAAACCCTGAAATCTGGCAGAGTAATGAGAGTGGAGGGGTATGCCATTCCTCGATCAGTTCTCTGCCCGAAACAAGCAGCTGTAGAACTCACCATCTCTCTGCTTCTGTGACTGTGGGATTCACTGTAAGGGCCACCTCAGACTCAACACTACCTGGAGTGGTACTCCTACGTCTTAATTACTTAAAAAATGGAAACCACTGGATGCTAAGAAGAAGATGCACAGATGAGGTGTAATAATGAACCTTTGATGCATGAAAGTCAAGTTTCTCAATCGCACTGTGCCAAAAATATATTTTAAAACGCATATATTCTTAACGGAATTCTTATATTTACATTGCGGTACATCTGAATACTACACAAAAGCTAAACATTTGCATCCATTTTGTTTTTCATTGCCCCTTTAACTATCTTCATTTATTCAAAGACTGATGTTCTCATACCCACCTTTCCTCCGTGGACCCACTGAACTCCACTGATCGATGTAGTTCTTAACAAATTTAAATGATAAAATACCAGGAGTACCTTCTTTTTTAATTGTAACACATTTTACGTAACTGCATGCTTAATACACACTATAGCGCCTGTACATTTCGCTGCGTGCATCTTTTAAATGATAACAAAAATGGCACAATTATGATCACAAGCTGTCCCTGTACTGAAGCGTGAATGAATCACAGTAACATCCGTTATCACAGTCCTGCCCACGGACATGAATCGAGCCAACACATCGGTCAATTAGTAGGGCGTTCTGAGTAGGCCTACTGGTATGTACATCACAGGTAATACATTTCAACCTCATTGCCATGGCAACCACCCACAGCCTTAGCAGAAAAGGCCAGTTGTTCTAAAGAGTGATTTCTCCTCTCATAGCCGAAAGGGGGGTTGCAGGGAACAGCAGTACAACACAACAGACATTAGAACACATCGAGCATCATTTACTAGATTATCATTTGTAGTGCACTGCAAAACCCCCCAGGGTCTATAAAAACATGGCTTGTTTATGCCACGAATACACACTCGCATCACCACATATAGCTCCATATATTTATAATCCTTTATGATCCTCATTATTATATCAGAATAATTTGGCCAAAAAGGAGAACCCTCGACTGTAGGGAGGTCCACTGCTTTTCTTAGTACTTTTAAAGGGTCTACAGGTAGGTATTAAGAATCCAACATAACTTAGTGTGCATGAATAATGTATAATCAGAGCAGCAGTTGCGGGCACCTTCTTCAAACGGGCTGCGTATAAAATATGGATTACACTGGAATTTTGCAGTTTGGTGTATTTACAATGTTTAATGTTCATATTCCATACATATAAAATGAAACAATCCAACAAATCAAAACTAAATGCTGCATTGAAGCATTCATTAAGGAACAGAAAATATCCTAAAGTGGATCCAACTTTGATGCAACGATCATAAAGTAACATGGATGCACGTACAGCCAATTGACCGATAATTCTCCAAAACGTCGGCCAAAAACAAAAACACAAGACAATAAATGATCAACTGATGATACTTAATACACATTGTAACTCATCAAAAACCATCATGCGTAACACCCAACAAGGGACACATTTGATCATGGCAGTTTTGAAACATGCAGCTCATCACATATGAATCGCATTAACCTCTACAGAAGAGAACAGAGGGTAGAGAAGCACTTTAGAATGGCCGAGTATCAGTAGAAGCTCTTGTTCAGGCTAATAAAGATACTGGATAGATTTTGGATTGGATATAATCATGCACATATTTTTAGAATAGCCTTTTAAATTTGTTGAGTAATTTTCCGACTTAATTTGTGTGGATGCGCCTGTAAGCATGGGCCCGGCATTTTGGTGTTCACAGCCAATTAAACCTGACCAAGATTTTTACAATTACAGTTAAACTTAATTTACCCATTGAGGGCCGGCCTATTAATATATTAAGATATTTTAGTTGTGTGGAAGTACTTCAATTGATGGAAGTGGAAAACACCATCTCGGGCGTCATTCCAGAACATTGCATATATTAGGTTCAGATCAGGTGAATGAGAAGACCATGACCACATCCAGACCATGCCGCCAAAACTGCACCCGACACGACTGTAGACTGTGGTCAGAACTCTTTCTGCAACGGTTATGTTCTGCTCACTACATGCATGGTTGCAAATGTTCACAAAAGTTTCTTTCAATTCAATTTCAATTCAGAAAATGTATTTAAATTAAAGTCATGAATTGAATAATGCACATTTAGTGTTCAACAAAAAAAAAAAAAAAAATTAATTAACTTTTGTTTCAATTACAATTAATTTCAAACTGAATTTTTTTTCAAACCGAATTATTTTATCCTGGTGTGGTATAATTTTTTCCTGTCAAATATATTTTCTTATTAAGTACAAGTGCTGTAAATGGCCAAATTCCTACTTCAATTTGGTGCTGTCACAAGTATCAGGTCTTACGGTTTTACCGCGTAAAATAAAATTGTGCTTGAAACATTCATAACATTTATTGATCTCTTGATGAATTAAAATGATTGAAAACTCATTCAAATTCTCGTATAATTTTGTAATAAATCCTGAGTTCTTATACTGCCAACAACAGGAAGATATGGTATTGGCCATTTGGAGGCTGTGAGTTTTGTGGGAACTATCCTGGCGTATAAATCTTGACCAATCAGTGGCGTCACAATTTCGAGGGCTGCCGTTCAAAGTAAACTTCAAGTGAATACCTGTACAGAACGGACATGTGATAAACCTTCAGCTCTCGTGTTTAGAAATGGCATACTTTAAATCAAAAGAAAATGATGCCATTTTCCTGTTCATACAACTATATCTTCATCTTGTGGTTTAATGAATACTTTAAAACCAAGGGAAAAAAGTGATTAGTCTTAACATTTGAACATAATACATGTTTGACTTGTTGGCTTTTGCCTTAAAACTGATAATTTCCCACAAATGGTGTCGTTTCAATGACCGTGTGCACACACTTTCCTATAAATAAGACCATAGATTTCACCTGCCAGTTTATAATACATTTAAACAATGATACCTCATCGGAACCATTGGCCATATAGCACATTGCATGAAATGAAAGCATTAATTGATTGACTGATTAAACTTTTAAACATTTATTCTTCATGGCATGTGGTTCCCATAGTTGATCCTGGAGGACCCCCGTGTGTATGCTGGTTTTCCTTCCAACCACAATTGCAATCCCAGAATTTTAACAAGCTGTTCATTTTTCTTAATTACACTTATGAGGGATTATTTACTCTCTTAAGACACATTGTCGGAAATAGCTACGCATGCCATGAAGAATAAAAGTCTTGATTGCATCAAGACAAAAATAAAAAGGTACTCACCAAACTAAAGGCTGAGGTGAATCAATAGACTCCTACTTTGTGAAAGTGTGCACACATTTCCACTAAAACAAACCGTTTGGTAGATAATGAAGAACCCAGACAAAGCAAATAACGAGGCAAACCGGCACCGTTTTAACAAGTTTAAGAAATAAATTATGAACAAACTTAAACACGAGTTCAACAACCTTAACTGAGCAATATATTGGCTGTAACACAAACCAGCATACACAGGGGTCCCCCTGGGGCAAGTTTGAGAACCAAGTTTAGCCCTAACCGACTAAACCCTCTCATACCTTGTTAACAGAACTGAAATTAAACAAAAAATATGAGGTTAATTTGCAGATTTTTCAGATTTAATTTGTGGGTATTAACACCCAGAAGCAAGAATGCACTGGTGAGCTCACCAATAGATAAGACAACCTGACAAACCACTGTCGTGGATGACTGTCAGGGGGAAGAAAAACCCCTTTTCAACTGCCAAACAGATCAAGAACACTCTCCAGGATGTAGGCATACATGTGTCAAAGACTACAATAAAGAGAAGACTACACCAGCGTAACCTCAGAGGGTTCACTGCAAGACGCAAACCACTGGTCAGCCTCGAGAACATAACAGTCAGGTTTAATAGTACAAACCCCAATTACAACAAAGTCGGGACAGTATGTAAAATGCACATAAAAGCAGAAAGCAGTGATTTGTAAATTCTCTTTTACATAAACTCCTCAAAAAAAGTTTGGAAACGTTATTTCGGTCGATTATTCCTCCCCTTTAATAATACCCATTGGTATTGTATTTTATATCGTTGGAAAGCCTGATTAGTCACCTTTACAACGAGGTACAACTTGTAAGGATCATGCATTCGTGGAATGAGCAACACAGCTAACCGTGTGGGTAGCGGCCCAAAAAAATTTGCCAAAATCCCCTGCAATATTCTTCTGTTGGTATTCACTCTCGTTTTGAGCTTCAAGTGCTGGCAGGTGTATGCCAGTGGGATGGAATGGGATGCCATCCCACAGCAGTGTGTGACCAGGCTGGTGACCAGCATGAGGAGGAGGTGCCAAGCTGTTGTGGCTGCGTATGGATCTTCCACACGCTACTGAGGTCCCTGACAGTGTAAAATGAATAAAGTGTAAAAATGGCCAATATGTGTTGTTTTTTCCTTATTACTGTGGGAGAGTGCAATCATCCAGTCCACCAAGCAACTCAAAACGAGAGTGAATACCAACAGAAGAATATTGCAGGGGATTTTGGCACATTTTTTTGGGCCGCTACCCACACGGTTAGCTGTGTTGCTCATTCCACGAATGCACGATCCTTACAAGTTGTACCTCGTTGTAAAGGTGACTAATCAGGCTTTCCAACGATATAAAATACAATACCAATTGGTATTATTAAAGGGGAGGAATAATCGACCGAAATAACGTTTCCGAACTTTTTTTGAGGAGTTTATATTTAATTGAGAACAGAGCCAAAGAAACAAAACATGCGTCACTGTCCGAATACTTATGGGCTGCACTGTATATTTTTCCAAACCCCAATTCCAAAAAAGTCGGGACAGTATGTAATGTGCACATACAAGCAGAAAGCAGTGATTTGTAAATTCTCTTTAAAAATATTTAATTAAAAACAGTACAAGAGATATTTAATGTTTTACCTTATAAACTTTACAGATTTTTGTAAATATACACTAATCTGGGGTTGCTTCAATTGGTCAGGTCTAGGCTCATCAACATTATGCAGCAATACAATTAAGTCAGCTGAGTACCTGAATGTACTGAATGACCAGGTTATTCCATCAATGGGCATATTCCAGGATGACAACGTCAAGATTAATCAGGCTCAAATTGTGAAAGAGTGGTTCGGGGAGCATGAGGAATAATTTTCACATGAATTGGCCACCAGAAGCCTGCGTAAACCCCATTTAAAGTCTTTGGGAGGCCCTGGAGAAGACTACGGAGTGGTTCGACTCTCCCGTCGTCAATATCTCGGCCAAAAATGAATGCAACTCTGGACTGAAATAAATGTTGTGACGTTGCATAAGGTTGTCGAAACAATGCCACGATGAATGCGCGCCGTAATCAAAGCTAAAAGCGGTCCAACAAAATATTTGTGTGTGCTACTTTTTTTTTTTGCCAGGCAGTGTATAACCTCTCTGCATTTGAATGGATTGCTATGGGAATTGGGGGGTTGGACTAGATTAAGTTGTAAATTACACAGGAATAGTATGGAACCCATGGTTGGCTAAATGGCTGTAAGTTATCAAGGGTCTAAGCTATCAAACAAGCCTCAAACCATCAATCTGCAGCCAGATATGGAGTAGATGTGGATGGATCACTTGAAGGGTTGTTTCTCCGGACTCATTTTCCTATTGAACTCTGAAAAATAACCCTTGAAGTGATCCATCCATATGTACTGCATATCTGGCAGGCAGTGGTAGCAGAGTGATGGATTGAGGTTAGTTTGATACCGCAGACCCTTGATGACTTACAGCCATTTAGCCGTCCAAACAGGTGTTTTTTGAACTTCAGTTTATTTTCTTTGCCCCTGTCCCAACTTTTTTCCCCCCAGTTTGTTTACCCCTACCTCCATTTTCTCCCAATTTAGTAGCCAATTGAACCCCTATTCTAATTAAAATCCCCCTGTGTAGCAACTGCTAGAGAACCACCGCTACACAACCCTGTCAGCCGGTAGTAGGAAGGAGGGCGCCACATCCTCTACAGGGCGCGACTCCTCGTGCTCCTGACCGTGATTCCAACTCGCCCAGGTCCGCTCTGTGCGCAGCGATTCTCTCCGAGCCCCTCCCCCCACCCGGGAGCACCACAGGGCACCGGCCATGCTTGGATCTGGCAGGAACGGGGATCGAACCCCCTTAGCTCGCTGCACCACCGCGGCGCCTTACATTAAATATATTTAATTGAAAACAGTACAAAGAAAAGATATGTAAAAGAGAATTTACAAATCACTGCTTTCTGCTTTTATGTGCCTTTTAAAACAAATCACCATTAACATTAATTATTATTTTTTATTTTTTTTAAAGTTCAACTTAAAGTTAATCTTAGGGAAAAGTATGGGCCTCCCGTGACTGCCTGTTCCTTCACCAAACTTAATCTTTGCAAGTCGCCCTGGATAAGAGTGTCTACTAAATAGCAAAATGCAAAGTAAAGATGCCATTTCCCCCTATTAGGTCAGTAATTAAGAGGTTTAAAACCACTGGAACAGCTGATAGAGAACTCAAGTCCATTTTACCCCCATGCAGTGTGAGCAAGTTATTTGCGAGCCAATGGGCCACAGTAGGTGTACTATAAAACCTCACTAGCAGTGAATCTGGCAACGGAAGATGGACACTTATGTTGAAAAGAACGTCAAAACTAGTGTTAATTATGGTGGTAGATCTTTGTAGTGTTATCCGAGACGGGAGGGTGCACAAATATGGGGGTATTATGGACTCAAAAATACACAAATAAAGTGGATGAACCCTTCACAACTAAAATGAGATTCACAAATACATGCAACGGATTCACAAATACATGCAACCGATTCACAATTGTTGTGGGTGTTGTTTTTTTAAACTTTTTTTCCCTACAGCAGACTCATTCTTGTAGAGCGGGTCACGTATGTCTCCCAAATAGGGTTGCAAAATTAACGGGAATATATGGGAATTAACGGAATTAACAGAAATAAACTGGAAATGTTGGCGTTAATTGTACGAGCTGTATTTACCTCGTCATATGCAGACATAAATATACACATTTTGTGTTGTCATAAGCAGACATCCATGCAAACATTTGTGAGTAGAATTTTAATGGATTATTTAATTTAACAAAAAACATGAATGTTGAATAAAATAAATGTATTCCCTAATAGATGTAGTCCTTGGGCTCAAATGCAGTAGTGTGGCCTCAAGAGAGAACTCAAATTACTATGTCAAACTGGTTTCGGAAGTGACTTCCCCATTCATTTAGACCAGGGTCTTCATAAGTAAGTGTGGGTGTGGGTGTTTTTTTTGTTCCAACGAGCAGTTACACACCTGATCTACTAATCTGCTAATAATGCTCAAAGAGAAACTAGATGATGATTAGTGGAATCAGGTGTGTGTATGCTTTTGTTGAACAAAAACTGCACCCACACCGGCCCTTTCTGGATAAGATTGAGGACCCCTGATTTAGACCATAGACATTAACTAAAACTTACTTTTAAACGATTTCTAGTGATTATGTCTTACCATCAATTCCCTGGAATGTTCAATATAACGCCCGTTCGCAAAATATTTTGTTTTTCTGAACCAGCTTCCGAGTATATTTTACTTTTAGTATTTTTTTGTGAATATACCAGCGCTGTTTAAAAACTCAATGCCCCATAATTCCCTCTGGACGGTACAATTCAGTAAAATAGCTGAATTAGCAAGGTGGTATGCACTGCCAAAAATGTCCAGACATGATGATGATATCTGATTGGTCGAGAACCACCCATGCGTTTAAATCATTACTTTAAAATGTTTAAATTGGAACATGCGATGTACGCACTATATATCTTTATACCACACAGGCTAAACCAGAAATGTTTTGGCTCATTCTATAAATCAGATTTCAAGAAACTAACCCTAACCCTAACCCTAACCCTAACTCCGGGCTTCGGAGACCATCTCTCATAGGGAATTTACTTCCAAAACCAAACTATGCCCACGTCTCACTTGAGTACTCTATAGCCTTGCTGTAGTGTGCAGGATGCTGGGAATTCTTTCTGCATGTGATGGAAGAAACATTTCCCACCCCTTTGCAACCCGACTCCCAAACTTATGCAACGCTTGGCGTGTGGAGTCGCTTGCAGTCATTTGTTTGTGAATCTCATTTTTTTTGTGGAAGGTTCATCCTATTTATTTGTGTATTTGAGACAATAATACCCCCGTACACAAAGTACTGAAAACAGGGGTGTGAATATTTGTGACAAATATTTTTGGAAATTAATTTAGAATTTCAGAAGTGTGATTTTCATTGATTCCATTTAATAATTATTGAAGACCTTTAGCATGTGTAAAAACTTTTAGCACTCGCAAAACTAATAACACAACCTTTGATAATAGAAATAAGTTATTCTATTCTATTGATAGGTTGAAAACGAATACCCTGACCAATTATTGGTCATGTTATTGGTTTTGTGTGTGCTAAAAGGTTTTGCACACGCAAAAGGTCTGAGTAAATCAGGCCTTAAGCGTCTAATTAAGAAGTTAACGGCTTGTTACGGTTTGAATGAATACCAGTTTGCGGCTTGTTACGGTTTGAATGAATACCAGTTAGCGACTCGTTACGGTTTGAATGAATACCAGTTAACGCCTCGTTACGGTTTGAATGAATACCAGTTAGCGACGCGTTACAGTTTGAATGAATACCAGTTAGCGACTCGTTACGGTTTGAATTAATACCAGTTAGCGACTCGTTACGGTTTGAATGAATACCAGTTAGCAACTCGTTACGGTTTGAATGAATACCAGTTAGCGACTCGTTACGGTTTGAATGAATACCAGTTAGCGACGCGTTACGGTTTGAATGAATACCAGTTAGCGACGCGTTACGGTTTGAATGAATACCAGTTAGCGACGCGTTACGGTTTGAATGAATACCAGTTAGCGACTCGTTACGGTTTGAATGAATACCAGTTAGCGACTCGTTACGGTTTGAATGAATACCAGTATACACAGTGAGTCCCGTCATGACTAAGTTTGTAAACCCATGAACTCAAGCATTTATAAAGGCATGCAACATATCTCATGTGAATGAGACGCTCCAAAATACGGTTGCCAAAGTCATACTTTTTGGGTGTTTTAAGATAGAAAGTTGACCGCGCCCAATGGTATGAAGTAGATTTAAGGCCTTGACATTGATGGAATCAAACAAACAAACAAAAAAGTTTGAAGACGCATCTAAAAAGGTTCCCCCATACATTCAGTCACTGTCACTTTCACTGTCTGATCTCACATAGCAGCCCTCTTCTCCAGTCAACTCCACAAAGCAGCCACCTGGACACAAAATGAGTCAGTTAAAATTCCTTCATAACACTAAATACATTTCCTTTAAAATGAAAAATGACGGTTACAAACATTTAAAAATTTAAATGAAAGGAGAATGTGTATTTGGTACATAGACCAGTTAATCCACATAAAATGCACAAACTTGCTTTTAAGTAAGAGGCATTATAAAGGTTGAAGCACTTAATAGTTAGTTTTGACTTATTTTATGTGAAATGTAATTTTATGATCAACATAGAATAAAGAGAACAATGAGAATGATCTTTCTAAATCCTGAGAAGTGAGCTTCTGAGCATTTGTGAGTGGTTGTTACACCCAAATAAAATGGAAATTAGTGCCTTGGACAGCATCTAGAAGTCGACATGTCTGCTGCTAACTGGATCAAAGCAATCTCTGATAGAATCCTGCATCAATCTCACATCCTGCTTAGCAATATAGCCTGGATATAGCCTGCATGTACCATATAGAAGTAGACTTTGTGAGGCTTTCAAGATCAAAAGAGCAAACTACACTAGTTTCCTGTGCAATGTGTGTCTTCATGTAATCGATATGAAAACAAAAACATCAGCCTTTGCACCAACACACCCATTAAATAAAGGGACATGCACACAGGATGCACACCCCTGCAGAATTAAAAACAAGTTCAAGACCACCGTGCAGAATTAAAAACAAGTGCAAGATCACACGCAAGATTGTACATTACGGATGTGCGTCAGTCTGCTTCAGGTATCACTACAATCCCAGTCATTCCCATTTCCTGCCTTTGAAGTGGAAGGCGCTGAGCCAAAAGCCTCGTGAGGCTGTATATCCTCATTCGCCCATCTGGCCACATTATATAATATCATGGCCCTGATTTACTAAGGGTTTTAGCATATGCGAAACCTTTTAGCACATGCAAGACTAATAACCAATGATTGGCGCAAAACAAATATCACGACCAATCATTGGTCATGTTATTGGTTTTGCATGTGCTCAAAGAGTTTAAATTAGGCCCTATATAGCATATGAACAGCCTGCTGTTCATGCACTTCAAGTGATTATTATTATTTATTTTTTTAATCAGCAGGGCAGGCTTTTTACACTACCAGTCATATGTGGTATAAATTGAAGACATTTAGCCCTGCGTAGCCAAACGTACCTCTTTCCCCAACAGGCAAATGTTTCATTTCAAATGTTGCCTTCTCCATTGCTGGTTCGTCCTCCTCATAGTGGTCAAAATCAAAGGTTACGAAGGCGTTCTATTGGAAGAATTGGTTAAACGTTAACTCCTCGTTGCAGAGAAGCCCAATTCATTCTGATCCTTCCTCCACTTTACTTTGCTCAGAATGCCAGTGAAGATTATCAGAATATGACTAACCCAGCTGTCCTTTGTTTGCACACTTGCACAGTTTAAAATGTGCATCAGAAGGAAATTTTTTACAAAACATCAAAATTATTTTAAAATCTGTGCAAGGCTCAGTGCTTTTAGAAGTAATTGACTTTTATTTGGGACTTGGCTACAGTTGGAATATTAATTTGACATGGCTTATTTTATATTAAAACTTATACAGCAAAATGCTGCGCAAGTCGCTCTGGATAAGAGCGTCTGCTAAATGCCTGTAACGTAATGTTATACGTTTTAATGTAAAACGTTAAAGCACAGAGCCCTTATGCACATTAGTGTTTGAAAAGCCGTTTTTACATTTTGACAGACACTGACAGCTTGGTTCACGGCGTCTCCCGCTTCCTGGTCATTGGCCAGTCTGCAGGGAGCACCAATGGGAACAGCAGGGACCTGAGGAGCCCTAACCTTGCGCTTCAGCAGCACGTTCCAGGCCCCTTTCTCCACTTTAATCAGTCGCACAACTGGCTCATTAGACTTTACATCCCAAGTGGACTTGTCCGCCACGATGGTCCCGCTCAGCTCCAGGTCTGCATAGTAATGCCGGTCATTGAGACGGGCGCTGAAAGACAAACCATCGACGTTGATTCCAACTCGCCTCTTCAGAGCGACAGCACTCGTTATTTTGAGCGGGGACACGATCTGTCTCTACCGCTCTTTACACGCGACAAGACAGAGTTTCAATTTCCCCAACTTTTTTTTTATATAAAGAAAGAAAAAAGGACTGCCACCGCAGTACGTTTACCCTTTTCTAAAGCAGCAACTGAATACACACAGGTTTTACAGTCATTCAAATTTATTAAATATTATTAGTTATTAAATTATCCTCTAGACTAGCAGTAGGAGATGAATACAATTAAAAGAAAGGTAAAAGGTTAGAGTTCTGCCGTTTTAAACGGGGACCTTTGAAAAGTGCGGAAAACGTTAAGCTGTATATTCACGGGGAGCTTTGTGCAGCCAGCGACAGAACACTGATGAAAAGATCACCTGTACACCAGTCTGTCGGAGAAGAATTCACACTTCTGCTCCGTGGGGTTGAGGAGTTTTATGTTCAACACGACAAAGTCTTCCCTCTCAAACCACTTGATATGTGGGTGAAAGCTGTTGAGGAGAACATGAGGGACATGAAGAAACTGCAGAGATAAAGCCACTGAAATGCTACTTTTGCCATCTGCTAAAAAAATAAAAAATTTTATTTGTATTTTTTTAAGTTAGGTATATTTTATTGGAGAGAGGAAGAGACATGCGATAAAGGTCATGTGACCGGTCAGTTTGCTCATCGGCCTGCGATGAGCATGCGCTGCACACAGATGCATCTGAACAGGGCCAATGAGGCATCTAGGTTTTTGACATCTATGGTATTTCTTACTGGAACAAAACCTGGAAAGAATTTCACACCTGAAACACTGAAAACACTCAAATTTGTATGACAGACGAGGCTAACTACAAAATGGGCTCAGTGGGTGACTGAGGTGTCAAACTGATGATAGACAGGAACGCGCACACGCGCTCATTTACAGTGGGAGTATTCTCAGTGTATTTAACCACAGAAATAAAACATAAAACAGAGCGACTTTGTGAAGCCATGCCCTGTGGGCACAGAGGAAGTGCATTACCGTATGGCCTGTGGGAGCTCCTCCTCTGCTCGGCAGGCTACAGGGGGCGGTCCACAGCTGCGGCTCGACCCCACGTTTAATCCGTCACCCAAGGCCGGTGCTGGGGCCTGGAGCCCATTTTCCAGGGAGGAGGCAGCGGCAGGGGGCCCCGGCTTGCACTCCAGGGCCCCTGAAACGGCACGCGGCCCGTTCTGCACAGAAGCACGCATACCTGGGAACGGCAGGAGGCTATGACACAACCCCACCCCTGCCCTGGTCTCTTGGATTCCCAGGGGGGCCTGAGGACCATTTTCTGCTGGAGATGCAGAAACTCCAGGCTTGCCCTCCGGAGGGTCTTCAGGCTCCTGCGGCCCTGACTGCAGACTCTGTCTATAAGCTTTCATGATGTTCACCAGGGCTTCTGCGGGACTCTTTAGCCCGGTCTCCGGGGCTTCTGCAGGGGCCTCTGGCCTGTCACACGACAACACACCGTGTCACAACGCATCTAGACGTACATTCTGAACACAGTAATGAAGCCCTCTTTTAGTCTACACCATTACCAACACACTGACATGCACACAAAAAGCCCCTCACTTGTACATATCAGGTGGAAAGCTTTATATAAAGTATATCAGGCTGACAGGTGAGGGCTCTAGAAGTTGCATTATGTTACGTTCATTTAGCAGATGCTTTAATCCAAAGCGACGTACAGTAAGTGCTTACCGAAGGTCATTCGAACTGCTACAAACCGGTCAGAGAGAGTACAGTTCTTTCATAAAGTAACAGCTATCTATAGACATGAACATCGGGTCTAGTTCACGCAGTAAGATATGGCTAAGTCTTAAGACTAACTGTAAGACATGATAAGCTACAACATCGCGATCAAGACACAAGTGTTACATGCAGGGTATGAAATGAACGTTTTCACCCGCTGGCCATAGCCAGCATTTGTTCATTTCACACCCTGGTTACACGAGTGTTAGAAGTTCTGCTCCCAGGCGGGACAGCCCCATTGTGAGCAATGAGAAAGGTATTTAACCTGTTTTTAGAAAGCGCCCATATGTACAATGTGAGTTGGGTTCCGATTCAAATCAGACTTTTCTCCCAAATTTTCTTTAAATACACCCCCCCCCATTTTAGAGAACCAGAAGTAACGGGACAAATTAACAAACTGAAAGTGTCATCATATTTAATATTTGGTCGCATATCCTTTGCATGCTATGACTTCCTGATGTCCGTGACCCAACAACATCAAAAGACTCTTCATATTTTATTTTGAGGTAATCTTACAAGCGACACAAACCTTTTCACCTCTAAAACCTTGACTTTATTTAAGTTTGTTAATTTGTCCAATTACTTTTGGGGCTACAATTGCTACACGGTTCACCCAATATGGATGTAAAAACCCTCAAATTAAAGCAGAAAGTGCACTTCAATCACGTAGACACCGTTCCATTTCAAAGCCGAAACAACAAAAATCGCGTCACGGTCCAAACACTTACAGACTGCACTGTATTTACACCTGGTGTTATAAACGGATATCCATATCTGAACAGCTGTGATCACATTTTCATCCACTCACCAGCAGTGTGGTTTATACCTGGCAATAAGATGTCTCCCACATTCGTTCTCATTATCCACATTGTGATGGGATTTCACTTTCCTTTGCATTCTGTAAAGCAGACTGCAGTACCTTAGCTAGCGGACTTAAATGCAGAGCTTATACAAACAATGTCAGGCCCATGACAAGTTGTACTCCTCTGTGCAACTTGTACATTTCTGTGCAACCAAGGCAGAGAGTCTTTGAAGAACACACCCTAGACGACAACGCACCAACGGCGATTGTACAGTTACCATGGCAGCCGTTGTGAAGGAGGCAGCGGATGTGTGAAAGGAGCCAGAAGTGGGGGGAGCACGTAGCGCCGAATGCTTTCCATGACAACGATTGGCAAGCAAATTTCCGCGTGAGGCGGCGTGCGTTCGATTTCAAACGCGACACTCGGCAACCGGTCGTGTCAAGAAGAGACACAACGCATCTTCACTCTGCGGTTCCGGTCCAAAAAGCGTGGTGCGGTGGCCAAGTGGTGGCTGGCCACTGGAACTGACTACAGAACCATCGCACATTTTTGGTGGAAGTGAAGCATCAGCGTTGAGCCTATATTTGTACATGACGTGACGGAAGCAGTAAGTCAGAATGTAACGGGTACAAAGAGCTTCCAATTAGCGAGCGGCTCTGGGAAATGTGTCTGGCTTTGAGAGCAGATAGAGACCCAAACTAAGATATATATATGAGTGTGTGTGTGTGTGTGTATACAGGTGCAGCTCAAAAAATTTGAATATCGTGAAAAAGTTCAATATTTTTTGTCACTCTTTTCAGAAAGTGAAACTCATATATTATAGATTCATTACACATAGAGTGAAATATTTCAAGCCTTTATTTCTTGTAATTTTGATGATTATGGCTTACAGCTAATGAAAACCCAAAGAAATGAAAATTTTGTTTGGTTTCCTTTTGCATTTTTTTACAAATTTTTTTTTTTTTTGCACCTTATGTATAAATATTATAGCATTAGGATTGTAGCCACAGGCCACCATCACGGACGGATTGTAACGGGTCCGTGAATATATCATATATCATCACTGCCTGCTGCAACACCCACCACATCCATCCAACATCAGAGAGGACAAGCTTGTTCCCTCCTCCAAGGCAAGCGATGCCAAGGCTCTCTCACACACCACCGCAATCAGCTCTGCTGGCTCATATATATATAAAGTGGGAGAAGACTTCGTCTGCTCAAAGGGGGGGGGGGGGGGGGGGCCCATGTGACCACCGGGGGGGGTGGTGGACGCGTGTCTCCTGCGTGTCTCCTTTCCCAGGGAAACACTACAGCCAATTATGCATGGCCCAGCAGGGCTGCCGTCCACAGTCGGTACTGGCACAGACCGGACCGTGGGGCCCATCCATGCAGCAGAGCAGTGCCTTATCAGGAAGAATCGCCAAAGCAGCCCGTTTCTATGACACGTTTAAGACTAACGTATGATTCTTCAAAGAGCCTTCGCCCAATGGGGCCACGTTTGCATCGTGGATTTTGAAAGCACAGCTCAGTAACGCAGAGCAGGACACAGAGCACCATTGAGGAGTGACTGTTGGGGACTGTGTGTATTTACTGGGCCTCTGTCTCTCATTCACTCACCGCATGTTGGCGCTGGGTTTTCCAGCTGAGACTGATGCCTCCTGGCTCAGGGCTCCCAGGAGCTCCAGATGCTCTGGGTTGCTCGTGCCCATCCCAGTGGCCAGGAGCTCAGAGCGCACATTGTACTCGTTTATGGTGGTCTTCAGTCCTGGCAGACGCGTCATTCGCACCTTTGCATTAGCGCCAATAACAGAAAGACGACCGTTAGCATCAATATCACGTGATCAAGGACCTTAACGTCACGGATAGGTTCAGTATGGATATGCATTCAAAACCTATGAGTGAATGGGCGCAAACTCCTTATTGCCATGTGTGTAATGGCAGCCCCAATAGCAAACAGTGAGCCATTTCACCACAAAATAACAGGCATAAAAACTGTCACAATTAAGCCAACAACAATTCTACTCCATTATGGCAACACATCACTTCTATTAAAGACTGAAGCTCAAAATGACCACCCGTTAAATCTCACCATAGGATCCAACCAGACTGTATTTCCCAGGCTCAGAACAATTTTGGCATGATGCTCCACTCCTTTAATCTTCTGGCTGATGCTTCTGTTGACCTGACAAGACATGATGTTTACAGCCGATTAGGTCATACAATCCCAAGTACTCTGGCTCTCTCACAGTCTGTCCTTCTACCTTTCAAACAGAGCCATTATCAAAGTAGTGAGAAGGGGGGGGGTGTCCTAGTTAATGGTGCCGTGGTGGAGCTGTTAAGGTGCTCACAGAGGGTTGAAAACAGGGAGCAGACACAAACGCAGACTGTTGCCTTTCACAGTCCAGCCTTTGTAGACTACATTTCCCATCATTTTTGTGTGCAAATTGGAAACAACAATGGCGTCGTTCGTGGAAAAAAAGATTACGGTACGAAGAAGGTACACTTGTAGGCGAAATGACAGGTCCATGTAGACACACACACACACAAAAAAAATAAACGACCGCTGGGCGGACTGCCTTGCTCGGGGTCCGCTTTAGGTCCGCGCGGAGCCTGCAGACATCAGTCTGCATACTTTTTTTGGCGACTACAGTGGAGAGGGTCGAGAGGGTTAAAGACCACCTTTGGGTTCCAGTCCACCTCCCCGTCAATGGGCTTGGCCCGGCACACGATCATCTCCAGGGCCTGAGGAGGCAGGCCGTGCAGTCGGCTGGGCAGCATCAGCAGCTGGTGGGCCTTCACTTCCTGTTTGCGTCCCTCGTCCAGGAAGTGCACCTTAACACTGCAGAAGAGACGCTCACCTTTGTCGGGCGCAACAAGCACCTGGACCCTGTCAGAGGACACGGCAAGCAGCAGGACGAATAAGTCTAACTGATTTTGAAACATTGAGCGTTTTCCAAAAATACTGTAAAATCGAATAATGTAACATTTTTTCTAATTCATTTTTTGTTAGATACTCTGGTTAACAAGTGGCTGATATTCTACTTCTTAATGAAGGGCTTGCTGTAAAAATACAGGCAGATTTTATTGTAACCTGTGTATTTGTGCCTCGTGACCACTTCACCACTTCCTTGGTCTTCATGCAGAGCAAAGTTCAGTGTTAAATCAACTCTGTTAAAGTTAAATTAACACTGAGAATTTCACTGCGTGGCTGTTTAAAAAAAAAATTTGTTTCTGATTTTCCCCCTTTTTCTCCCAATTTAGTAGCCAATTGAACCCCTATTCTAATTCAATTCCCCCCATGTAGCAACCGCTTGAGAACCACCGCTATACAACCCTGTCAGCCGGTAGTAGGAAGGAGGGCGCCACGTCCTCTACAGGGCGCGACTCCTCGAGCTCCTGACCGTGATTCCAACTCGCCCAGGGCCGTTTTGTGCGCAGCGATTCTCTCCGAGCCCCTCCCCCCACCCGGAAGCAGCCGCCAATTGCCGCTTCCACAGGGCACCGGCCACGGCCAACTACTTTAATTACTCAGATCATAACATCGTGAGACCTTCGAAGCAATAACTGAACTGATAAATGAATTGATGTAGGGTTGCCAATGGAGACAACTATTCATGCTATTCAGAATATAAAATTCCTGTAGAGAATGTACCTATAAAAGGCATGAGGGCACTACTCTTCCACCATCTGGCAGCAGGTCTGTGTGATTTATGTATCAGTTATATTTGCTTGCAAACTTTTTTGTATGTTCCGTCTATACGTCTACGGGTTGTGTACGATTAATCAAGACATTTATGTCATTTCTGTTTGCACATTACACAATGTGTTTGTATGGTTTTTTTATGTATTCAATGACAGCACTAAAATAAATCCCTTTGGGGATAATAAAGTTGAAAGTTAAGAGCCGAAAGTATAAATAACAGTGACATTTACGCCGATTTGCAACTGGAAACGGCCGAACCCCTGCAGAGAAAACCCAGAAATGCAGATATGACATACCTGCGATAGACACCCTCCTCCTGTATTCCATAGATCCCTCCTTCTACCACGTCCTTGACGTTGAACTTCTCAGCGGCGTAGTATTCCACCATCTCTGCTGCAAGACTCTCATAGCTACACTCTTTCTCTCTCTTGCTCACAATGCGCCCGTAGTAACAGGAGGCATTCTTAATATACAAGGGTAGAACCTGAAAACGGACACAAATCACAGGGAAAAATATTCACCGTATAAAATATGAAACTTGAAATGCATTTGGAACAAATAGTGTTACAAATGGAAACACCACTACTAAACTATCCTTAAAACGGTTAGGTACTGTGCCGTTTGTGGGTTTGGGGTCGTCTCACCACTACGTTTCCAGACACAGGGTGCTGAGGGGCGTCGTGCTCGGGGTTGATACGGTGTCGATCTGGACACACTCTGCCATCCCTGGAACAGAGCAGGTGGAGCAAAGCTTCACCAGGTTGTATCGTGTCCACCAACCAAAATCTCAGATTCCATTTTGATTGTTCATATTATGTCAATGGAGATTTTTTTAAATATAGATTTTATATTTAGGGCTTTTCAGCTTTATTGGACAGCACAGTGTAGAAACAGGAAGAATGGGAGTGAGAGAGAGGGAGGGACATGCCACTAAGGTCATGAGGCCGATAAAAAGGTTGCGCGGCCGGTTCAAATTCGATCCCAGACTGTGGGGCACATCGCTTAACCGAATCAGCCACCCAAAAGCCCATGCTACACATATTTAAACATGTTACAAGTTAACACCGGTAAACAAACATGAAGTTATAGGCGGGACTTGAGCCAAGTCTATAGGGTGGCCAAACTCAAGCCATACAAGAGGACCCCCCCCAAAACCCCCCACCCTGGTACCTTCCGAGCTGTGATTCCTTCGCTATCTGTTACCCTCTCTGTTTTCTACCCGTCTGAATAAAGCAAAAAAATTTTTTAATACAAAAGGCAGGTGGACACTCTGCTCCCTTTCCTTTCAAAAGAGATATTATATACACTGGCTTCATCTCAGGAAATCTATTTCAAACAGAAATTACTCAGAGCCAGCGGCACCCACATACTGAGGAACGGCCAAACGCTGCCGATCACATTTCCAGACACGGATGACTCAGGCAGCCTAAGCGCCCCCCACCTGCAGAAACCGAAACTCTTGAGGTAGCTACAGAGGGGCCTGCCGGTCTTCTGCTCCTCCTTGGCCTGAAGGACGCCCTGGGAAAAGTGCAGGAGCTCGGGGGGCAGTATGGCGTCCGAGCGCTCCAGGTATCGCAGCACTCCGATGACGTGCCTGGCGTCTCGCTCCGACAGCAGCAGTACGGACTTGGCCATGCGAGACTGCTTTTCACAATCCTGTCACAGAGGAGGCCCGTCGGTTAAAGCTATGAGAACACACCCACTGGTAACACTGGGATAGTGATTAACATCACTCATTTTAGTTCATATCATTGACTCCTAAATCACATTTGGGTTAACTGATAAGGTTAAGACAATAATAGGCCACAGATTGAAACACTTTCTAAAGTATGTACAGTGTATAGTGTAAAGAACTGCACAAGATTCTTCAATTCCCGTCAAAACATACGGAAAACATAAAACATAAAAAATTTAGCGGAACAGCAACGGTGCCGTTAATTAGTCAGACATGCCCGAGCCTGGTCCAGCGTACCTTGTCAGAGAGGTTCTGAAAGTTGTCGGACATGCAGCACAGCCGACTCCCGAACAGTTTGGGAGAGTTTGGGAAGCCGTAGTGCACGACACACGTAGCGTCCCGAATCCCCAAAGCCTTCAGGCACTCGTTAGTCATGACTATCAAAGCGAGGGGGACAAGGAGAAAGTTTTAACCGACTCCCACTTTCTTGGAAAAGAGCTCATGAAAGACCGGTGAGTCACTCGACAAGCCTACAGCTGCGAAGCAAAACGTTCCGTTCAATCGTGAGGAACGTCGTCATCGAGTCGTCAAATTTATAAAAGCTGGAAAAGTTATTTTATTACTTTCCCCAGACAGCACAAAACCAATACAATTAATTTCCTCTGATTTACCCAAAATGACGTGAGTCCCAGGCCCTATTGGTTTCCTCCACTGCTCGATGACGAAGTCAAACTGGTAGGTCAGGCCCTCGTGAACCTTCAGGCAGAAAGCCGCCGTGTTGTTGACAGACTGGAAGGTAAAGAAAATCCAGAAAAAACATCACTGAGGGACAGAAACAGCAAAAACTGGGACAGATTTATAACACGGTGGGCACTTTGCGCTGTGCTATTAATTTGATTAACTTTGCTTTAAAATATGATTCATATGGTCTTAAAAATATGGCACTCACAAGAATAATACAAACCCACTCAATTTGGATCAGATTTCTCACCCACACTTCGCAGCAACGAAGGACAACCAGTAGCTACATGGCCTTTTGAGCAAATTATAAAATAAAATAAAATAAAACTCCGTAGAAAAAGAACTGATACTGAAACTTAGTTTTTAGTCAGACATTCTGGCCAGATTGTGAAACGTGGAGAAAGACAATGACCCAACAGGGCAACAATCAGCCAAGACAGATCTTTAACGTGGGGATTCTTCTCCTGAATTTCATCTGACGAATCAGAATTTTAAAATCGGCTCCAAGACCCTGTGTCATAACAGGCGGCAGAAACTCCCACAATGCCCCAGCGAGAGGAAGCCAATAAACCCTTGCGCAGAGGAGGGGCCAACTGTGCCGCTCATATTACGCCAGGGTTTCATAGCAGTTCCCTCTCAATACACTTTAGCCGAGACAGATATGTTCTTTTTTAAATGATCATTATTGTTGGGCTTTTTCAGCTTTATTGGACAGCACAGTGCCAACAGCACATTCAGAAGACTGAATGGGGAGCGAGAGAGATGGAGACATACGACAAAAGGTCGCGTGGCAGGACTCAACCCGCCAACATCGTCGCTCGCAATGAGCATGTGGACAGTGCTCGACAGGCTATGCCACGAGACTGATATTTTCTAACATTTTTTTGTACATACAGTACTGCGCAAACATCTTAGGCAAATGTAAAAACTAATTCTGTAAAGTGAAGATGCTTCCAAAAATAATGAAATTAAATGTTTCTAAATATCAAACAATTGACTATAAAGAGCAGTAAACTGTAAAAAAACTAAATCAGATCAATATTTGGCGTGACCACCCTTTGCCTGTAAAACAGGATCAATTATCTTATGAACGCCGTCGTGAAGTTTTCTAAGAAAATCAGCTAGTAGGTTGTTCCAAGCATCTTGGAGAACAGTTCTTCTGCAGACTTTGGCCGAGGTAATCCCAGAGAGCCTTCATCATGTTCAGATGAGGGCTGCGGAGGCCATACCATCTGTTGCAGAACTCCTTGTTCTTTTCGCTGAAGATAGTTTGATGAAATCTTTTAGAAAATTAATGTTTGGAAATCTAAAATTTGCTCTTTTCTACTGACACACTAATGCAGAAGACACAAAATAAACTAAGAAAAAATTAATAGAAAAAAAATCTCGGTTGCTCCCCTCCTCTACAGGCTACACCACCGAGACAGCCTCAACTGATATTTTTTACATTTTTGAACAGCGCAGCTGGTTCAGGAAGACCACAGGTGCTCAGTCAGCAGAAGGGGCAATGACCCCTTCTGAACAATGAGGTAGGCGTAGTCAACCAACAGAAACTCTCCCTTGGCTGTTTGAGCCAGCTGGGAGCTCCGTTGAGCAGTCAACAGGGCACACGGTGGCCAATGGAAGGCTAAACCATCTGCGGGTGCGCTAAACAGGCCATTTTTTCAGTGCTTGTGAGAAATAGTGGCATGAAAACTACGTTGCGAGATTAACTATGGTCATTTGAACCTGAAAGACGTGCTCCACTTCTTCGACAGAGTTGGTGATAATTAAGGTCTTCTGGGCAACTTCAGGAATGAAGTCCATGGTACCGAGCAGCACCGATACCTTGGTGCAGTCCAGACACAGCAGAATCATCTGTAGAACAACATTGTCATTGGTGGGAAGTTAGCAGGGTGTAAAATTAGCACCTACCACCAGCCCACATTGTGGCTGGTAAGATATTATACTCTAGCAGCCACTTTGGCAGGTAACCAACCAGATTGTGTTATATTGTATACGTGTCGTGTGGCTGGTAAAATGTCTAAAATGGCTGGTGATTTTTAGAATCCACAAGCCACTCTGGCCAGTGGGTGAAAGTAAATTGCATGCCCTGGAAGTTAGCATAATACTGTTATTCACAGAAATCCCTCCTGTTCTACATATTCATATTCCTGTTCAAATTGATGAGTCTCTCACGAGTCTCTACAAGTGTTTTCCAAGCCCGTTCCTGGAGTGCTACCGCCCTGTAGATTTTCACTCCAACCCTAAATAGAAACACCTCATTCAACAGCTAGAGACCTCGTTGAGCGGCCAATTCGTAGAATCAGGTGTGCCGAATTAGGGTTGAAATGAAAACCTGCAGGACGGTAGATCTCCAGAAACATGGGTTGGAATCCACTGGTCTACAGTGAACTGGGACAGACTGTCAGACACACTCGCGAGCACACGGACCTGGTGCACGCCGCCGTAGAGGGAAGCCTCCTCCATGGTGGTGATGATGATACAGGGGTCCCTCATGTGCTCCCGCACCAGGCTCTCCACCTCTCTGCTCCACTGCTTGCCCACAGCGATGACCTGCTTGGAGCAGGAGGCCCGCTCCTCACTGGCCGCTGCCTTCTGGAAGTGCTGAAGAGCAACAGCCATCTGACAGAGGGGGGACAGTGGTACTCAGCTCTGTGAGTGTGTGAGTGTGTGAGTGTGAGTGAGTGAGTGAGTGTGTGTGTGTGTGAGTGAGTGTGTGTGATTGTGGTGTGTGTGTGCGAGAGTGTGTGTGAGTGAGTGTGGTGTGTGAGTGAATGTGTGAGCATGCATCTTTGTTTATGTGTGTACGCATGTGCGTGTGTGTGTATGTGTATAAATCCTACATGGGAAATATCACAAATACCAGTCTTCGTGATCAGCCCTCAAGTGGAATCTTTGCTAGCACATTAAATTGAAACACCAGATAGTGAAGAAGAATATGGATGTAAACCCAACACAAAACCTGAACCAAGTGGGATCTGTGTGGACACGAGCAGAAACGCTACCGCCCAACGCTCAGCTGTGGGGCTCCATCACCCTGGAGGCCTCACCTCCTCTGGAGCTTTGGAAAACAGCACGTCCACCTCGTCCAGCACCAGGTAGCACAGCCTCAGGAAGAGGAAACAGTGGCAGCCCAACAGGCGTGCCAGGCTGAACGGAGTAGTCACCAGCATCTGGCCTAGAGGAGGGGATTGTGGGAGAGGAACGTGTGCTTTTCACAAAACCCGCATGAGATTAATACACTTTAGGTAACTGTTGGCCTGCTGCTGCCTGCAACTAATCGCCAGCTGCCTGGCAGAATAGAAGGCTATAAATAACCACCGAGAATGCCATGATGGATTATAGGGCCTACTCGCATTTTTGCAGAAGATTCTTGTCAAGAAAATGTATGAAGAACAGGCCCAGAGAACACAAAAAAGCCTGAAAATGAAGCATTGACGATATCCTGGCTAAGTAAACATTGTTTTCTGAGGATCAAAACCATACATATTGTCGTTAAGATATTACAACTTATTTAATCACTTACATTACAGGCATTTAGCAGACGCTCTTATCCAGAGCGACTTACACAATTATTATTATTTTTTAAACATTTTATCCATTTATACAGCTGGATATATACTGAAGCGATTCAGGTTAAGTACCTTGCTCAAGGGTACAACGGCAGTGTCCTACCTGGGAATCGAATCTGCAACCTTTCGGTTACAAGGCTGGTTCCTTAACCATTATACTACACTGCACTTAAACGGGCTCACACTGTTCCAAGCGCCATTTGTAAGATAACGGCATCAATATGGTATGAAAGCAAGAACATATCCAACTCAGAGCTATTTACTTAGATTCCTGACTATCCCACAGCCAGTCACAAAGCAGTCGCTTTAGAGGTTCATGGAACAAGTTACTTATTTTAACATTTTAAGTAAATGCAGTGCTTTCAATCAAATCTCACATGTAAATATTGTGGTAGCAAGGTCAGTCATACCCAATTAATTACTTGTTGAAGAACAAGCGATTTTGAACGTTAGAAAAGTCCATTGCAAGTGGGACTCACAGTTTCTCTGTATTTTGACAGCTTTGGCCTCATCCTTCTCCTTTCCCACCAGGACGATCATGGGATGGAAGGAGCCGGCAGCTGGAATGTCCTCCAGGAGGTCAAACACACGCTGGGCCTTCTCCCACCCATGGCACAGGATCACTACTATGGGCTGCAGACGCAATGCAAAGCGAGAGACATCGTGTAGATTTGAAAAGAACACCCAAACCGTCAATCGGCTGAAGCCATGGCTGCTTGTCCAACCTCTTTGCCACAAAAATGTATGAGTGTTAGCGAAACAAAAAATGCACTGTCCAGAATTTAATCCAGCTTCTTCCATTTTAGTTGTTATAATTGTTTCTTCTTCATGGAAAAAACCCTCCCGTAACACACGCAATCTTTCATTGAACGAGAATGTTTTTTTCTCTCCAAAATTCTAAGTCAGTGTTCTAGAACTCCATCGCTTTCACAGTAGTGATTGTTACATCAGCATTAGAACGTTCACTTCAGAACATTCTCACCACATATTTGTGATCTTACACCTTCAAGGGTTAAGAGAGCAGAAGCCCGGGTGTGAAATGAACTTCTTGTGTTCTTGATACTGTGCTTCTCAGAGTTGAGGCTCTGGGACTCACCCCGGTGCGTGAGGTGAGGGAGCTGCAGGCAGAGGCCAGGTGCAGGTGGGACAGGAGCGGGGGGACGTAGGTGAGGGGTTCAGCTCCACAGCTGGATATGAGCAGAGTGTCACAGCCCCGTGCCACTGCTGGCCAGCAGTAGAGCACTGCCACACGCGGCCCACTGTAGCCCTTCCGCACCAGGGCCTGAGGAGCGCACGCACACACACACATCACACACACGCACACACACACACACACATCACACACACGCGCACACACACACACACACACACACACACACACATTATACACGCACGCACGCACGCACACACACACACACACACACACACACACACACACACATTACACACACACACACACACACACACACACACACACACACATTATACACGCACGCACGCACGCACACACACACACACACACAGACACACACATTACACACACACACACACACACACACACACACACACAGAAAGAGAGCACTCCACCTTACACAAAAGTACTGTGCATTTCTACAGAAGAAAAAAAAATGCTCAGAATGTATTAAAATCTCCCAATCAAACCAGTTTATTGGTGCAATCAACATTTTTAACCTACAACAGTATCTAGACATGAATAGTCAGCGCTGGGCAAGCTACTTAGAAAATGTTACTAAAAAACATAGTGAACATGGTAGTTAAGCTCGTAGCTTTGATACTTTGATAGCAGGTCAAAACTTTGTTTGCACTATTAAACTCGTCTTCTTTTATCGTTAGCAAAACACCATCAGCAATGAAATGCAATGCAATGTGAACATATTTTACAAACCAATTTTACATCCAGGATGATAACACTTGAACTATGATGGTAACGTGAACTAACCACTCTGGACCAGAGATTGCAAATACCTGTCTGATGTTATCAGTGATGGGAGAACGGGCCAAGGTCGTGCAGGGGTCAATGTCAATGGCAGAATGCAATAAAACCCCACTCTGGCTCGGCTCACATTGAACATTCTGACACAGAGAGTCTGCTCCAGTCTGTAACATACAGCGGAACATGACTTCGTCTGATACGACTGATCTCACACGGGGGGAAAGAAATCACGATATGATTTCACGTGAGAAATTAAGGTATTTTCGGATTCTTACTGTGCTGTCGAGGCATTCCGGATCTGGATTCAAAGGATCCGGATTTAGCAACTGCAACAACCTGCCGAAACACAAGCCTCCTTGGATGACTGGTATCGCCTGAGGATCTCACGCTCAAAATATAACTTTCGATAAGTCGAATGTGCGGAGACTTCTGCAGCATAGTGTGTTGTGTGTATACATCATACCCCAAATGTGGCCCCAGGGCTAAACTTTCAAACGACACAACAAAGGGTAAAATTACAGATTGCACATCGGAATATTATATTCTTTTAAACTCCACAAACATGACGTTAACGCTTTGATGAAGCCTCTCGGTTAGACACACTTCAGAAACATCAGAATGGTACAAATAACAGTGCCCACCTTGCACAGTCGAGCTCCTCTTTAAGCCTCTGCTGTTCTGTGAAGGCCGTGGCCTCTTCCTCCTCCTCCTCCTCCTCCTCTTCTTCTACAAGGACACTAGCAGCACTGCGACGAGACCAAACAGTTCAGTGGCAGTGCTTTCTTCTCCTCACACTAACACAAACAGCCTCTGTGATGCAATCTTCTCTGTCCCGTGTAACCCAATGAGTGTGGAATAGCCAAAGACCGGCAACCCTATGCAGTCTATGAAAAACCACAACGCACCGCTTTCACTCAGCTACATTTTTATTGAAATTATACTGAACAGTACATATGGGCGAGTATCAGTACTTCTGCAAATGGAAAAAACAAACTGTACTGATTTATCTGAAATGATATGGAACCGTTTTAGAGAATGACAAGACTAGGAACATCTGAGAAAATTAAACATTGTGAATTTTACTTGGCTTGGTACTTCGCCACAGCATCACAGCATCGTTTAACAGCAGTGGTCCCCGACCCTGTTCCTGGAGAATCGACCGTCCCTGTAGGTTTTCACTCCAACCCTAACAAAGCGCACCTCATTCAACGGCAAGCGATCTCGCCGAGCTGCCAATTGGTAGAACCAGGCGTGCCAAATTAGGGTGGAAACTAAAGCCGACAGGACGGCAGATCTCCTGGAAAATGGCTGGGGATCACCGTTTTACAGGCTTGGCACGGTCAAACTTTACCTGAATAATAAAAAGTAACAAACAACTGCGCTTCATACAATGCAGATATTCATCCGGCTTCTTTTAAGCACTGTCTACTATGACATCATCACAGTACAAGTATAAGAAGGGCTCTCTTCTACAGCTGTAATTCAGTGCTGATGGGCCTTCTGCTGAAGAGAGAGTAACCATAATGCAGTGCGGTGCTGGTCTCTGTGGGTCATGTGATCATACCGCGCTTGGGCTGGTGGAGGCGCTGCAGAGGGCTCCTCAGTGTGCGGAGCTGCGCTGATCTCCTGGGTCTCTGCGTTTTCTTCCGGAACGTTCTTCACACTCTCCACCTCCGTCTTCTCCTCGGAGTCAGTCTGAACCGTTAAACATGCGTAATAAAAAAATAAAGATGCAAGCAGTGACTACACAGGGCAAAGCCAATGCAGGCATATTTCCGTAATTATATGCAAACATTAATTATAAAGAAAGCGTGGCAGGGTGTTGCACCGTGATAATTGGAGATATGCAAGCCCATCGACTGCCCTTCTTTCTACAATAAGATATCCAACTGAGAAACTTATGAAAACGGCGACTTTACAAATAAATTAAAAACGTGAAAACAAAAAACAGTTCAGACAAGACGAAAGAAAATCGGCGGGAAATTCAAGTAAGAGATCCGTCAGACACAGAAATACTGCAAACCAGTGTTGAACCCCACAACCACATGCAGTGAGAACTCACCTTAGGGATTTCCGTCTCACTTCTAGAGACGGGATTCAAGAACTTCATAAACCTATTGAAAATAGGCACAACACATTCAGACAAATGCCAGTTCTTTGAGTGCACAGCACCCTGTGACAGGCCTCTGTTTTATAAATGCAATTCTAACATGACAAAATATGACAGACTGATGCATGTCTCACCTACCGCTACGACTACAAAACACCTTGAACTTTTCTAGCACCATTCTTTTCACTCGTTTGTAAATGAACTTCCTTAAATGGCAGTATCTGGGGTTCGTCAATGTATTGCGCGGTGTCGTGTCGGCCTTTACGAGCATCCAGCTGAACTACAAGCTGGCCTGGTCAATGGGAATATGTTTTCCATTTTTACTACTTTACAAAAAGATTCCGTTTCTTACGAATCAAAATCTTACCTGAACAGGTTCAGTTTACTGAGCAAGTCGTCTGCTAAGGAAGTCTGAGCCTCAGATTCCAAGGCGCAGTGACTGTGGATCAAAGGGTACAGTATCATTCAAAGTGCGTCAAATTCAGGAACATCCACAGACAAACGGACGCAAACGTCGTACACTCTAAATGCAATCCCTCTTTAGGATACCCAACTGATTTTTCTCAAATAGCGTCGTGATATTTAATTAATTAATTCAGGGTATTCACGAAAAAGTGTAAATATTTCTGAAATCAAACTAAAGACTTCAGAGTGAACAGCCAGTAAAGCTAAAGATCGAAGGTGAGAAGATCAGCGAATCGGTCTTCGCTGAAAGGTCCTGCATTTCAAAATGGCGGAAGAAGCGTGAATTACCTCCCATCTCCCTGGTTGTCATCCGAAGGAAAGGCTCCTGCTAACGATTTCCCGCTGCTGTCAGAAGCACTCTTCACCAGGTCTCCATCACTCCCACCGCTCCCACTCACTGCACACTGCTGCACACACACACGCACGCACGCACACAAACACACACGCACAGACAGACAGACACACACACAAACACACACAGACACACACAGACACACACAGACACAAACACACACACACACACACACACACACACACACACACACACACACACACACACACACAGACACACACAGACACACACAGACAGACACAGACACACACACACACACACACAGACAGACACAAACACACACACATACACACAGTGACTGAGAAGCACAACTAAAACACTGAACATCACCGCACACCGTGTTGCCATGATCGGACCATTTCTTTATTTCATTCTCTCTTTCCCTCCCGCTCTCCCTCAACCCTACTAACGACCCACCCACTGTAATGTTCAGGAGAAATCTCCGCATCCTCTCGCACTCCTCTCTCACTACTTCCGCTCTCTCTATACTTCCTCCTCCTGCGTCTTTTGCTAATATGCATGTTGATGTTGCCACCTCTATGTTTAACTCCTGCCTCTCTCAGTCTCTCAACTCACTTTGTCCGCTTGTCTCCAAACCAGCTCGACCATCACCCCCTTCCCCGTGGCTGACAGATTCTCTCAGATCCAACAGAACCATACTGCGAGGCGCTGAGAGAAAGTGGAGGAAATCCAGATCCCCAGATGACCTGGCCTCCTATCACACTCTGCTGGCAGCCTTCACAGCTGCAACTACATCGGCTAAGACTTCTTTTTTTCAGACTAAAATTAATGCATGTGTGTCTAATCCACGGAAACTCTTTTCCACCTTCTCCTCCCTCCTTACCCCCCCTCCACCCCCTTCACCCTCCTCCCTCTCTGCAGATGACTTCCTGACCCACTTTGAGGGGAAGGTGGCCATGATTCGCAACTCCTTCACACCTCAGGTGACACCCCACATCCCCCGTACCGAACCTATCGCCACGCTGTCGTCCTTCAAGACTCTGGAGGACGCAGATGTGCTCCAACTTGTGACGCACCATCGCGCGACCACCTGTCCGCTGGACCCCATCCCGTCAGCAGTCCTCCAGTCAATATCTGCTGAGCTCGTTCCATATCTGTCCACTATTATCAACACCTCCCTAACCTGTGGCCATGTCCCTGCTGTTTTTAAGACTGCCCGTGTATCCCCACTCCTAAAAAAACCTAGCTTAGACCCCTCTGATGTCAGGAACTACCGTCCTGTATCTCTTTTGCCCTTCCTGTCCAAAACTCTGGAACGAGCTGTCCATAACCAACTGTCTGTTTTTCTCCACCAGAACAACCTGCTTGACCCCCATCAGTCCGGCTTCAGAACCGGACATTCCACAGAAACTGCTCTCCTGGCCGTGACTGAGGCGCTCTTCGCTGCCAGAGCCTCATCCCTCTCCTCTGTCCTGATTCTACTTGACCTGTCTGCAGCGTTCGACACGGTCAACCACAAACTCCTGATTTCCACACTTTCTGAGATGGGCATTTCTGGGACTGCCCTCTCCTGGTTTGTATCGTACCTCACTGATAGATCCTACCAAGTCTCTTGGAAGGGTTCTGTGTCTGCACCCCATCCCCTGTCTACAGGAGTCCCGCAGGGATCTGTACTGGGTCCTCTGCTGTTCTCCATCTATACAAAATCCCTTGGTTCAGTAATCAATTCACATGGCTTCTCATACCATAGTTATGCTGACGATACTCAACTCTTCCTCTCTTTCCCTCCCTCTACCCAACAGGTGAAGGAGAGGATATCTGCTTGTCTGGCCGACATCTCTGAGTGGATGACTACCCATCACCTGAAGCTCAACAAGACAGAGCTCCTCTTCATGCCACACAAAACCTCCCCGCTACTTGACCTCTCCATCACCGTTGACGGGACCGTGGTGGCTGCCTCCCGCTCTGCAAAGAACCTGGGGGTGGTCCTGGACGACCAGCTGAACTTCAAAGACCAGATCAGGGCGACGGCACGGTCCTGCAGGTTCCTCCTGTACAACATCAGGAGGATTCGACCGTACCTGACCACCTATTCCACCCAGCTTTTGGTCCAGACCATGGTCACCTCACGCCTGGACTACTGTAACTCCCTGCTCGCAAGCCTACCGGCCTGCGCCATCCTGCCTCTCCAACTGATCCAGAACGCAGCTGCCCGGCTTGTGTTCAACCTCCCGAAATTTTCACATGTCACCCCCCTGTTGAGGTCACTCCACTGGCTGCAGCCAGTTGCAGCCAGGATCAGGTTCAAAGTTCTGACCCTGGCCTACACTGCAGCCAATAGGACAGGCCCTGTCTACCTGCAGGACTTGATCCAGAACTATGTTCCTGCTCGACCGCTTCGCTCATCTACTGCAGGGCGACTTGCACTTCCCCCCTCCGTGTAAATGGCACTCGCTCGTCCCGACTGCGGAGCTTTTCCACCCTAGCTCCCCAGTGGTGGAACGAACTTCCCATTCCCCTACGTTCCATGCCAACCCTGCCTACTTTCTGTCGTGGCCTGAAAACGCACCTTTTCAGACTCCACCTGGACTAATACTTATCTAGGACCTCATGGTTTGTGCTCTTGTTGAACTGTGTACTCAAGATAGTCAAGTTTATAATAGTTAGAATAGAATTGTATTAGAGCTGATTTACCCAGTTCACTTTGAACTGCATTGTGTGCATTACTAGGGATAGCTGCTACTGTATGGGAAGAATGTGCTTTCTTATCTGTTCTGTAGTTACTTCGATGACCTTTCTGTATGCACATACTGTACGTCGCTTTGGATAAAAGCGTCTGCTAAATGAATGTAATGTAATGTAATGATACAGACGGTTGAGTGACAGGGACGTACTGCTTCAGCTCCTGCGTCTGTTTCAGGCCACAGAGGTTGGGGCTCTGGAGCTCCCAGTGGAGGCACCCGTGTGCCTCTCCCCGAGCCAACGCCCACCGTCTCACACACCTCTGAAACAGCAAACCAACAAGAGAGCACTTTCATTAAAGGCGCGCAGGCATCGGCATTCCCTTCCTGGTTTTAGGATCTGAAACGCCCACAAAACGTTCGCAAAAAGCAGTGACGTAGCTTTTTAAATTATTTTTTAGGAAAAGTCCAAAAGCCCACCCCGTCTGGACACATTCGGATTGGGACTTATGCAAAAACATACGTCATATCACGTGGGAAATAGTTTTACTATGAACTATGCATTTAAACCCTAAAATATGCATACTTCGACCAAAATTGCGATTTTTTTTTATTGAACCAGTATGGAACACAATTGAAAAGCTCCAGCATGTTATGAAAAGCTCAAAAACACAATAAATATGCATGCGGGCCTTGAACAATAAATGCTTACTTCCTTTTCACGGCTTAAACCCGATATCCTCTGCCCAATTTCCACGGTTCAAACCCCAGAGGTGAAACACTGGGACGCCTCCGTGTCAGAAAGCCGGTTCCTCTCTCTGAAACTCGTGCAGCGAAACGCCCGCAGCCCGCAGACTGCCTTTACCTTCGTGAAGGCAACAGCAGCGTGTGAGAAAAGGGAGGCTTGCAGGTGTTACCTGGTGCGCCCCGCTCAAGGTCCTTCCTTGGAGAGATGCTGGAGCACAGCGCCCGCGAGACGCAGGCATTCCGTGCCGTAAAGCAGTTGGAGAAGATGTCGCACGGCAGCACGGCGGGAGAAGGATCGTCCATGCCGTTCAGAAGGCCGGACGCAGATTTGTTGCTCGAAAAGCACGCAAACTTCTTTGTCACCAAGTCGTCATTCACACAGATCTGCAAAGTATATGCAGAATGCATACTCACACTACCCATCATCCAAGGGGTGTTCTAAGACCTGCACCTCAGTAATTCTGCTGTAATTAGGGCTGTCAAATTTACATTTACCCAGGTAGGAGGACACTGCCGGAGAAAGTCAACGGTACCAATCGTGTCAGAATATGGCGTCAATCATTTTGTTCCCACAAGAGTCACTTTTTATTGGTCTATGTCCCCTTATGACAATTTGGGGAATGTTACTGAAGGTAACTTTCCCCAAATTAACTTTAAAGTTAAGTTGTGTCATTTGGACAATATCTGAATATTTTGTGAATCAATCAGGGGAGTTTACATCACTGCGCATCATCCAGGGGGTGTGATGGTATCTCACACGCCTAGTGGCGACTTAGACCTGGCTCGGACTTCATCACGACCATATAAGGGTGCCCCCCCCCCCCACACACACATCCCCCCCGTCCCCTTCGTTACTGTGCAATCAATTTCTGGACAACATGGCAGCACAAAACTGAACTTCCACGGCTTCAAAATACTTTTCACAAGCCCATGGGAAGTCAATGGGTGACGTCACAGTCACTTTGTCCACATTTTTTCTTGACTTTGTTTTGTGCCCTCCTTGCTCCCCCTTGTGGACACAACAGGATTCAATGCTTTTAATGGGAATTTAATTATGCTAAATTTTCATAAATAATATAAAGTCTGTTAAAAAAATGTCAGTTATTTTTTTTGTCTAGCTGACAGCCCTAGTTTTGTCATGTTTGTATTGAGAAAGACTGCGTTACCTTCACATTCCTGATGGTTAAATAGAGCTCAATGACAGTCGCGTCCTCCAGTACTTCACACAGCACAGCCTCTAGCAGCGAGCAAACTAAAAACAGGGAACACAGTGGAAATCAATGCGCCGTAATCCCATCTGTACACAAAAACAGGAGCGTCATCCAGCAGCTACCGCGAGCCCAGGCCAATGATCTCTACCAGCAGCCCAAGAAACGCTCACCAGGGGACAAATGTATTCGTTTCACACCCACAGCGCGGATATACAGCGCCCTGCATAACGTTTGGGACAAAGACATTTCTTCTTCTTCATTTTGTTCTGTCATCGAACAATTCAGATGCGACCCTCCCCCCCAATTGTATCTTTGCTGTTGTCTTTAGATTTGCCAAAAATAAACATTGGAGTGGACTCAACAGTAGACACATTGTGCAGGGAATGCGTTTGTTGGGTAACATACCTTGTACAAGACTGTGTAAGTACCGTGTAGCAGAGCTGTCCCATTGGCTCGAAGGCCTAATACAAACGGCACCAAAGAACAGAAAGAAAAAACTTTCAATATCTGACCTAACATGAAATCAACAATGTGTACAATATGCAATTCACACAACGGCTGTATGTTGTGCTGTGTCAAACGTGGTCCTTACACAAGTTTAGCCTTCTCCTGATAGACGGGCACCTGCAGCCTCATGGGCCGGATGCCAGCCAGCTGGAACTTCCTCACGCAGAACGGCAGCTGCAGAAACTTCTCCAATGGAGCCCTCACGCTGCAGAAAACACGGCGGCCATGACACAAACAGCCCAGCAGCATTCCTAAAGAATCATGCGACTGGAACAAGCGCAATCTTTGCAGAACAATCTCATCTACCCAAGTCTGCAGCGTGTGGCCTACAATGATTGGCCTCACATGCTATTCTTTGGCAAAGCATAAATGTGACTTTTTAAAACAGGAAGAAAAAAATATATACACTTTTCAAATACTTTTAAAAGCATGAATGTGCACAGCAAGTAAATTAGCTACATTTGCTTACCTGTCGGAGCTTACGAGAATGTGTTCGGCATGGTCCACCAGAAAGCACATGACCTGGCAGCCAACAGTTCCCAAGAAGATTGACTCTATAACCGCTCTGCACCAACTCTTCAGGGTGGGCGAGTAAACCACACAGACCTAACAGGGAGAGATGACTCTATAACCGCTCTGCACCAACTCTTCAGGGTGGGCGAGTAAACCACACAGACCTAACAGGGAGAGATAACATATAACTCTCCATCTTCAACAGACAGAACTTGCGCTGCTCTTGCTCTAGTGGTGCACAACAAAAAGGCCACCTGCGTGTGTGAGCTTCTTCCATCCATATCGTCAACCCTTGAATTGTACACTTATCACTCATTCACGAAACATGCATGCCATTAGATCTGATCGTAAACTATGCGCAAGAACGTTTCCACAAACATTTCGGCATTGATATTTTTTTCCCTTATCTGAATTTGTTCTTTGGTACAATCAAAATCCATGTGTGTTTAAAAACGAGCATGAATATGCAGAGGTGGTTTCTATTTAGAATGCTTTATTATTTTTGCAAAGTCAATTTAATGCAGGGGTGGCCAGCTCTGGTCCTGGTTTTTCTTCCAACCAATTACCTTAGTTTTAGTTTTCTGACAGCTCTATAAACTACGCTGGTTCACTCCTGTACTTGAGCAGTAAAATCTATAGGATGCTCTCGGAGTCTACGGCTGTAGCTGGTGCTTATACAAATGTCAGCTCAAGATTTGGACATTTTTGGAGCCTAATTTCTTCAACCTTTCTAATACATACCCTGAAAATATGGGGATGGTTATTTTCCCCGGTCCTGAGTAATGAGTAATTGAAGCATGTCATTTTCTGTTCAATTATCCATTATACTACCTGTTTCTTACCAATAGATGCCACTGTTTTGACTGTCCACTAGAATTTTATTGGTACTGAGGAAATGCTTGGCTTGAAATTGGCTTAAGATAAGGTTTATTACTACTCAGTGAAAGAGATTGGCTCAGGCTTTTTGTCCTCATGGGTTGAACCGATTAAATGAGTTTAATTAAACTCATTAAACATTTACCATTATAAACCAGATAATCAAAACACCTTTTAGAAAACAATGGAAAATAGAGAGATCAAAACTAAATGCGTTCAGGAGCATTTACCTTTGAAGAATGGTTTTGCTTGTTCACCAGGTATGGTCCAACTGATGCAGAGCTTTTTGAAATGAAGAAGGCACACCCCATTCTAAACCAATACAAATGTTCAACCCACGAGGACAAAAAGCCTGAGCCAATCTCTTTCACTGGGTAGTAATGAACCTTATCTGAAGCCAATTAACATGTTTATTGACACATTCTAGTATGTTTTCCTTTCCTCAGTACAACTAATATTCTAGTGGTCAGTCAAAATAGCAAAAACATCTAGTGGTAAGAAACAGGTACTACCTGAACAGATAATTTAACAGAAAAATGACAAACTTCAATGACTCGTTATTCAAGACCGGGGCAAATAACCATGCCCATATTTTCTGGGAACATATTAGAAAGGTTGAAGAAGCTACGCTCCAAAATGTATCTTCCTAAAACCTCTGGAACATAGAGAACTTGTACAACATGGTGATTGTGGGGGTGAGCCTGCAGTAGGGGCTGGGTGGTCCCTGGATGGATTTCAAACATTCATTTGGATTCCCCATGTTTGAATCTGGACCTGGGAAAAGTATAGTAGTTGGTAAATGTAGTTATAAAATCAATGGCCTATTTATAAAAATATTCTGTTGTTAATATGATGTCCAACTACTTACAGTGGGTGCAAAAATTGGTCAAAATGTCTTTTACAATTAATATCGAAGTGAATAGTAGCAAACCTGCCCTCTAAACAAGTTAAACATGACACATTCCTTCAAATTTTAAAGCAAGATTACTTTTTATTTTACATTTTCAAAAAAAATTAAAAAAAGGAAAAGAGAGCCATGTGCAAAAGTTTGGGAATCCAGTCAGTCAGTACTTTGTAACTCCTCCTCGGGCAACTAACAGCTTGCAAACGCTCCATGTAGCCAGCTAAGAGTCTTTCAATTGTTGCTTTTGGAATTTTCCCCCATTCTTCCTGGCAGAACACCTCTTGCTCAGAAATATTCTTCGGCCTCCTTGCATGCACGGCATGTTTGAGATCTCCACAGATTTTCAGTAATAGGCTATTCAAGTCTGGGGACTGTGGTGGCCAGTCCAAAACCTTCATTCGTCTTTTCTGGAGGTACTTCATGGTTGATTACGAGGTATACTTTGGATCATTGTCTTGCTGGAATACCCAACCTCTCCAACTTCAATACCTGGACTGACCTTTGAACATTAGCCTTTAGAATTTCTTGATATTCGGTGGAATCCATTCTTCCTTCCACCCGCATAATATTTCCTGTGCCCCCTGCTGCCACACAACCCCAAAGCATAATGGATCCACCTCCATGCTCAAGTGTTCTCTACAAATGCTTCACCTTTTTTTTGACCCTTTGGCCGTGGCCAAAAAGATAAATTCTGGCTTTGACAGTTCAAAGCACATTGTTCCAAAATGCTTCAGGCTTCCCGGTTTTCTTTTGCATACTTCAAATGCTTTAAGGCTTCCTTCTGGCAACTCTGCCATGTAGGTCTTTGTTTAAAGTATGTTGTATTGCAGTCTTGTGAACAACTAGACCTGTGTCTGCTACTCTTTTGCAGTGATGTCTGGGTTCTGAGCATTTATCACCAGGTCTCAGGCCATCGGACTGTACGAAACATATGAAAAAGTTTGCTAAATTTTCAAAAGTAGTTTTGAGATAATTAGATTATAAATTTTCAAGGTGCACTATGCAGGATTTTTAGCCTTGCTGTAGTTCACAATAAAACATTTTTAAGTTTCCGCCTCCGTTCTAAACCCCGCCCACTCCCCTCCATTGAGGCAGATTGTATAGTACGGGCAAGAAACGCACGGAAAGTGAAGATAAAATGGAAATAACATTTTAGCAACATGCATTGTTTGATATGGATGGTACCAGTATACTTACCACTAAGTATAATGTAAATGCTGCCAGTGGTTTAAAGGATTTTTAACATGTAGCCTGCTGTTTTCCTGGTGCGAGAGTGGATGACACAGACTACTTCAATCAAGCTCCCGCGATCATGAAACGCTCTGAAGCTGTAATCATTCATGCGGGCAGAAATTACACCAGGTTGAGAAAATTTAAAGAAGTTTTAAAGAATAGTTTTATTCCAATATAGGCCTATAACTATATGAAACCCATTTGCAAGCTTGGGATCTCAGGACCACTTCCCGTTTTAAACCGTGGCAGAGAGAAACTCAACCGGCTTAGTGCCCCAACTGTCAGGCTGAAAAAATGGCGCGCTTCTTCATCGCTTGGCCCACGTTATTCTGAACATTAATTTAGAACTCAGATGTAAATATGTCATGTGAGGAATAAGTAGTCTAATATTAGTAGACCATATCTTATCGATCATAGCTATACCACTGGAATCCCATTGTAAAGTAAATTATTTTTCATGAAGGTATTTGTATACACATATGTATTTTCTGAAACAAAATGCAATATTACATCATTAGAATAAATTGATAAATGCACAAATTTAGCCACCTAGTTACCTAATGTAGCTTTGCTGCATAGCTAGAAGTAACGTATCATTCCCTTGCTAAACTTCAGCTGTGGCCATTGAGGAAAAGAAAATCCGAGGTTGACTCCGCTTCTTGAACATTCCCTGCAGGCTTGTTGCTTCGCTGCACCTCCTCTTCACCTCCACCAGTGTAGTAGCTAGCTGGCAATGGCAACAAAGGCCTGATCCCAGACCACAGGCTCTGGAGCAACACCCACCCCTCCCCACACACAAAAAAAAATAAAAAAGCGCCACACCTAGAAACATCCCGAACACATCTTAGAAAAATAAATACAGGCAGAGGATCGATGTTTTGGCAATTATTAACCCCCCCAACAGAGATTGATGGTACATCATAGATATGACGGAGCATGGTTATTTTATAATATTTTTAAGTGAAAAATCCTCCACAGTGCACCTTTAATACTTAATGCAAAAACTTAAGTCAAATTTAAACATGACTCATGTTGTAGAGCAAGTCTTTGTGATTACAATGAGACTGTGATATTGTTTTTAGCATTTACGGTTGTCAAACTGCAGGTTTTGAAAATAGAGGTGGATAGGCCAAAGATGGAAGTGAAAATGCAAACCTTGTCCAAGATTTTCTGAATGCTTCGCGTTTTTTTCTCTCTCAAAAGTAAAACAATGGTCATCACTCCTAGGTTACATTATGGGTGCCAAATATCAGAAAGATCTGAGAGGTGAAGGTTAAAAAGGGTTAATCTTCCTCAGGAATGATCCAGATTAAACTTCATCTTTCAAATAACAATTCAGCAATGTACACCCAGACAACCTCCGGAGGCAGAACATCACTGTACAAGGCGAGTTGGAAGTAGAATTATTTTATTTAGAGTAATTTTGTAATATGAACCCATCTTATACCATAGATATACATATACGCTCTGTCTTTTACGCCTTTACTTCCGGGTTACTGACTGAAATTGTCGAATGAGTGCACCGTTCTGCAGATGTGTGCTCCTGAATTACCTCAACAAAACCCCCCGAAATAAGGGGTTCATCCTGGTATTTTCAGTGCTTCCATATGTGAGAAAGTCGCCCACTCAAACGCTTTTTGACGAAGTGGACTGAAATACGCACCCTCAAAAGGGTGTAGGGGTCGTATTCGGACACGACCTTTATATATATAAAATTTTTAAAACCCAGAGTTACCTCTCCCGAAAAGAACACCTGCATTATAGACACTACCTGCCGCTCTGCCAGTGATGGTGGCTTAATCTTCTGGACGTCCAGGTTGACGTCATGATAGAAAAGGTTCATTGTGACGTGCAGGCGCTCGTATTCTTTTGGGCTGTGCACGGTCAGCCCGGCGCCTTTTACAATCCGGCCCCAGAAGCATCCAGGATCCTGGATCTACAAAACATAACGGGGAAACATCACAGTCCCTCACCACTTAGTCTTCATGCTACAATAAACGATACCTTTGGCAAACATTTAGAGCACATTACAGGAAATGTAGGTATTGGCTGTTCTGATGCAAAATGTGTGGGATATGAGTATGGGACATGTATTCTTGATGGTATACATTTCTGTTGAAATAGACATGTGGAAATGTGGAAGAGACGTTATATACATGTATATAGCTTTAAGTAAAAACAATTACCGCTCAGAACAATTCAGAGGTCAAAATTATGGTTGTAACAAAAACCAGTAACAGTGGGTACCCAAGACCAAGCTTTAAAACCTCAATGCTCAGTCTCACAGAACATAACTCCAGGGGCATTGCTTGAACTGAAATTAATGAACTACGGGTTTTAAATAGTTTGCTCGGTCATACCATTTTATTGAGGTTTACCTTTAATATGGATATTTCCAGCATCATTTTAGCTCCCTTTGGATCACCTGAGAAAGACATGAAAAATTAAGACATGAAGCACATTTAGTTCACAAGTTTGAGACTGTCGCACTGCGGTGCTTACTGATAATGCATCTTCCCGATTTAGCTAGTCATTTTTCCCCAAATGACAATATAACGTTATGCTTCAGATTTGTGTTTTAGTGAATTTGCACATCAATCATTAAAAATGAAGTCGGAATTCACAAAAGCCGCTTTATCACAGAGCTGCCCAACCTTGTTCCTGGAGATCTACGATCCTGCAGGGTTTCACTCCAAGCCAAACAAAAGCACCTCATTCAACAGATAGAGATCAGGCGCGCCAAATTAGGGTTGACATGAAAGCCTACAGCAGGGGTCGGAACTCCAGGCCTCGCGGGCCGGTGTGTATGCATGTTTTTACTACGGCTCAATCAGCTAATTAGTCATACACACAATCACCGATTCACTCGTAAATTACAGAACGATAAAACGCTACAATAGCTACACGCATACCGGCACAAGAACATCCATCGGCTACTGTTCATATCGCGGATACGTAGATTAAAATATCAGATCATGTAAACGATGGGGCTATTTCAATAATTGGTAACTTGTGGCAGTAAAAACATGCTTACACACCGGCCCGCGAGGCCCGGAGTTTCCTACCAGACCTACAGGATGGTAGCCTATATCTCCAGGAACAGGGTTGGGCAAGCACTGCTTTAGCCAACATTTGATCCGAAATCCTAACAGTCGCCGTTAATCTCAAAAACACGTTCGAGGCGAATACTAGTTGGGTGTAAATTAATCTTATTTTCGTTGTCAATTGAAACATTCAACTCCCCAAATCGCTGGCTAACCTTTCTAATAACGACGTGCCAGATGATACGACGCCGTCTACAAAGGCTCAATGCATACAAGTGCACAAGTTATATCACAAAACCTCTTTAAACGCGTGTTTGTTTAAGTTAAATAGCTTTAAAGAATACAAATAAATAAAACTTAATTAAAACTGATATAGGCCTAGCTACCTCATTCATTCGATATGACCTTCGCCAATCCCCGGACCAGGAGGGGCTCGGGAGCTGAATTTATCACCTCCACAGGTCTATGTCGGTCTTTTCGTATTAAAGTAACATAAGGTCGACGTGACAAGTTAAATCACAACCTTACACCAGGTTTAACTGACGATGCATTCGTTTTGTGGAAGGTTTTTTCACGAATTTTCACGGTTGACTGAGGATGCGGTGTGCGCACTACTAAATGAGCTGTATGAAAGCGGCCTTTGCTTCACTGGACAACGTTAGGGTCATTGTAGCTAACGTTAGCTCCGGCTACATGCAATTGTTTCGGAGAACAACATAAATACGGCAACGTTAGCTAGATTACCAGGTCAGTCTTATTGCAAAAATTAGTTCTTTAAAATAAATAAAATTATTGGAAAGCTGTATGAAGTGTATGGCGACCAGAATATTTGTAATTCAGCCAAAAATAATTAGCGCCCCTCAACACCAGTGTCACATTAAAAGTGTGCAACTATGTCTGGACATGATAATATTGAGTAATTTCGGTCATTTGTTCAGCAAAATTAAGTCGGGTAGTAAAATGACTTCATTTTCGGACTATCCTGCCTAGCTAAGTTAGCTAACAATACACCTAACGTTAGCTAAAAACGGGTGGGAATTTTCAATGCAAAACGTTCTTTTTTTACTTTGCACAAAAATAAGCCATCAAGGACAATTGTTTGTGCGCCAACCCGAGCTTATTAGATACACCTCGCGTCCTCTGGTAAATTGTGCCAAGTTACCTTGACACTGAGCAGCGGCGACGTTGCAGCTGAATCCCGGGGGGAATGGCCGAGAAGTGACCGCACAGAACTGCCACGTGCCTTGCGGAGCTGAAAAGCTGCGGGGATCTCTTGAGCGCGGGTCGGGCTACAGTTTAAACCAATAACTTTAAAAAATGTATTTAAGAGTAAAGATATATTAAAGGTGCGGTGGGTAACTACACTCTAGATAACGTTTTTTTTTTCGCTGTAAACGTGTTTGTATGCCTACCTTATAATGAAACTTATTCATCCATTCCGATATTTCTACAATTCGGAAATAATATCGTATCTCAGAAGAAACTGGTAGAAAAGCGTCTTGGTGCTGCCCTCTAACGGTTGAAATTTTATTTCTGCTCCCCACTCTGCCCCCGCCCCAATCGTGATGTCAGAGTACCTCTTGGCGGTACCTATTCTTGTGAGACAGAGATAAAACTGGGAACGAGGTTAGGTACCAATACGTCATATGGATCAGGGGTGTAAAGTACTTGAGAAATTGTACTTCGTTACAATAATTAAGTACTGTTTTTGGGGATTTGTACTTGAGTATTATTAAGTTTGTATACTTGTACTTTTACTCAATTACATTTCAGAGAAAAAAAACATACTTTTTACTCCTTACATTTAAAATGCAAAGTACAAATCTTGCAGGTCCAACGATTTTAATTCATATATTTTTTTCTCTGGCCGAACGAACATTCACGTTATTAATCCTGCGGCTGCACTTTATTTAAAACAGCCAATCAAATTCCCATCAATGGAAAAATAACCCGCCCATACCCATGCTGATTGGTTCTTGTGCAAGACTAGAAAGCAGGGATCTTTGATTAGACACCTGCTATAAAAATAACTATTTCACAAGAACCTTAGGATGTGCAATGTCGAACCCACGTATAAAAAAACTGAACTAAACCCTTAATTCTTTCCAAGGTTGTAGTTTGGCCAACTTTACAACTGAATGATGTGATGTGAATGCCGTCCATGTTAGTTTACCTCTACGTGTTTTTTCAAATTCGATGGAGAAGTGCATAAAATTTAATTTCAGCATTGTCTATTGCAGAATTAATTCCATTGTGGGCCGAGTGTATGCTGGATTTCATTCCAGCCTTGCCTTAACACCAGCTGATGATTTCACTAATGAGCTCACCTCTTCAACTAACTCACCTGGTGCAATGTGTAGTTGAAACGAAAACTTGTATACACTCGGCCCACGATGGAATGAGTTTGAGACCCCTTGTCTATCCTGTAATACAAAAGTTTTTACTTTTACTTTTTAGTACTTAAGTACATTTAAAAGTAGGAACTTTTTTACTCAAGTGTATTTTAGCCAGATACTCTGACTTTTACTTGAGAAAGATTTTGAGACAGTATCCATACTTTCACTTAAGTATAATTTATGGGTACTTTTTACACCCGATATGGATAATTGTTTCCGCCCACATCTTGATTCACATTTGATCTGCAACGTCTAGTTTGGCAGTTATGCGAAATGATTTGTACATTCTACACATCCTCCGCCCCCCCACCCCTCTCCGTCTCTCACCCCCTATCTGGAAAAGTAATTACCGGATTGCCATGAAATTTGCTGTGGACATTTATGCTCCCAAGACAGAGGAAGAACTTTGGTGACCCCACGACACTACGTCTAGCGCCACCATCAGGCCAAATCTTTTCATTTTCATCTCCTGACCTGTTAGTTGGACAGACACAAAATTTGGTGTAATCAATGAAAATTGGGTTTGGGTTGAAGATGCCAATTCTTCTTGAGTATGAACAAAAATTCTAATTGGAATCAAGTTTACACAATGCATGGCAGAACACTGTGCGCACATATTGTTTTCAACAAATCCTTTTGCGAGTAAAATATTTGGCCCAAAATAAAAAACACTGCCACAAAATATAAATTTCTTTCATGTTCCAGCAGGTAGTGCTGTTTTATATGTATTCAATGTCATATTTAACAGGGCTTGGGGGTAAGACCAAATCATTTAAAAAAAAAAACATTACATATTTACTAAATGTACTTGCTACTTATTGTCAGAGCTTTTCTGTCCAGTTTGGCGAGAGTTATGCAAAGATATTCAATTCCTTGAAAGAAAGCAGTCTCCTGTGGCTGTTAGTAAATGTGTACGTGAAAATAAATGGAAAGTGTGTTGTGCATTTAATACATTAGGCATGCAGGATTTAACATACAATTACTCATGTTTATTAAGAGCGAGGAGCAAGGAGGCTGGGAGAGGAGGTTGAAGAAGAAAGAAGAGTTGTGGGTTGTGTGGTGGTGCTGAGAGAGAGGGGGCAGATGGATCAGAAAGGAGGTGGATGGGGGGGGGGATGGAAGGAGGGAGAGAGAGACGACATCTTGGAGTGGAGAGAGGGTGGGTGGGGGTGGCGGAGTTGGAGAGAAGAAGTGGGGACAGAATGGGTTGGAGAGTGATAGGCAACCTTCGGAACGAAGACGCCACCTAATAGAGAGATTTTAAAAAGTGCTGATGTCCTACCACTTGGACATATACAGTTCCCAATAGATGAAAAATAATAATTTGAGTTGAATGAATACATATTGGAATGAATATCCTTTTATGAGGTGGCTTTTATGAGTAAACCAGATTACTGAAATACAAGATTGGAAATTCCTCTATAATTAACATGAACACATTTTTATAAAAAGGTTGCCATCCACACATAACACCATTTGACTGATTAATGTAACCGACTGCAGCACAGTATTATATGTATTTTAAATTGCATAATAAACTCAATCAATCAATGAGGTTTGCTGAAATGCTTGAACCTTTGAGTGCAGATATTTTACGAATTTTGCTATGGAAATAATTTGATGCACTCCTCGTTTTAAACTAAAAGCTGAAATAACAGCACAATTTATGTATTGAAAGTATTTTTTCCTCAGACATAGACCTATCACCCGACATAAATCTGCATAGCCCCTGGTTCTCTGAGAATTTATTAGTTGACATTATTTTCTGCATATCCATAACTCCAGTCCAAGCTCACCTTCACTAAAAAGTGGAATTATGAAACCCAGCGGTGTGTGCAGAGACAATTCTTTTGAAAAGAGCACCAATTAATAATTGCTGTTATAGTAATTATTTATATAACTTCATATTCTTTGATGGAGATACACTCTGCATATGCTTTGCTATATACAGTGAGCACCATAATTCATTGGACAGTGACACATTGTTTTGTTATTTTGGTTCTGTACTCTAGCAGTTTTAGTTTGAAAAGATACAATGACAATTGAGGTTGAAGTGCAGACTACCAGCTTTAATTTGATGGTATTTTCATCCATATCAGATGAACCGTTTAGAAATTATAGAACGTTTTGTACATAGTCTCCCCCCCCCCCCCCCCCATTTTCAGGCATCGAAAATATTGGACAGTTTAACATAATGTAGAATAAAGTAATAATTTTTAATATTTGGTCAGATATCCTTTGCATGCCATGACTTCCTGATGTCTGTGATCCAACAACATCAAAAGACCCTTGATATCTTATTTTCTGGTACTCTTACAAGCGATACTATAACTTCTCTGCATTTGAATGGATCTCTATGGGAATTGGGGGGTGGGTCTAGATTTATCTGTAAATTATGCTGGAACAGTATGGAATACATGGTTGGCTAAATGGCTGTAAGTCATCAAGGGTCTGAGGTATCAAACGAGCCTGAAACCATCACTCTGCTGCCAGATGCAGTAGATATGGATGGATCACTTTAAGGGTTGTTTCTCCTGACAGATTTTCCTATTTAACTCTATGGAAAAATAAGTCAGGAAAAGAAACCCTTCAAGTTAGAAGGCTTTAGAATGCACTATTGTGTAGGGGTCACCTCATTTGTAATTCTCCAAGGAGAGCCAGCAGGGACTAATTTTCTCTGCATTTTGTCCCGTTTTCTATCTGAAGATCTTCTTAAACATATGACCAAGAGAGTCGATTCAGTTGAAAATGAGGAGTTTTGGCACGTGGCTCTAAAGCTGGCTTTTGTGTGTTGAGGAGCTGGTCTGAAAAGAGGCTCCGATGGGCAGCAGGTGATTGTGTTTTGGCGTGATGCTCATGTGGAAGGAGATTGGATTGGATGGCTTGAAGCGGTGCAGCGTCGAGCTCTCCTGCTGCAGCTGCTCAAAACTCTTCTCTGTGCTCAAGATCACTCCTCCGTCCTCCAATGGGTCCAAATTCTCAGGGTACAGTTCATCACCTGAGCATAAGAAAAAAACAAAACACACACACACACACAAAGTGGTTAATTAAATAATTTGACCCACCTGCTTAGTGCAAGCCATTCCTGCCTGACCCTCACAGTGAGTTGTATTAATGTCTGGAGGGTCTCGGTGTTATACTGCATAATTGAGGCTGGAGAGGCACTTGATATTACAGCTTATGCTTACTGGATGTACTTTAATTGAGGACAAAATCCAGACTTGGCACAAAATGTTAGAAAACAGAACTGTTGAAATATTTCTGACACTAGTTAAATACCTGAATGGACCTATTCAGACAAATCAGATTGTTTCGTTTTTTATGTTCTTAAGAGACGACGGGCTGTTTTAACAGAAACAGTGGAGTGAGTGGACATAACCAGGCAGAAGGTAGACGAAACAGTCAGCGGCCCGCAGTTCTATGGGCCGAAACCACTCGCAGCCCTCCGGGGCTCTCGCCCTGGCAAAGCTGTGCAGATCTTGCAGCTGTGAGAAGTGACACATTCGGCCCAGTTCATAGACCTGTGGAGGTGATAAATTCAGCTCCCGAGCCCAGAAGCTCTGCAGCACCTCAGATGGCGAAGACCACTGCGAGAGAGACAGAGGAGACGATTGAGACATTGAAGGAACACTGCCTCTCACTGTGGAAAATATGAGAGTGAGACCTCTACCGATTCCTCCTGAATGGAGATATCAGGCAGCTCAGATGTGCTTTACATGGCTGTAGAGTACATAAAGCAGACTTCTCTGTATTTAACTTAAAGACTACGATCTTTTTCTAAACCTGAATTTGATTGTCACTGATCACTAATCATGTCAAGGAAAAATGGCTAAAATGACACCCTGCAGTGTTCAGTAAGTTAGCCTTCCATTTTAGGCTACCCAGACATCTGTATTTAATACAAACCCCAATTCAAAAAAAGTTGGGACAGTGTATAAAATGTAAATAAAAATAGAAAGCAATGATTTGCAAATCCTTTTTGACATGTATTCAATTGTAAACAGTACAAAGACAAGATATTTAATGTTTTAACTAATCAATTGTTTTTTGTAAATATACGCTCATTCTAAATTTGATGCCTGCAACACATCCCAAAAAAGTTGGGACAGGGGCATGTTTACCACTGTGTTACATCACCTTTCCTTTTCACAACATTCACTAATCTTTTGGGAACTGAGGACACTAATTGTTGTAGTTTTGAAAGAGGATTTTTTTCCCATTCTTGCTTGATATAAGACTTCAGCTGCTCAACAGTCAGAGGGCTCCATTGTCATATTTTGCACTTCATAATGCGCCACACGTTTTCAATGGGGGACAGGTCAGGACTCCAGGTAGGCCAGTCTAGCACCCGCACTCTGTGACTACGAAGCCACGCTGTTGTAACACGTGCAGAATGTGGCTTGGCATTGTCTTGCTGAACTTGGGCACTAACACACCCTCCATACCAGGCTTTTGTACCTTGGGTTGGTAACATCAGAATTTGCAAGTCGGAATTTTCTTATATTTACAAAAATCAATAAAGTTGGTAAGGTAAAACATTAAATATCTTTTCTTTGTATGGTTTTCAATTAAATCTATGCTTTTATTTGCATTTTACATACCGTCCCAACTTTTTGGGAATTGGGGTTTGTACCAAAACAGCCTACGAACAGGCTACGATGCTGACGGGCGATTGTTAAAGGGTAGTTCCACCAAAAAAACAACATAAACCTTATTTAACAGATCAAGGCGCAACTAATTAAGTCTCTCTTTGTCGCTGGCCAAAACAATATGTGAACGGAAATATTGACAGCTAAAGTTACAAATTTGGTAGAGCTATACGTCAAAATGACGTACACCTCTACCACTTCCTCGTTTTTGAAAGATGACAGTGCTGTGAAGTGGGCGTGTAAATTACCTAGGCACGTAGGCGGAGCCAGCGAGGGAAGAAACATTGTTGCGTCTGTCACTGTTCTGAGTAGGGACACATCGTAAATCAAGCTAGCTATCATTGCCATTTTATTATAATTTCAGAAAATTACATTGATACATTCTGTCCTTAAAAATGTTTTGGCAAACTAAACCAAACAGGACTCGAGTGCTGTCGGTAGACAAATGATAGGCTACAACTCAGTGGCCTCCATTCGAGTAACAATAATGTTTTAACTTTTAATTGTATATGTTTATCATTCTGTATTGGCATGTTGGGCCAATACAAAATTATTTCATACTGAAAAATGAAAGTTGGAAGTGTTTTTAAAGCTTAAACCGTCTAAAAGCAATGTTTGTTGACTGATCACAATGTGGGTCGCTGTGTGAGCTGCCATGATGATTGGACGTCAAGTTCTTCCGAGACAGAAGGTTGGGGTTGATTTCCCGATCCCTGATTTCCGACATGGAATTCCTAGTTGGAAGGGCATTTTATTAAATTTGTTTTCTTAGAAGACCGTGTGAGAAGTGAGTAGCCTAACAGTGTTAGCTACAGACTACTGGCTAGGCTGGCACTTCAATGTTTTCACGATACCAATGTAGATAAATGAAAGGCTGTGTTTTCCTAAATTGATGGCCGTATTTCACCCGTTTTTCTGGATATTCTAGCTAATGGTGGTGGTATGTCTTTCAGTAGAACTGTTACATTAGTGGCTAACTTGCCGGCGAGTAACGTGGCCTCTCTCGAAGAGATGCTGTATGTGACTCAAAAAGCCCCTCTGCTCAGTGTTGGCATGTCCACGGTTTGACAGCCAAATTTGACAAGGCTACTTTCCAAGTGTAGTCACGGGGGTAAATGAAAAGTCACAAAGTACACTTTTAAAACGTAAAAATATACACTGCTCAAAGAAATTAAGGGAATACTTAATCAATACAGTATAACACAAAGTCAATTAAACTTCTGGGATATCGATCTGTCCAGTTAGGAAGCGTAAACGATTGTGAATCAATTTCACCTGCTTTGGTGCAAATTAAAGTGACAAAAAGAGAGCAAGACAACCCCCAAAAAGTAAATGGTTTTGCAGGTGGTGGCCACAGACCACTTCTCTCTCTTTATCTTTCCTGATTTTTCTCTAGTTTTGCATTTTGCTAGTGCCCTTGTCACTACTGGTAGCATGAGGCGGTACCTGCAGCCCATTCAGGTTGCACAGGTAGTCTAGCTCCTCCAGGATGGCACATCCATACATGCCATCACAAGAAGGTTTGCTGTGTCTCCCAGCAGTCTCAAGAGCATGGAGGTGATACCGGGAGATGGGCCATTACACAAGGAGAGCTGGACAGGGCCGTAGAAGAGCAACAACCCAGTGGCAGGACCGGTATCTGCTCCTTTGTGCGAGGAGGAACAGGAGGAGCACTGCCAGAGCCCTACAAAATGACCTCCAGCGGGCTACTCGTGTGCATGTTTCTGACCAAACTGTCAGAAACAGACTCCATGAGGGTGGCATGAGGGCCCGACGTCCTGTAGTGGGACCTGTGCTCACAGCCCAGCACCGTGCAGCTCGATTGGCATTTTGCCAGAGAACACCAGAATTGGCAGGTTCGCCATTGGCGCCCCGTTCTCTTCACAGATGATAGCAGGTTCACACTGAGCACATGTGACAGACGTGAAAGAGTCTGGAGACACCATGGCGAATGCTATGCTGCCTGCAACATCATCCAGCATGACCGGTTTGGTTTAATTGACTTGGTGTTATACTGTGATGATTAAGTGTTCCCTTCATTTTTTTGAGCAGTTTATGTTGGTTTCGGTTAAATATATATATTTTTGGATAGTTTTGAGTCGCCATTTGGGTGGCAACTCTTGCAAGATCTGGCAACCCTGCCTCTGCCCCGGTCGTAACATTATTCAGTGTGGGTGCATCCCAATAGTCGAAAAATGCACCCTCCCTTCCTCCACTCCCACCTCCTCAACTCCGTGCCCCGGAAACGGATCTTTGTGTTTTAATCTAATGTCGCTGATTACATCTTAATTACGTATTAATGGTCACATATTAATTAATGTCTCGACGCAAACCGTAATGTCAGGTACATTGTATACTGTACATGCAAATACTTGTACTCAAAACGTTCAGACAGTTTCGCATACTTCCAGGTAGGAGAGGAGTGGTAGTGGGAGAGTGGAGGAAAGGAGGAGAGGAGTGGTAGTGGGAGAGTGGAGGAAAGAAGGTGGGGAGAGAAGAACATTGGGATGCAGCCAGTGACTGGCATTGTCTGACAAAACCCATAAATTGTAAGCGCACTTTGCCATTGTAGTTCACAGTAAAGCAGGTACCCGGTACATGAGCCGTGGTTTGGGGCTATATCTCTGCTCTCACTACAGTTCGGCTGCGTCCCAATATTCTTCACTCCCTACCTGGAAGTATGCAAAACTGCCTGAACGTTCAGAGTACAAGTATTTGCAAGTACAGTAGTAGACAATGTACCTGACATTTCGGTTTGTGTATAGTCATTAATTAACCTAATATGTAACCATTAATATGTAATTAAGATGTAATCAACAACATTGTATGAAAACACAAAAGATCCGTTTCCGGGTCAAGGAGCAGAGGAGGCGGTAGTGGAGGAAGGGAGGGTGCATTTTTCGAGTATTCATTTGGGACACAGCCGTAGAAGGCTGGTTGAGAGCTCATATTTTAATAAAGAGGAGAACTACTTTTCTACAAACCGAACACAATTTTTCGGTGGTATTCCCCTTTAACGTGAAACGACACAATGTATTACACTAGCAAGCAAAGTGATCACTTTAGAAAATAGTAATTTATTAATTTCATCCACTACAATTTTGTTCTTTCATGGCACAACATTATAACTTAATAGGTAGGCCTAGCTTCAGCAGTGACAAAGTAAAACGCGAAACAAGTCTGCAGTAGCCTATAATTAGTTGCAGAATAAAATAGAGTACGTGGACCCCTGAACCTGACACCATAAAACCCATCACCTGAAAATGTACAATTTCCTTTTCGTCCTGAACGGTAGGTGGGATCTCCTGCAAGCAGCAAATGAAAAAGGCTGTGTCGTACCTCCTCCGGTTCCCACCGCCGGATTTGGGGGTCAACCAATTCCCCCACTCATTCATTGCCCATATATTGGGCATACAATCCAGTTCTCTACACATCCGGATGAAGTTCCAAGGATCCTCAATCACCAACGACCTCCACCTCGCCAGTTCACGGTTACTGCAGAGCTCGTGTGACCTTGTGAGGGGAGTCGTAACATTGTTGTCACCACTTTGGCTCGTGGTGTCAGTAATGTTATTCTCCTCGTTTTTAGGAACAACCAGAAGTATTCCGGACTCTTCAAAGGTCTCTCGCACGGCACAGATCCTGAAAGCAACATCGCTTGTAATAGGAGATCCAAGTTTTTGTCTGTCCGTCGCAAAAATAGGCGGCCTTGTCTCCTGTTTGACAAACCCCAACCCAAAATTCGGCAATTGTCGAACCGATTTAAAAGTCTCCAACCAATCGCTGGAAAAATCTGAGTGCTCAACCACACCACCGGGGAAAACGTAGTTATTCGGCAAAAACACACTTTTGCTACTTCGCTTCAGCAACAACACCTCATAATCAAAAACTGACTTGTGTGCAAAGTCCGACTTGGTAAAGTTAGGAGGCGAAGAGATTACACTTATTTTCAAACTGTGAAAAGCAGGTCTAAGTCTCGTCCCAGCAGCTAGAATGACTGTCGCCGCTTCCTTCCAGTGCTTCAATCCCGTGTTCATCCTCGGCTCTGTTCGCCTGTAATTATCACAGAAAACTATATTTCCCAAGATGCCTCTTTATGCCGTTTATTAATTTGATACTGAAGCATAGGAACACGCGTCGAAATTGTGAAGTAGTTTAATCCAAAGCACTGTTCTAATCATAAACATGTCTCCTATATGCGCTCTTCTTCTTCTTCGCGTCAAAGTTAATGAATGGCAGGCTGCCACCTACAGCACCGGAGGTAACCATCACATGAAATAAAACGGTACTAATCACACTTCTTCTTCTTTCTTCTTTGATTTTAATGGCGGATCACTTCCATTTATGGACTATTACCGCCACCTATTGAAGGTTTTGCAATATTTTATATTCTGTTCATCAGTCCAGTCATTTGTAGGAATGACAATACATGGTTAGTTATTATGCTCCCAGATGGATTATTGAAAACTGATTTAAGGTCCATATTACTGATTCCTTCTTTTTTAAATTCTTCAGATAATATTTTCCTCTCCTGTGTATATTGTATGCAGTTGCAAAGTACATGTTCCACATTTTCTCTCTCATGACAGGTGTCCCATTGTCCAGTTGGGTGTTTTTTGATGAGCTGTAATGATGAATTTAATTGTATGTCCTAATCTTAATCGATTTATGATGCACTCTTCTTTCCTGTTTCGTCCTAATGGTCTGCTAACTCCAACCATCTTTTGAATTTGATGTAAATGTCTTCCTTTTGTATCTCTATCCCATCTCTCCTGCCACTGTTTCTTTATTTGATGCCAGATGTATGATTTTGCCTCTGCTTTACTAATAGGTATTTCAAAGTCTATTTTCTCCCATTTTAAAGTTCCCTTAGCAAACATGTCAACCCTCTCATTTCCCTCAACCCCCACATGAGCTGGGATCCACAAAAACAGAACCTCAATAGCAAGTTTGTTTATTCTAAACAATGTTTGCAATATTTTGTATAAAATGTCCTGTCTACAACTGGATGAAAAGAAAAGGATTTTAGACTAATCAGTGATGCACTTGAGTCTGAACAAATTACCTGTTGTACTGGCTGCACTTCCTCTATCCATTGCAATGCAAGAGGAATTGCCATCATTTCTGCCGAATATACTGATATATGATCTGAGATTCTTTTACTCACCTTAATCTCTAATTCAGGGATATAGAACGCACACCCTGTCCTACCTGTAATAGGGTCTTTTGATCCATCAGTATAGGAATATTTATACTATATTTACTTTTCAGAACATTTTCTACCAAACTAGCACTATTTGTTACTTCTTTATTTGAATGTATTTTCTCCAATATGCTCAAATCTACCATTGGTTGAGGTAGAATCCAAGACGGTACTGCTGGCAATGGCAAAGTAGGGCTAAATTCCCATTCGCATATTTTCCTTTCTTTAGCTATCTCACCACCTACCCTCATAAAACACTCCTTTTATCCTTTCCCCATTTCCAAACATTGTTTCATAATTTTCTTTGTAGGATGACATTCTTTTTGTCCCTGCAGATTAGTCCAGTAATTAGCCATTAAATGTTGTCTCCTTAATTGTAGTGGCATCTCCCCAACTTCCACTTGCAACGCTACAATTGATGTTGATTTAAGAGCGTCGCAACAAATTTTTAATGCTTGTGCCTGTATAATGTCTAGTCTTTTCAAAGTGGTTTCAGCTGCCGAGCCAAATACAACACTTCCATAGTCTAAAACTGATCTGACCAAAGTCACATATAAGGTTTTCAGGGCAAATCTATCTGCTCCCCATACTATACCTGTCAAGCACCTCATTCAACACTTTTTTACACTTGGTTTCAATTTTATCAATATGGTATTTCCATGTTGCTTAGGTATGAAACCATACTTCAAGAAATTTAAATATCTCTACCCTCTAACTTTTTTCCATATAATTGCAAATGGATATCCTCACCTACTCTTTTCCGAGTGAAGAACATTGTTTGAGTGAAAAACTTAACCCCCCATTTTAATTACCATGCTTCTACTACAAGAATTGCCTCTTGTACCTTTTGTACTGTATATTTGATGTGCCTTCCTCTTTTCCAAAGAGCCCCATCATCTGCAAATAACAACTTACCTATATTTTGATTTACCTGATCATATATATCATTTATCATAACTGTAAATAGAAGTGGACTAATTGTACTTCCCTGGGGAGTACCATTATTTACTACATATTTACCTGATAGATTATTCCCAATTCTTACCTGTATGGACCTACCAAATAGAAAGTCTTTAATCCAATTATATGTTCTTCCTCCAACTCCCAAAATGTTGAGTTTAATCAATATTCCCTTCTTCCACATCATATCATATATGCTTTTTCCACATCAAAAAATACAGCTACTACTCCTTCCTTATTGGCTTTTGTTCTTTCCTTGTATCAGATTCTAAACATACCAATGGATCCATTGTGTTACGACCTCTTCTAAACCCACTTTGAAATGGTGACAACAGACTTTTACACTCTAAATAATTTGTTAATCTGTCTGTAAAATCCTTTCCATTATTTTACAGATATGAGATGTTAATGCAATTGGCCGATAGCTAGATGGGTTGTTTGGATCTTTACCTGTTTTCCTTATAGGAACTATAATTGCTTCCTTCCAGCAAGCTGGCAGTTTCCCCTCAAACCAACACTTGTTGTACATTTCCAACATTTTCCTTACTGCAAGATCACTCATGTGTTCTAACATAACATAGCATACATTATCTATAACATTGCATACATTATCTATAACATAGCATACATTATCTATAACATAGCATACATTATCTATAACATAGCATACATTATCTTTCCCTGGTGCAGTCATTCCTGATCTACCTATTGCTCTTCTCAGTTCTGCTATGGAAAAAGGTACATCTATTATACTCTGCATATTTCCCCCTTTTTTCAGAACATTTGGATGTCTTCCTTTCATTTCCTGTCTCCCCAACTTATCTTCCTCTGTTAAATTATCACAACTGTGAATCTGGACAAATGTTTTTGCCAATAGTTCCACTTTTTCTACCTCCTCAACAGCCCACTCATCTCCCTTCTTCAGTACTGGTAAATCCCATTATTTCATTATTCCACTCATCTTTTTAATCATACCCCATACTTCACCGATCGGTGTTGTCCGCCCAATATTTGTACAAAATTCCCGCCAACATTTTTGCTCTAATTGTTTTCCTAACTACAGCTTGGGCCAATTTGTATTCTAATTCTATCAGGTTCGGAAAACTATGGCATCTCTTTAATAATTTAAAAGCTCTATTTATTTATTTTTTTAAATTGCCATTGTACATTCCTCATTCCATCATGGAACCATCTTTTTAAAAAAAATTCCAGTACTTTGAGGTATGGATTGTGAAGCTGCTTTACTTATTCCTGCTGTTATCTGTTCATTTATTATGTCTACATTAGTGCTCATTTCTACATTACATAACTTCTTATCACACAATACTTGAAATTCATCCCACTTTGCTTTACCAAACACCCATCTCTTCAATCCTTCATTTTGTTTGCTTTTGATGTCCAGATGTCCAAAAATAGGATAATGATCACTTCCATCATTTAACCATACTAATCCTTTTGCTTCTATTAATTCTTCCACAACTTTGCCATTGCTATCAGTTACTTTACCTGCCCATAGTGTACTGTGGGCATTGAAATCTCCACACCAAATCAATTTACTATTTTCCCTGCCTATTTGTTCCAATTCTTCCAGGTACAATTTTTTACAGGGATTATATACATTCACAATTATATAGCTAGTTCTACCTATCCATATCTCCAGAATTATATTTTCCAGATCTGATGTTCTGTCCTCATTTAAATGAAATATTATTTCTCTATGTGCTAACCCCTCTTTAATGAATGTGATACATCCTCTTCCTTGATTCCCTATTCTATCTTGCCTGATTGATGTATACCCTCTAACAATAAAATCTAGATTAGGTTTCAGCCAAGTTTCTTGTATACATATTAAATCAGGTTTTATTTCTAAATCATCAATACATTTTTAAAATTCCTGACCATTTGCTATTAGACTCCAATCTATTGTAGTAAATGGAATACCATAATTTAGTCACTACACTGATACGTCACGTTAATGACCTTACCGACAAATGCTACACTGTAAAATATTACCAGGATTTCACAAGATATAACAGTAATATTTCACAGTTAATTGCTGTATTCAGAATTTTATTGTGAAATCAATACAGGCTATGCCATAACACAGAAAATTGGACCGCGCTGCATTGTGGGATACGACAGCATCGGAAACGCATGAAGCTGATTGGATCACCTCCTTTTTCAGCGGCACACTGGATCAGATATGGTAAGTGCGAGGCCTAAGTAGCCTAATTCAGTGTTCAATTTTGTTAACTTATATATGTATAACTTAGATATAACTATAACTTATGTTAACAATGACTTCCCCATTATGGCTATACTTTTTTTTTAACCTTGTAACTGAGATAGTTGTGCTTTCATTTTTAAGGCTTTGTAGCCGGAGTGTGGTCTTATGGAGACACAACCACTAAGGCTAAGTGTGATTGCTCATACTTTCAAAATAAATACCGTACGTCCTTAGCTAGGTAACGTCAATTGAGAAATATTCGTCCTTAAGATATGTTTTCGGAACAGTTTTTAATTCTGTGCATTTCGACCCTTATCTGTTAATGTATTCTACTGTGATCCTATGATCCTAAGTTTCCCTCGCAATTGTTCCAAAACTGTAACGTTACGAATACTGCTGGCAAGTACGTGAGGCTACGGAGGTAACGTAAAGTTAATGTCACGATAGTCTCTAAAATCATAAAGTGAATGAATGAACGAATGATATTTTGGAACAAGGTATTTTATCTTTTTTTATTTTGAGGTACGAGTTAGCTTAGTGAGCCAGTGACATCCGAGCTAAATTTAAAAGCGTCCTTGGTGTAGCGGTTAGGTAACTTAGCTAACGTTATGGAAGCAGGGAACTGTCACATGTGTTGACTTGCTAGCTATCTAGAAGCTTCCACATTGTCAATTTGCATGATTTATTTTTTTCTGAATGATTGATTCGTCAGTTTAATTAACGTTAAGCGTTTTGCCATTGCAGTGTTTCCAGTGTATGGAGGTTAGGGGGGGCAGAGCCGGCGAGTCTGGTCGATTATTTAAAACTCCGGTGTATTTGGAGCTGCGCCACGGAGTATTAAAGCGGGATCTACTGCCTCGTACTCGTAAAAATAAAGTGCGCTTACAAGTCACTAACCAGTAAGATAGAAGTGCAAGTAGGGGATTGTGCAGCTTTTTTCATCGGTAAACTACACCTTTTCATCGCTAAACTTTGGTTGTACAAATGCTTCGAGGTAGTGATTTTCGCTTTAAATGCTTTTAATTTGTCGTATAATAATTCGAATAATCCTTTCACCGCCCTGTCGGGAGGGGTCAGTGTTACGTTTCTGTCATGTTTATGCCATGTTTCATGTTTAGTGTTTGTCACAGTTTATTTTCTGTTTATGTTACGATGCAGTTCATTGTTTGCAAACATGTTTTTCCGCAGCCTTGCGTTCATGCTGTTTCTTCTCTTGCTGTCACTCACGCTTCCCTAATTGTTTCATTCTCCCTTGTCTAGTTACTAATATACTAACATTAGATCAGGATTGGGTAATACTAACTATCTAACCATGTGTTCATGTTTACCTTACGTTTCTGGTACATGTTAATTACTAATTTACTAACGCTAGGTCAGGATAGGTTAACTACTAACGATTTACTAATTGCCTCGTTACGTGTCATTTTCTCAAGCTGTTGTGAATTTCCTGCTACTCTCAAGCTAATGTCTGCACCTGTCTACACCTGCATATAAGATCAGTGTTCATGTCATGTCTTTGCGAAATTGTTGCCTTAGTTTACTATTGTCACTTTTGAGCGTTTTCCATTGTTTTGACTACCGTTATTGATCTAGCCCCAGCAGGCTCCAGGCGCCGGTGTATGGTGGTTTTTTTTTTTACTGCCACCCCCACGGTTCAATCAGCTAGCTCAATACACACACACACACGATTCATTTGTATTATAAATTAGAACATAAAAATGCTACAATACAGCATTGACGCATACCGGCACACAACACACATCATCAGCTTTTTTTCATATCGCGGATGATAGATAAAAATATCAGATCGTCGTGTAACGATTGGGCTAAAATTCAATATTTTTAACTGGCGCAAAAAAAACCCTGCATACACACCGGCCCGCGAGGCCTGGAATTGGCCACCCCTGATCTAGCCTGTTTATTGACCATCGTTACTGCCTGCCTATTGTTTCCACTGCCTGTTTTTGACCACAAGTTTTGCCTGCTGTCTGTTTGTACCTCTGCCCCGTGGATAGGACTTCGGTCTGACTCCTGCTACGCCCCACGACTACGAACTTTGCTTTTTCCCTGTTTTGTACTTCTGCTCCGCTGACAGCTACTCTGCTTAACGAACTCTGGCATGGATACCGATTTCGAGACTGCCTTCTCCCTTGGTACTGTATCTTTGGTCTGGCTGGATTTATTGGTTTTTGGACTTTGCTTGTGTGACTACGTTTTTGGATTTCCCCATAATAAAGCCCTTGCGGGTATTTATTATCAAGTTAGTGTTCTGAGTCGTGCATTACGGGTCCAACCCGCACACATCCGTCTCAGTCAGGACTATTCTACTACACGTAATTCAAACATTCTTCCAAATAGACCCTACATTCCAGAGTCTGATATAACTTAATTTATTGTAAAAAGATTTGCATACATACCCAGGCTGATCGGCTAAGCATACATATGTTAAAAACACTCTCAATCACACGGTCCAGTCCAAGTCCGTCAATTTCATGCTCACCCACGAGATGTAAAAACAGGTCCGTTAATGACAGAAACAAAACATAACAGCCGCAGCAGTCGCTCAGATAACCCCCCGTTTTATGCTTTTCTCAACCAGGATTAAAGTTTAACTCTGTCCTCCTGGGAGATATTTTTCATGGTCAACATCAGCCTCTGCTGGTTTTAATTAAGCATTACATATGTCCCTTATTTATATGGTAGTTTTGATGAAATTCCATGATTTAATTATATCGGAGACAGCCTAGCCACTGTTTGACAATAGTAGTTAAATACATAATAATGATCTAATGGGTGAAATAATACTAACTATAAGCTTTTCAAATGCTATTTTCCACAGGTCGGAGCTTTATAAACCAAAGACCTGTTTTTAATTTCTTTTTTTTTTTTTTTTTTTATTTTTTTTTTTTTACCCCCCCCCGGTTAAAAAAAAAAAAAACTGTTTTTTTTTTGCACTTTGTACAATTTTTTTTTTACTTTTACTTTTTTTGCACTTTACTTATGTGCTTCATTTCATTCGCTTACACTGACTGAAGTTTTTTTTTTTTTCTCTCACTTTGGGGGGGGGGATATATTCTTCTCCCATATACTTCTTCTGTGTGTGTCCACACACACTCATGTGTCGATGGAACCAAAACATCCTGATTGTTTGTCCACTTTGATGTTGTGTACTGTCTGCTGTGCAGTTTCAATTACTCTGTGCCTGAATCAATTTTCCCTTCGGGGACAATAATGTTAATCTCACTCTCACTCACCACATCTTTCTCTATAACATGAGCAATTATTTGTAGTAATATAGTTTTTTTATACTAATGTTTGTAAAGATAGAAGATAAATGTTTTCTTTGGATTTAATAAACTCTATTAGTTCTCAAACTGCACACACACACACATACATTTCCAAGGGTAGGGTGCCAGACGTTTTAACAAGCCGGCCCATTCTGGGAAATTATGGAGTGTTTTACAATATGGCTTTCTGCTGAGAGCGAGTTTTTCCCATCAATTTTCCAGCGTGTGTGTGTGTGTATATGTCCTTGATTTACAGGTGTCGAAGATGAGATCATACTGTGTGCTGTGTGCACATTTGGGCCTTTAGAACTGTTTTTGCAATTCATCCTACCACAGAAAAACATCTTCTTATTAACACAATTGTTTCATATGGTAGGCCCTACAGTATGATATACAGTTGCAGCTCAAAAAATTAGAATATTGTGAAAAAGTTCAATATTTTTTGTCACTCATTTCAGAAAGTGAAACTCATATATTATATAGATTCATTACACATAGAGTGAAATATTTCAAGCCTTTATTTCTTGTAATTTTGATGATTATGGCTTAGCTAATGAAACCCAAAATTCAGTGTCTCAGAAAATTAGAATATTTTGCTTTAACATATTTTTAAAGTATCATATTCAATATTTGGTCGCATATCCTTTGCATGCTGTTACTTCCTGAAGTCTGTGACCAATCAACATCAAAAGACTCTCAATATCTTATTTTCAGGTACTGTTACAAGCAATACTATAACCTCTCTGCATTTGAACTGATCTCTATGAGAATTGGGGCGTAAGACTAGATTCAGCTGTAAATTACGCTGGGACAGTATGGAACACATGACTGGCGAAATGGCTGTACGTCATCAAGGGTCTAAGGTATCAAACGAGCCCCAAACCATCACTCTGCGGCCAGATATGGAGTAGATGTGGATGGATCCCTTTAAGGGTTGTTTCTCCTGACTTTTTTCCCCATAGAGTTCTATAAGAAAATGAGTCAGGAGAAATAACCCTTGCAGTGATCCATCCACATCTACTCCATATCTGGAGTGGGGTGTGATGGTTTGGGGCTCCAGCAGCCAGCATTTCTTGATCATATTTTATTTCAGTATATTTCTAGTGTATTACATTTTCATAACAGTATGTTCTGAAGAATGGCTGCTCAAAGAATGATTCAGATAGATGGCGGTTAGAAGAATGTTTTGTGGATTGGCAAAGTACATTAATTTAACATTCTGGATTTTGATTATGTTGATTATGTTAGCCAATGTGATTGTTACCAGAATGTGCGTGCTTCAGTCTACACTTTTTGACTCTGCAGCGATGTCTCGTGAAGTTTTGCTCCGCTTATGTTTTCATGGATTTGCACAGTGCGTTTTAACATCTAAAGCCTAGGTTTTCAACAGGGGGTCCGTGAAGGTACTTATGTACCACCCCCCACTGACCCAGTCCTTGATTGCAATCTTTATTTTAAAATTTTAAAATTATATAACACTTTTTTAATTATTATGGGGGTCCCCTGGATGCCTTTGAGCCTGGGTGGGGGTCCCTGGATCAAAGCCAGTTGAAAACCCAGAATTGAAAGGAATCTAAATATTGAAAGTATTCGTTGTTCACCAGTTCCCTGTAAATATGACCCTTAGGTTTTCTCTGCCATTGGAAAGAGGGAGTGGGTGTGTGTGTGTGTGTGCATGTGCATGGTGTGACGTTGTGTGTCTATTTTCTATAGACCAATTTGTAAAAATTCCTGATGTGTACGAATTGAAAACATGTGGAAAAATGGATATATAGTATTATTTGAAAGGTGAATGGTTGTCTGTGGTTTTATTTTAAATGTAGTTCCTTGGAAGAATTGACCTGTCTGTATGGCTGTGTGCCCTTGCTATGTTGGAAATGGTAAAAGATTGCATGGCAGCTGTGCTCCAATTAACCAGTGGAGTTAGCCGGCCACAAGGAAATGCTCGAGCCAATCATGCAGTTTCAAAAGACTCCTGGCTACAGTCGACAACGTCATCACTGTATCAGTGGCCGGTGTCTGGGCAAAGAGTTAGAATAGGCAAATTAGGAGATAGAAAATACACCTTGGGTTCATTCCAATCGCTTATTTTTACTCCTTGCATCTTTTCCTAGAGTCCTTTCCTCGCTCCCTAGCTCCGCCCAACAGAGGACGCGAGGAAAGGATGCAAGGATCGGATATGAGGATGGAAGAAACGAGGCAACATGTATTAGGCAAATGGAACGTCCTTGCTCAATCAAGCATCAGCGTCATATTATGCTTACGTGCCTAACTGTACTGTTTTTTAGCTTATTTTCCCATGAATAAACAGTGCTTTTGTTAGTTATAAAAAATGAGTGTCACTATGGATTAGCGCTTTATAATAAATGTAAATAACGGTAAAATTGCATTTGTGTAGCAGTGTGCCTGCAACATAGCAGATGTGGAGAGTGGTGGATAATTTATACACGTCACGCGTTCCGAGAAAAGGCTTCCGCACAGGCTACACTTCTGTTTTCTCACTAAAGCATCCTCCGGGAGTCTCGTCATTTCTCACTCCTTGCTCCTCCGAGGAGCATTTAGAGGATTGGAAAGTCCTTGATTCATTTCCGGGTCAGGCGAAAACAGAGGAGAAGAAGGACGGATAATACACCCAGAGTCATTTAGATGTAATTCCTATGCATGTCCACAAGAGGGAGCCAGCAAAATATTCAAACAGCGCAGCACATGACTCGGGCTGTGACCGAATATGTTGCCTGTTCCCTGCCCCCTGTCTCGTGTCCACTCAGACCCCTGTCTGCTATGTGCCCTCTCCCCTCACTTTGCAAGCACTGTGAGAAAAAAAATCCTGCAGAACATGTTCCGTACACATTTACATGTATGCCTTAGAAAATAAATTTAATAAAACAATTGGTCACAAATTAGTTTTTTTATACGTTCAATAATTATGTTTTTTTAAACAATCTTAAAATTATGCGGTGAGTGCTTTGTAATGCCGGTACATAAGCAGCGCAAACACAAAGGCCGTGACCGAATATGACCCCTGTTTTCTGTCCCTTGTCTTTATGTGCCCTGTTCACTCAGACCCTTGTCCCTATGTGCCCTGTCCACTCAGACCCTTGTCCCTATGTGCCCTGTCCACTCAGACCCTTGTCCCTATGTGCCCTGTCCACTCAGACCCTTGTCCCTATGTGCCCTGTCCACTCAGACCCTGATCCCTATGTGCCCTGTCCACTCAGACCCTTGTCCCTATGTGCCCTGTCCACTCAGACCCTTGTCCCTATGTGCCCTGTCCACTCAGACCCTTGTCCCTATGTGCCCTGTCCACTCAGACCCTGATCCCTATGTGCCCTGTCCACTCAGACCCTGATCCCTATGTGCCCTGTCCACTCAGACCCTTGTCCCTATGTGCCCTGTCCCCTCACTTTTCCTTTCTTCTTCCTTCCTTTACCACTGCAGGAGAGGAACACTCTGCAAACCAGCAATTTTATAACCAGTTGTTGGTGTATTACCTTTTTTCTGTATAATAAATGAAATGAAATGAATCAGTGTGCAAAAGAAATCCTGCAAAACTCTTTCCAAACTTGTGAGGAAGTAGATATACAACATATAAAACATATGAAGATTAACATATGAAGATTGTTACAGTGTAGATTATGAATGAAGACAGAATTAACAAAAGAAAAGTGTAGTTAATAAAAATAATTAAATCTTTGATATGATCCACTCTTGTACCATAGATATGCGCATTTACGCTCTATGTATTTAACGTTTTTACTTCCGAGTTACTTTCTGAAATTGTCGCATGAGTGCACAATTCTGCAGGTGAGTGTGCTCCTGAATTCCCTCAACAAAACTTTAAAAACCCCTTTAAAAAAATAAGGGGTTCAATCTGGTATTTTAAGTGCCCCCATATGTGAGAAATAATATGCGACTCAAATATGCGCCCTCAAAAGTGTGTAGGGGTCGTATTCGGACACAAGCAAAATTGAAGCATGTCTCCTCCTCCAGTAAATATGGTTTTACCAACCGTGACGCAGTGTTTGTGTTTTTTGAAAGCGCATATGTATGGAAGGCCGTTTGGGACAAAACGTGTAGTTCGACATCCGAATTAAGACTTCAAATTTGTTCGTCTATGATAGCCTATGATAACTGTGGACAAAATGGGCTGAGAAGAACGTAGCCTAATAAAGCAGGGATATGAGTAGGCTATAATAAAATGTATATTGTTGTCCATGATTATGCTTTTTTGTTTTGTTTTTCATTTTTGGACATATATAATATATATTAGCAACAGCCAAATACAGCTGTATTGAAAAGAATTTGAGGCCTCTGTGTGGTGTTTTTAAACTCTAGTAGGCTTGTTCCTCGTAAATGTTTTGTCCCTTACAATCAATGTAGCTACTCTTTCAAATTAAAGCTGTATATTTGACTTTTTAAGAAAAAGGACAACTACTAGCCTATTTGAAGAACAATGAATCGCCTATCTATATACAGATACATAACACATTAAAACAGGATTGTTGTGGAACTCAAAATGTTAACGGTACCGGTATTAGTCTGTGCACATCAGATAATTAGTAACATTAACTGTAAAATAAGAAACCAAAGTATATCAGTATGCGATTCCTTAACTCTCATATTAACATAGTTTTCCACTAGCCTATATACTACAACAACATAATAGAATTCCTGAAATTCAGTTATGGCTTTTGGTTTTGGTGTGCCACCCCAAGATTTTCAGTGGCCCCATTTGGCCACCCCAATAAAAAAATTCTGGGGGCGCTGTCAGGCCAAAATGTGTCCGTGAGCCAAAATTGATCCGGGCCAGAGATCGGAATGCTTGGAATGTCGTTGCTATGCCAACAGACACGCGAGCATTGTGACGCGTAGCATTGTGACGTGTTCGCAACTTGCTTTGACCTCAGAATCACCGGGTGACAAACTCGCGCTTGCTTTTATCCTACAAAACATGACAAGGCATTTTCATTGGGTGAACGCGATCGCATAGCAAATACAGTAAAAAAATAATAATCGGTCATCAGAAAAGCTACCAATAATAGGCCCAAAAAATAACAATTAGGCCGACTGATCGACGTGACAGTAGATTAGTTTTATTGGGCTATTCAACAACGCGATAGGCCTACTTACTCTTTCCACCTCGCTGGTTTAACTTGCAGGACGAACAGGCTATAAATGCGTTTAATTTTTTTCCTTCGTTTTTTTTTTTTTAAAAATCCGGCGTTGTTAACATTAGTAACGGATGCTCATTTTTTTATAAAGCAACATTTGACCAGGAAAACATGACATTTCAGTGCAAATTATGTCAATATGTAATTTAAATGTGTACATTAATAAGATTATACGTTTAACCGACTAGTGAGGGTAGCAACGTTTACTCCATCGATTCTGAGGTGAAATTAATCACCAACACAATCTAAAATCGAAAACAATTAACAATATAAAGCTTAGTAGCCTATACAAAGGGAAACTATAAAGGTTATCTGAGTGATAGTGATGGTTATTTGAGTGATGTAGTGATTTATCTCCGTCCAACGATCTCCGGCGATTCTGAGCTAAAAGCAAGTGCAAACTTGTCACCCGGCGATTCTGAGGTCAAAGCAAGTGCGAACACGCGTCACAATGCTCGCGTGTCTGTTGGCATAGCAACGACATTCCAAGCATTCCGATCTCTGGCCCGGATCAATTTTGGCTCACGGATCAATTTTGGCCTGACAAGGCCATAGTTGAAATGGCACCACCTTGTGGTCAAAATGTGGTAGTACTATGTGATAGGCGAGGATATGAGATGACTTCAAACACTAATTAAACTTCATGGGGGGATTTAACCATTACCATTTTCACTGCGCATATTTCTAAATATATGAAGAAATAATAATCCAAGTCACAGCTTGTCAATAGTTGTCCCACACAGAGAACTTGCATTCTATGCTGTCTATAAGGGTGGGATTGCAGTAGGGTTTTGGGGGTCCTTGGGTGTATTTTGACAATTTAGATTAATTCCTCATGTCGGAAACATTATCAGTGCAAATCGGATATTGAGAACTATATTAAATCAATATTATATGATTCCTACGGCATGAAAAGTTTCTATCTGGATGTAATCAATTAGCAACATTTCCCTGAAACCAAATGATTTGTCAACAAAATAAGGCTTCGGGGATGCTAATATTATTCCTTTCTTACTCCTAAAGCTCTTCTCAGGATGATCTGTGATAGTGGGTGTCATGCTCGTTCATCTTAGAGATGGAATTACCCCCAATCTTCCTTATAAAACTGTTCAAGCTCAGAGAAATTGCATGGTGACCTCATGGTGGCTTTTCTGATCAGGCTACTCTTTGCTCGGTCATCCGGTTTGGAGGGACAGCCTGATCGAGGCAAGATTAAGGTGGTGCCATTAGCTATGCTTTGTACTTATTAATGATGGTCTTGACTGTATGCCAAGGGATATTTAAGTTTTTTGACATCTTTTTAGACCCATCTTCTGATTTGTGTAGGAGGCCTACAGAAACAGTTGTTCAATTGCATGCACATTGCATCTTCAACTACATGCACATCGAATACACTTTCACATACATTTACCACATACAATTCCGACAGAAAGTTGTTAACATCTGTTTTCATTTAGGCCTACATAATTCATGGTAACAGATATTGGTGATTTTTCTTTTTCACTCCAGCTTTTCTGCAGCCCCGCAAACAATTGTGGCCCAGGTGTATCTGAAGTGTGCCGGTGTCCCAGGCACGGTGGTATGTATATTTTATATCTCAGACTCAGGTCCCAGTGCCTTGGTGTCACGACTGTGGGCTTGTTCATATCTCAACACTTGTGAATTGTAGCATCAGAATCCATGTCATGAACTAGGCCTGTTACAGGTCTCGAGACTTCACGGCAGATACAAGTCTTAAGCCCTCTGAGAGTGCGGCCAGCAGCTGCAACATGCCTTAAGACCGTCTGGAATCTGCCCTGGGTGGATCCATGTACCAAAATCTCTGAAATCAGTGCCATCCTAAGAACTCTTTGTTGCTCATATGCTAGACCTAAGTCCCAAGACATTTGTCATTCAGCTAAGTGTGTGTACTAGTACCATGTCCTGAAATCCAATCCGTAGGTACGCTGCCCAGCACCAAGGCGTATGCATCAGGGAAGCACTGTGGGCGTCTAACAGATGAGCTGACCACGCGGAGGAGAAGCAGGAAGTCCCCAGACGGAGGAGCTGTGTAAGTATGAGTTTTGCTTTCTTTTTGTTTTTATGCACCACATTTGGTGTAGATTAGTGTATTACTACTTACAGTCTTACATACTTCTATGCAATCAAATCAATTTGTTTCAACTAAAACAAACTAATTTGATTATAGTAGTATGTGATACTGTTTGTAGTAATGCACTAATGGAGAGTGGGTCCTGGCCGAATTCTCAAATTTTTTACGTAACAGCCAAACGTCCACGCTACAAAAAAGTTGCATAACCCCTGCTTTACACTCCGAACTTTCCAGGGGGGCCACAAGCGCCACTTCCCTTTCATTCACACCGCACTCATACAACTCTCCCACCCTTGGGGACCACCAACGTTGCTCAGGCGTGGCGCTCTGGGAATCGAACCAGCAACCTCGGCCCTCGTGTAGTGCCGTCCAACCTCCTGCGCCACGGAGTCCTTTGCATTTGTGTTTTGTTTTTCGGCATACTTAAATGTCACTATGGCGAAAAGATGTGCAAACTTGAATGGGGATTGAACCCCAGACCTCGGTGTTGGTAAACCAGAACCATTCCTTTGAGCCACTTGAACTTCGCGTTTGTGTTTAGTTTTTCTACAAATTTAAATGTCACTCTGGCACAATGGAGAAAATATTAGCAAACTTGAATGGGGATTGAACCCCAGACCTCGGTGTTGGTAAACCAGAACCATTCCTTTGAGCCACTGGAACTTCGCTTTTGTGTTTAGTTTTTCTACAAATTTAAATGTCACTCTGGCACAATGGAGAAAATATTTGCAATCTTGAACGGGGATTGAACCCCAGACCTCGGTGTTGGTAAACCAGAATCATTCTTTTGAGCCACTTGAACTTCGCTTTTGTGTTTAGTTTTTCTACAAATTTAAATGTCACTCTGGCACAATGGAGAAAATATTTGCAAACTTGAATGGGGATTGAACCCCAGACCTCGGTGTTGGTAAACCAGAACCATTCCTTTGAGCCACTTGAACTTCGCGTTTGTGTTTAGTTTTTCTACAAATTTAAATGTCACTCTGGCACAATGGAGAAAATATTAGCAAACTTGAATGGGGATTGAACCCCAGACCTCGGTGTTGGTAAACCAGAACCATTCCTTTGAGCCACTGGAACTTACACTTCTTGGGTGGGCTTTCCTGCATTGAATTCACGAAGATGAAAAAAGAGAGGAGAAAGAGCATTCAAAGAGCCTGTCCCTTCTGTTGTTTTTTATACCTTTATGTACCCATGTGCTTTTGCCTGACATTTCAATTGCCCTACGGGGATAATTAAAGTTTATTGAATTCTCGCCACCGTCATGCTCGCGCTTGGGTGGGTGCAGCATTGGACAGAAAATGAGACCACAGAAATGTAGATGCAAGACTGAGATTTGAACCCTAAAGTGCTGTATTCACAGACAAAGGCAATACCATTGTACCAAGTCTCCTTAGCTGTACTGTGAGCTCTGCAGTGGAGAGAAGAAGCTGAGATCATAAAAACATGAGGAATAAAAACAAAACAAAGTTTGAACCCTCAAGCTCTGCTTCCAGAGACCAAGACTCTACTGTTATGCCACAGTGGCCTTGGTGTGTTTGAGGGTGATGCAGTGTTTTTCCAAAAGGTCTCCCATCCAAAAACAATCCAAGCTCACACCTGCTTAGCTTCAGCCAGACAGCAGGAGCAGGTTGCATGGTGCTATGGCTCCAGATAATTATTTTTTTGCATTTTATAATACACAAACTGCACTGTGGGTAATCTGGCTTATTACATTTTTTTACTTTAAAAGGATACATTTTCAGGGTTGCCAGATTGTAAAATTCGATCTGGCGTCCCTGGGTTTTCGTTTCGGGTAGGCCAGTTCTGCCATCCAAAACTACCCAGATTTGGCAACCCTGAAAAGAAATCACAGATTCTGACAGTATGTATTTTATGGATGTAGCAAGAAGGCCAATTTCACTGTGTACCTCGTTGACTCCTTTTTAGGGTACAATGTGTAACCAAAAGTAGACAGGCATATTTTGGAGGAATTCTTAATTTTATAAATCAGGATATTCCCTACTTTGATTTCCCTAAACCAAATGACTTACTCTAGAAATAGCATCTTTAAAAGTTGTGTAAAAAGAGGCCTATTTTAGAATAAAATAAATCATTTTGCTTCAGTAAATGTGCAAAACAGGAAATATCCTTGTTTTTAAAATAATAAAGAATTCCTCATAAATATGCCTATCTACTTTTCATTACGCATTTAACGAGTCCCCTAAAAAGGAGCAAACTAGGTGTATAGTGCAATTTGCCTCGTTGCTACATACATATAATACCATACTGTTACATTCATGGTTTGCGATAATACATGAAATGCATTGTGGGTAATCAGAGTGGATTCATTGGAACCCAGAAATAATATAACCCCTGTGTTTGCTGATTCGTTTGTCCTTGTTTATGACTCTTTAGTTACTTAGCTCTGCAGTGGAGAGAAGAAGCTGAGATCATAAAAACATGAGGAATAAAGCTAAAGAACAAGGTTTGAACCCTCAGCTCACCTTCCAGAGACCAAGACTCTTCCTTTATGCCACAGTGGCCTTGGTGTGTTTTAGTATGATGCAGTGGACAGAAGAAGATGAGACCACAGAAATGCAAGCAAAATAAAGATAACAGACAAGGTTTGAACCATAACGTTAACCTTGCAGACACAAAGACAGTGCCATCACACCACAGAGGTCATGACGCTTTGGAGGTTGCTACATGGACTGAAGATGACGAGACCAAAGAAATGCAAGATAAAGATGAATAACGAGGTTTGATCCCTCGCTCAGCTTCCAGAGACAAAGACTGTACCATTATGCTACAGTGGGGAGAAATAAGAGGGAAGAGCAGGGGCATCGTTTATAAAAAAGTACTTTTGATCAAATTTGATCTAAACGTGTGGCATAAATAGAAAATCACAACAAAGTAGTCAAAATTTCAACGTTCATTTGAGATTTATAGACGTAAGTACGCTATTTTAAACAAGCACAACCCATTTTATAAATAATGCTTAAGTCCATTTAATGAAATCTGCTTATATCAAAGTTAAAGATTACATCCAAGTTTTTTTAAATAAATGAAGCCCCAGGCATTGAACCCACAGGCTCAGTAGTCAAAGACAACAAACTGTCTTATCAGCATTATCTTATGATGGTTTTAGAGTTGCAGCAAAGGGAGGGTGTGATCTCCAGAGACAAGGAGGAGGGGATCAAACTTTCTAGCACTGTTCTTACCTCTGTACCACATAACACCTCAGGGTTCTCGTTTGCTTTCTAGTGAACTTATGACAAAAAACTGATGATGTTTCTTTGAAAAGAAAATGTGGCAAAATATAAACCCACCAGCCTGACGTACAGTATGTAAGCTACTTTGTGGAAGGTTTTGATTCACTTTGGAATGTGTTTGCATTTGTGATTTGAACAACAGGTGATTCAGATGACCTAATTAATGGGATAAAGGTTTAACAGCTTACAAGTGTACCGGAAGGTGATCAGTTGGTAAATAAATGTTATGCCTTTTGATGTTTTCCTTCACAAAGATCGAACATGATATACAGTTAATCCAGCCAGTAATGCACTTCACTTTCATAAAGCACAGTTGGTGTGTTGGTGGGCAGAGTTTGTAAATGTTCATAATTTTAATAATGAAAGATAATTCAGTGTTTTGGAATTTTATTGTCATTAAATTTCAGCCTTGAAATTTGAATGGTGCTGTCGGTGCTCAATAAAAATAATATGAAATAAAAAAAGTTTCAGTTTATCTTTATTATTCCTAGAAGGTATATTGTGGGCAATATTAAAAATCCACGTACATTTGACAGCCACACAAAAAGAACAAACGACAAAGTGCTGTTATTTATTTAACCGACATGATCTGTTGTAAAGCCATTTTTTGTCCAGCGGAGGGAGGCAAATCCCTCATCAGAAGATGATGAGACCACAGAAATGCAGGAGACACAATAAGGATGAGTGGGGATTTCATCCTTGAAACTTGTCATGTTTGAATTGTGTTGTCACTGGTCAATAAAATAAGACACAAAAAGAACGGCTTCTGTTTCAGTAGATCTTTATTTTCCAGAGAAACAGCATTAAAAATCCACATATGTTTGACAACCATACGACAAAATAAACTTCATAAATAGCTTCATCACAAGAGCTTTAAAGTTAGAACATGTATAAAGGAGTAAAATCAGTACACGTGCAAAGAGTACAGTTGTGGGCTATATTCAGTACATGAACATACTTCATACTCTAACTGCATCTACTGTGTTAGACACAAATATGTATTATATAATCTGGGGAATATGTGTACCAAACAGGAAAAAAACAACAGAAAACCTATCGAATGCATTTAATTTTTAAATAAACAAACACAATTTGTTTCAGTCCAATGAAGTGTATATACTAAATGTACACATAGTTACATGCATAAAATATGAACACATACAATGTTGCTCTTCTTATAGATGCCCTTCTACGTTTTAATACTTAGTGCTGTAGTTAGTACTGTTCATCCAAATGTGGCTACAGAGACACCTGGTGGAAAATTAATAGAATGCATTTTGAGTAAAATTGTGAAGAAAACTCAGGGCCCCAATTAAAAATAATTTTAGACCATCTCATAATTTGACAGACAAGAAACAACTGAATATGAGCAACAGAACATAAGCAGCCAAATGTTTACAGGTATGTTACCATAACAGAGGACAGCTTAGCTAAATAATTTAGTTATTCGACAATGAAACGGCACCCAGCGCTTTAATTCAAATGGTATTTATACATATTTATTCAAGAACTTTAATTGCTGTGGCACAATTCAGGGCGCTTAGCCAAAGATAAATATTGACTACCCGAGAAATACAAGTCATGAACTCATGTAAGTCAGTATTGTAAGTGAGTGGAGATGTCAGCCTTGAAACTTGTCATGTTTGAATTGTGTTGTCACTGGTCAATAAAATAACACAAAAAGAACGGCTTCAGTTTCAGTAGATCTTTATTGTCCACAGAGGGACAGCATTCCTGGTGAGTGACCAGGCCAGAATCTTACAATTCAGTCTCTATTATTTGCAGCAAGTGTGTTGTTTGTCTCCTCTGTACGGCACTTACAGTGTATTGAGGTACTTGGGGGCGAATGAGCCAGTCTTCCACGTTCAACATGTTCAAAGTCCTTTGTGAAGTGTTGGTACAAAACACTAATGAAACACTGTTCAAGTCAGTGTTGGGATGCAGCAGATACACCAACACACTGCACTCTTCACAGATGGCTGTGTTCGATTGTTCCTTGCGGAGAGAAGGGGGCAGTTGGTTCAGGGGGGCATCCTTGTGGGGCTGAATGAGGATTATTCCATCGCCATGGTGACAGGGCCCTATTTGTGGTGGCCCCTGTTCCTCTTCATGGCGGCGGAAGACTTGGGGAAATCAGGGCCTCAGCCAATCACACGCAGCCCTAGTGGAACCACTCGACGGGGCACTGTTGAAACACACAAACACACACAGGTTAGCTGGGACCCCAGCACCATTACACTGCAGAGCTTTATCCAGCAGTGTATCCTTCTAAATCAAACTTGCTGTTGTAGCGTGGGTTTCTCTCTATCACCAGAGTCCAAAAAGGTTTATGCTTGCTTTTTAGTGAGCTTAAGACAGAAACAATCTCCATCATTTTCATTTAATGGGGATTTTGAAGGATACATTTTCAGGGTTGCCAGAAAAAAACTAAATTTTTTCTTTAAAAATCTCCCGTTTTTTGGGAATTTAATCTCTGAAATGGGAGATTTTATGATCTGGCGTCCCTGGGTCTTCTTTTCGCATAGGCCAGTTTCGCATTCCAAATCTACACAAGCGGAAGGTGGAGCTATACCTACACTGAGTCATAGATGAACCATTGCAGGGCCTTCAGGGTACCGATCCAGATGATATGAGCGACCAGACCCTTCCACGCACCTGGGAGAGGGAGAAAACCAATGAACCAAATTTATTGTGTTTGACTTGTAGATCAGCTAGAATTTTATTTCTTTCTTTAGTGTGCGTGTTTACTGTAGCTCAATTTGCTATTACTTATCTGTTATCTGTTTGTTATGTCAGTATATGCTTTGGCAATACAAGTGTACCCTTGTAATGCCAATAAGGCTCATTTGAATTTGAGAGAGAGAGGAAGAGGGAAAGCGGGAGAGCGAGGGAGGGAGAAAGAGAGGGGGCAGGGAGAGAAAACGAGAGAAGGAGGGAGAGTGAGAGAGAACAGGGGAAAATAATATAAAATTTATACCGCTGAACCTCTCTCGCCTTTCTTTGCACCTCACATCCCAAATACGCTGCACTGTGTTCTCCTCCGCAGTTACAACATTTTCGTTTTGTACCCGCTGCACAAGCCCCCATACTCATGCTCTCCTGCACATTGGGCACATCTTAGTTTCCCTTTACATTGGCTTGCTACATGTCCGATTCTCTGACATTTATATCATCGTAATGGTGGTGGAATGTACTCACGCACAGAATAACTTATCATGACTTTCTGTGGCATAGTTCCCTCAAAGTGAATTAGAATAGACATGGTTTCTGTCATTTGTCCTAGTTTCTTCTTTACTAATCTTTTAATCTCTGTTACTTTCCCCCCTCTTATCTCTCTTTATTTAATCTACACTTATTGATATGGGCACACCACTAATAACCCCTCTGCTCCTTTCATTACTACCAGGGTCGTAATATTTGACACTAACATCGTTTAGCGATTTAATTTGCAATATTTTCTCATGTTGAGTTTGATTACCTACAACAAGCAACAATTTTCCTTTACTCACAAAATCTGGCATATTTAATTTTTCCTATTTCCTTTCTGATTGCCTTAGTAAGATTAATTGGATTAAGTTTGTTTCGTTCATGTTGCTCATTAAATATTATCATCACTTTCCATTCCTTTACTTCTGCCTTTTTCACTTCCTCTCTGTCCGATTCACTTCTACTTGAGGTGACAATATAAGTAAAAAGGGTTATAAAAAAATTCACCTTTTGATTAATTATCTTAATCTCACACTGAAAAAAATGAGAAAAATCCAACCTTTAATTGAAGTAAATTTATTCTGAGAAAAAAAAATCCCTCACCAAGAAATAATCCTTATTAGGCGCCTATGCAGTTTATGCATTAACTCCGCCGTCTACCGGCGTGACTGTGTAATGGCAGCATATCCGTGAAAACTCGAATGAAAATGCGAATCAGCGATTGCGTTTAGTTTTTATTCGATGTGCGCAAAAACCATGACGTAGTCCCAATGAAAAAATGTAATGCAAAAGACCACTTTGCGTTTTCATTTTCAAGTTAATGTACGCACTTTATCTTACAATTTGAAAATTTAAATGCAAATCCATTTCAAATGTAAATTTTCTCGCCCTCTACGACACGACCCTGCCATAATTTAAATGAAAATGAAAAACCACATTTACATTAGCATATGAGAAAGAACATAAAAACAGAATCAATAGAATTGTTTCTAATTGACCTACATTATACATAATGTATCATTTGGCTCGTTGTTTGTGACAATGTTTCATCAAAAAGGAAGACATGATTATTTCAGAAAGGCACGGTGTAGAAATTATACCCCACAAAAATATAAACTTCCACTGGTGCTAAATATGAACCTGTCAACCCAACCAGTACAACAGAGATGTTATAGCCTAAATTTGACCTTGGAAAACAGTAAAGGTTTAATAAAATCGATTCCGGACAAATTTGAAAACCAAAAAATCATCCTTCAATTAGTTTAGATTTGGGTCTACTATGTTGTACCATTATACATTATATGTTGTATCATACATTAAATTAAATTAAATTAAAAACAAAAATAAATGTTTCAAAATGCACAACAAGTGCACGTTTGACAAGACTGGTTTTCAACAGCTCCTTGAACTGAGTGTAACAAAGTCTACAGCCACTAGAGAGCAGTGTTGTACCTTGAAATGAGAAAGCTATGCTTTTTTTGCTGAAAACAACCTGTCCTTGTCTTCGTCAGAAAAAGGACAGAAACAAAACAAAAAAATGATCTTTCTACTTGTATCTGAATCGCATTCATCTAATAATGATCATGGCCACACAACAAGGCTATATAGCATGTCATGTATTTTCAGTTTCACCCAAACTTCAACATTCAACTGCAGCACACACTTTTCACCGTGTCTATTTACTGTCATTCTCACCGTCTAAAGCTCCCTCGTACTCAGTAGACAATTCAATTTTTTAAATACCCGATTAATTTTTTGCATATTTAAGAGCAGAATTTTGGATTTGCATATAAAGTCTGGCAGCTTTGCTATAATAGTATACTCCGTCTCCAAGGTGATGGAACGGCAATAGAAGGGGTGCAGTCAAACACCTTGTATCTGCTGAACAAAAATTGCTGTGTGATACGGTTATCTCCTGAAAAAAATGCACCCAGGTTCTGGATTTCCCACGGTGCTGCCAGCCATCAGAAAACAAGGAACCGCAATGCCTATACCTGGGGTAAACAACACATGCTGTAGAATATCAGAGATGGTTCTAGATCTAATTTGATTAATGATATGACAAAGGAAATGCAGAGGGGAATATTAATATCTGCAGGACTGTGGAAGTCGGTCACATGCTTTGTGCATTTAGCGATGTCGCCGTCCAAGTCTCTTAAATTCAATGCAGCTTTAATAGTGTGGAGCGGTTTCACAAAGGATCAATGCCTCAGAACACATTCCAGACATTCCGGGCACAGCCCCTATGTGCAAGCCAAGGCCGGTGGTGGCAAGGGAAAACTCCCTTTTTTGGAAATGGCAAGAAACCTTGGGTGGATTGTCGGGGGGTTGCCCTCCACTCTGGGCAGGTGTTGGGCAGACTAATTTAAGAGGTGGCAGAGGACAAAGAGATTTGGGTTATTTAATGAGCAGTGACATAGAGAATACACACATTCAGTAAAAAAAAAAGTCAGACCAAATCAATCCGAGGATTGTAGAATCCATTATCTTGTACATTCAACCAAAGCCTGAAGACTAGCGGCCATGATTATCTAATCATCCTTGAGGAAATGTCTGCATTTCCATTGTTTAACATGACTACAGTACGGAAATGCTGTACGTACGTGAGAACCAGAGCCCAACTCAGCAATGGTCCAGGAGTAGTGGGAAACTGACCTGTATAAAGGAGATGGGACAGGGCGATGTAAAGCACCTCGCCCTTGGAAGCAGCTGAGATGCTCCGAGAGGGACCTCGATCAGGACACACGTCCCAGGAGGCCACCGCCACGGATTCTGGAGACGGGCCGGGATGAGAAACGGGACCACGGGAGACAGCTTCTCGTACACGGTCCCCGGCACTTGGCTTCCGACCCCCACCCTCCCAAAACCTCACCCAGCAACCCCCTTGGTTCCACCTGCCTAGTCTGGAAATTCATCTCAATGTTCAATTCCATTCAATTTTATTTGTATAGCGCTTTTTACAGAGAACTGTCACAAAGACGCTTTACAGAGAAATAGAAAGCCAGGCCTGAACCCCCAAAAAGCAAACAAGGTATAAACGAGGGCGAAACAAAAACTCCCCAACAGAAATAAATCTTAGGAGGAACCTGGCTACAGAGGGGGGGGGGGGGGCCCATCCTTCGCTGGCCGGCCCGGTTTAAAGTTTGATCGCTGGCCAGCCCGGTTTAAAGTTTGAATGTATGGTAGCAGAAACATAATGAGGGATCTATCACAGCAAATAATCAAATGGGTGGAGCAGGTTACAGTCTGAGATATTAAACTAGCTGTTAAGTTGGAAGTCTCATTGAAGTGATGTATAATATCCATCCTCACTTTACCTGGCCTGGAACAGCTCATTTCCCCAAGCCAATCAGCTTGTATCTATGCCCTCCTCCTCTCTCCCCCAGCCCAGGAGAGACTCCCCATCACAGGCTCACCCGCAAGCCTAAGGAGAGGAGAGCAGGTCAGATCTGGACAGAGGCACAAACGGTCAGCTGCCGTCTTCCTGTTTTAAAAAACAGCCACTACTTTCTCTGGCAATCAACTTCAATGATACAAGAGGCTGTGTTTGGGTCTCCTGTGATCTCTGGGGGCAGTGGTGCAAGGCTTTTGAATATTTCTTCCCCGCAGATGAAGTAGTCATTAACCTGCAACCCTGATTACTGTGTAGCAGTGCAGTGGGCGGATAATCAATTCACATTTCCAACTCATTTTTCTACCTACCAAAAAGGCCACAGTGAGAACCATTACATTACCCATGGCCGAACGGATTGTGGTGCCTCGTCTGTGCCAGCCTGCGCCTGTATTTACAAGCAGTGTTTTTAGATGACCCTGTGTGATACGATGAAAACGATCCCTATGAAAACAACTGCTGACTTATTTAATGGGGCTGTGAAATCAAATCTGAGCAGATCTCAAAATGAGAAAACATCAGGCCTACCCAATCAGTCCTTCTTGTGCTAATAGAACAGGAGTACATACTGCTTATGTGTCTTATGTGCTTAAAGTCTCCATCTTTAAATGAAACGTGAAGTCTTTGGGAGCAACAGATAGCTCATTAGTTCTTATTATAACTTGGATCTTATTTTGGGGAAAAAAATACTCAAGACTGTATATGCTTCTTCAAATGAGCAAATAAATGAACAAGGACAAATGTTCCCTCCAGTACAGCTGATGTGCATTACCTTGTGGCTTGGCTTGACATTTCCCCCAAGTTCTGCACTCAGGTTTTAAATGATACCCTTGGAAAGGTTACAAGAGAAGAGTATCAAGAGATACTCATTAAGATCATAAACCCAGACAAACCCTTTTCTCTGTTGACCTTTGTGCCCTCTGTGCTGATTGGCTGTTGTTACATTGTCCACACCCTTCTTCTATAAAAGAAGAAGCGTTTGCCATGGGAAGAATACGCACACTAGTCTTCAGATAGACTGATGACATTTTTTATAGATAAATATGAAGGATAATTTAGTTGGAACTGACTCTCTAGTTATTCCCCGCCCCCTCCCCCCGGGCAATCTATATTTTTTTCATCACTATAATATTCAATGCATAATATGTGAGAAATATACTATATGTGTATATGATTTCTATTTTACCTAAAAGGGAGTGACTGAGCACCTTTACATTCAATTAAACTCAGGTAATCCAAGATACTAGATAGAGATCAGAGATCAGCCTACACTCTCAAACTGCACCTCACATTGGCTTATCAGAAGTCATAGACAGCAGGCCACACGTGGCTCTCTCTTCATTATTGACTGTCCATGGGAAAAGTACCTTCCATCTACAAGTGCACTCTCTCTGTCAATACAGTAATGTCACTTTAACGACTCCACTTGTTATCTAATCAGCCAGCGCACTGAGAGTCCCCACCAGCTGGGTCCTAGTTACCCAGGGAGATCTGAAGATCACAAGTGAAGTGGAGCAACAGGCACAACACTGACATGAACACCGCTTTCATAAAACAGACCTCAATGTTGGGGTACTGGGCTAGTCGTACACTACATCTGACCACTGAATACTGAAATGTGAAGGCCAGCTGGGCTGATAGGTGGTACAGGACACAAGTGAGATCTTGAACTGGCAAAGAGGGGGGGGGTTCACAAAGCATAATTCGTGAGTTACTGAGTTAGTGAGTTAGTGAGTTAGCTGGATAACTGCACTGAGTAAAATCTGGAACGGATCTTTTTAAAAAAATTTTTTTTTACTTCCATGTTCCAGATTTTGGAGAGTTCCAGGTGTTACTCAGTGCAGTGAACTGCTAACTCCGTAATCCTGCTTTGTGAAATACCCCCCAGGTTCATCCACCATGGCCGTGTCCGAATACGACCCCTAGACCCGTTTGAGGGCGCATATTTGAGTCCACTTCGACTTTTTCTCACAAATGGGGGCACTTAAAATACGAGGAAGAACCCCTTATTTCCGGGTCCTTATTAGGTTCATATTACAAACTACCCTTTTTTATTTTTGTTAATTCTATCTTCATTCATAATCTACACTTTGTAACAACCGTCATATGTTAACTGATTGATATTCTCAATATATAAAAAAAAAAATATATATTACAAACTACTTCCTCACTAGATTGGAAAGAGGTTTGCGGGATTTCTTTCACACACTGCTTGCAAAGTGAGGGGACAGGGCACATAGAGACAGGGGTCTGAGTGGACAGGGGACAGCTGAATATGAGCTGCCTGCATCTTGCTCAAGGGTAGAGCAATCACATGTATGATACTGGCCCAGTTTATCTGCCACGCTGTTGATACAAAGAGACCAAGCAGTTCCTGGACAGTCTGCTGTCTATCTACATTGGTTTATTCATTAAACAGTGAAAACAGGAATTTATAGTGCATCGCAGTAAACGGACTGTTGATTTGTATAATCCAGCCAGGCATTCTCATGGTGGAGTTTGAACCATGGTATAGTTTTAGAGACATTACATCTTCTGTTAGACAGTATGTATGCTCTCTCTCTCTCTCTATAATGGTTTATTCATGAAGTAGTCAAAGCAGGAATTTATCGTACATCGCAGTACACAGACAATTGATTTGTATAATCTGGCCAAGCATTCCCCTGGTGGAGTTTGAATCGTGAGATAGTATTTATTCACAGACATACAAGGCTAAACATCACAAGGAAATTAGCGGAGTGTAAATAACGAACAGGAAGAAGCTGCCATTGTTCTAATTAAGCTAACGAGTCTTACCCGGGGCTTTCATTACAAACAGACTCAAACTTTTTTGTTAATTCCTTTCTGCACGGAAGAAGTAAAAAAAAAATTGTCCACGTGATTTGAAAGAAAGGAATTTTGGTGTATAATAGAATGAAATAGGACACCTCAGCTCTTGGTTTCTGCTTCAGCAATCGTGCCCCGCCCACCCCCTCCAGGGAGATTCTCACCTCCCGACCTGGCTTTAATTAAGGTGTGCGATGTTGAGGAATGGCAGTGTGAGGCTTTATTTAACCATGTCTTTGTCCATTCCACAACCTGCCAAGTACACCGAGCCCTGGTCAATGTTTCACACTTTAGGTCGACCCAGGTGAGCAACACGCACACGTGACACGCATACGGAAATATTTTCAGACTCTTAACTTTTGTCTCTGTCCATTTCACAACCTGCCAAGTACACCGAGCCCTGCTCAATTTTTCACACTTTAGGTCTACCCAGGTGAAGACCGCGCACACGTGACGCACACAACGTGACGCACACACAGAAATCTTCTCAGACTCAAAGCCCTTATCATCTGAAGTCACCAGAGCCTGTGTTTCATCCTCAGCCCCACCATTCCTGTCATAAGGCACAAGCACACATTACAGAGTAATTAAGCCCATTGGCTGATCAGAGAGATCTAGATTTCTAGTTATGTGTTAAGTGCCAAATGTTTAGCCCCACCAAGGGGACTCTTTTTCTTTATTCTTTTGATCAGATTTTTCTTGATTTAAATCATAATTTTCTTTATTTTACACTGTATTTTATACAGCTGTTTGGGTTGACAACATTAAACACTGTAGCATTTGAGATTTTTTGGCTTATTTAGTTAATTTAGACATTTCTTTTTGGATATTGTAGAAAAATGTGTTTACACTCAGCAAAAAAAAAGGTATCGAAAAAAGTATCGATTTGGCATCGGTATGGAAAACCCTCAAACGATACCCAGCCCTGTCTTTATCAACTTCTGTGAAACAGCCAAGGCCCGAGCATGAGCTCGTTACGCTGCTATAGTCAACATTTAACCGAAGGGGTCGAAGCGTAACAATGCCTCTGCAACCAAAAAGAGGGGGTTGCAGACTGTCCAGGGGATGCAGACTGTCCAGGGGATGCATACTGTCCAGGGGATGCAGACTGTCCAGGGGATGCAGACTGTCCAGGGGGTGCAGACTGTCCAGGGGATGCATACTGTCCAGGGGATGCAGACTGTCCAGGGGGTGCAGACTGTCCAGGGGGTGCAGACTGTCCAGGGGATGCATACTGTCCAGGGGGTGCAGACTGTCCAGGGGATGCAGACTGTCCAGGGGATGCAGACTGTCCAGGGGATGCAGACTGTCCAGGGGATGCAGACTGTCCAGGGGGTGCAGACTGTCCAGGGGGTGCAGACTGTCCAGGGGATGCAGACTGTCCAGGGGGTGCAGACTGTCCAGGGGGTGCAGACTGTCCAGGGGGTGCAGACTGTCCAGGGGATGCATACTGTCCAGGGGGTGCAGACTGTCCAGGGGGTGCAGACTGTCCAGGGGATGCAGACTCAGTTATATCGGTTCAGCCAGATTAACTCTGCTCTACACTGGTGTCCGTCACAGCGTTCAGGCCTCCGTCACAGCGTTCAGGCCTCCGTCACAGCGTTCAGGCCTCCGTCACAGCGTTCAGGCCTCCGTCACAGCGTTCAGGCCTCCATTTCTCCACACAGTTCATCTAAGTTCTAACTACAGCACGCCTCATCTAACTACCGCACTCCCCCCTAAAGCACCCATCCACTAATGTCGAATGACAGACTCAGGGCAAACAGAGGACTAAATGTAGGTTTGTATCAGGCCAGTGCACTACTCTGCAGTGTGTTTCAGTACAGGGCAGAAAGCCAAAAGCACTGCACACAGTCACCATACTAAAATACGGCACCAACACGGATATTTCAGGGCAAATTTTTAAAAAAAAGTATTTTTGAAAAGCCAGGGATTGCAGAGAGCAAAAAAGCTCATCAAAATTCAGTCGTGGGACTCGCAATGTTTGGTTTTATTGCAAAATTACAAATCTAGAGTAGAAACAATACACAAATAACAAATAATCTAAATACCAAAATCCTCTTGAACGGCATCAGTCTGGGCAGTGACGTAAGATAAAGTGATGCAGAAACATTACATAACGGAATATATACACTCACCGGCCACTTTATGAGGTACACCTTCTCCTTAATGGAAGTAACCTGCTCCTCCAAACAGCCAATCATGTGGCTGCAACTCAATAAATAAAGCATGCAGACATGGTCAAGAGGTTTAGTTTTTTTTTTTGTTAAACCAAACAGTAGAATGGACAAAATGTGTGATCTAAGCGACTCTGACCGTGGTTTGATTGTTGGTGCCAGATGGGGTGGTTCCAGCGTCTCAGAAACAGCTGCCCTCCGAGGATTGTCACACACTACAGTCTCCAGAGTTTCACAGAGAATGGTGCGATAAACAAAAAACACCCAGGGAGCGGCAGTCCTGCGGCCGAAAAAACACCTGGTTAATGAGAGAGGTTAGAGGAGAACGGGCAGACTTGCTCAAGCGAACAGAAAAGCCACGAATGCTTAAGTAACAGCTGTTTACAACAGCGGTGTGCAGGAGGGCATCTCTGAACGCACAACACGTCTAACCTTGAAGCTGATTGGCCGACAGCAGCAGAAGACCATGCTGAGTTCCGCTCTTGTCATCTAAGAGCAGGAAACGGAGGCTCCGGTGGGCACGTGATCACCAAACCTGGACGACTGAAGATTGGAAAAACATGGCCTGGTCTGACGATTTCTCAATTTCTGCTGCATGGCAGGGTCAGAGTTCGGCATAAACAGCATGGACCCATGGATTCATCCTGCCTTGTGTCAGCGGTGCAGGCTGGTGGTGATGTGGTGTGGGGAATGTTTTATTGGCGCACATTAGGCCGCTAGATACCAATTGGGCACTATTTGAATGTCACAGTGCACCTAAGCATTGTTGCATCCCTTTATAGCCACAATCTACCCTTTTTCAAATTGATATTATTCCAATGGCTTGCACATTCCTCAGATCTCAATCCAATAGAACAAGCACCTTTGGGATGAAGTGGAATGGGAGGTTTGCAGCAAGAATGCGTGGCCAAACAATAAGCAATAAATGTGTGATGCTATCGAGTCAGCATGGACCAAGATCTCCAAGAAACGTTTCCAGCACCGAGTTGAATACATGCCTAAAAGAATTAAGGCTATTCTGGAGGCAAAAAAGGGTCCTACCTGGTACTCGAATCCTTTGCAAATCCATTGCATTCGATGACTGCCTGAAGTCTGTGACCCATAGACATCACCAGACGCTGGGTATCCTCCCTGGTGATGCTCTGCCAGGCCTGGACTGCTGCAATCTTCCCTTCCCTTCCTGTTAGCTTCTGACAAGCTTCAGCCTTGTCTTTAGAAAGTGAAACACATCTTCGGTTGGATTCAGTCTGGGTGACTGACAGCCAGTCAAGAACATGGCCCTGAAAAACTTGTTGCTGTAGCAGTATGTTTGGGGTCATTGTCCTGCTGTGAGGTTTTGAGGCATTTGGTTGGATCTGAGCAGGTAAGATGTTTCTGTACACTTCATAATTCATTCTGCTTCTGCCGTCAGCAGTCACATGGCAAACAAACACGCCCAAGCCATAACACTACCTCCACCCTGTTTCACAGATGAGGAGGAGGGGGGGGGGTGCTTTGGATCATGAGCGGTTTATTTTTTCCCCACACTTTCCTCTTTCAATCACTTTGGCACAGGTTAATACATGAGGCTTCCCAGTGGTTTGCATCTTGTGGTGAACCCTCCAAGGTTATGGTGGTGTTGTCTTTTCTTTATGGTAGTTTTTGACACGTCTATGCCTACACCCTTCATTTTTTTCTTTTTCATCAGTTCAGCAGTAGAAAGGGGGTTGTCTTCACAATTGAAAGTATTCTTTGGTCATCCACTACAGTGGTTTTCCGTGGTCTACCAGGCTGTTTGCTATTGCCGAGGTTCACCGGCGCGTTCTTGATTCTTATCAACGTACCAAACAATTGTTTTTGACACACCCCATGTTTTGGTCACATCTCTGATCGGTTTATTCAGATTTGTCAGCCTCATGATGGCCTGCTTTACTGGCATTGACTCTTCTTTGGTTCTCATGTTGAGAGACAACAACAACACACTCCAGATGCAACTTCAACACCTAGAATGAACTCTCGACCTTTTGTATCGAAATGGGGGGATAACCGCAATCCCTGCACAATGTGTCTGCTGTTGAGTCAACTCCAATGTTTGGCAAATCTAAAGACAACAGAAAATATACAATTGGGGGGGGGGGGGGGTTATGGATAAAGTGATGTTATTTCTACATGGTGAAAACAAAATGTATAAAAATACCCTTTAATAAAAGCTGAGAATCTGCACTTCAACCACATGTGAAATGTTTGACTACAAATCAAAAATTGTGGAGTACATCTTTGGAGGGCACTGTATATATGCAATATCTTAATTGTACATTTTCCCATATATTTAGACGCGTTAAACATCTTGACACTATATTTTATTAAAATCTTTAAAAATTTTATTCAATTCTTGTTGTGCAAAGGTGAGTACATCTATCATTCAGAAAACAAGAAAAATCCTAGAATTATTTTAGTTTAATTAGTCACCATGACTGCAATGTGTGCACTGAAAAATGAAGATTGCAAAATCATTAAAGTAAACATTTAGATGTATTCAGAATTTGAGCATATCAGTTGCAGTTAAATACCAGCAGGGCTCAAATTACAGAAAGTAAATCTCTGTGAAATCACGTAAAAATATACTTATACTGTAAATATACTGTATACTTTCATTTAACCACCATACACAACAACAGCATTGAACCAATTCATTTTTTTAAAGCCTGCAAACATCTATTCATGTTGTACAAACAGAATAGTCAAAGCTAGATTTATACACATAATCCATTTGTAGTTTTAGCCATCTAAAACGTACACACTCAGCTGGTTATCGCTTTAAAGGGAATCATAACGAACACATTTGTTGCACTAACAATTTTAAATATTCAGCATATCTTCATTATATCTAAATTGTATATTTAGATGTGAATTAGGGGATAGGACCTTTTTAATAATATTTATTGCATTTAATCTAAAATGTTCTGGTAAAAAAAAGAAATCTTTTTACATAGACCAATGTACAAATGCCATACCTGGATCAAATATACATTTCAATTATTTAAATGACCTTTTCAAAATAGATTATTTAAAAATACTTTTGGAAATTTAGAATGGAATTTTAAGGCAGCATTTGTAAATACATAAAATATAAGTACTTAGTTGCTCAAGAAAGTATTTTAAATACTTCCAAACAAAAAATGTTGTAGTTACGTCAAAAATGGAATTCTCCAATTCAAAAATTTAAACGCAAATTTGACCCAGGTCTGGAAAATACATTGTGAACCCTTTCAAATGGCTGGATAGATTGTGTTGCCCTAATTATGCTACGTGTTTTATATAACACGTAGCACCTGGTTTTGAAATCAATGTCTGGAGTGTGACCCTTCTCATTTCCCGACCACAGACAGTCAAGTGGAACAATTTTGTCGAACGCAATCGGCAATTATGAACTGGTTTGGCAACACTGGTACCCATCTCTGTTCTACATGTGCAAGTCAACCTCCATCACCAAATCATTCATGCACTGATTGTAAAGAACAAAATGCACCCTGTTTTGGCAATGTGTACACAACCCTGTATGCCACAGGAAAAGTCAGCTTACAGAAGAGATGCATCCTTTGCTGCATCAAATGTGCAGAAATCTAAAATATTACAGATCTCGTCTAGATATGTAACCCCCAGTGTGAACATGAACTCAATAAAATATGTATCATCAAGCAACCCGTGGAAAAGTTTATTGATTGGAGAGATTTTGATCCTGTTTGTAAAGCCCCAACGAGATAATAAAATCATCCCGGGTAGCCATATATATAATAAGAAATGCTGAACACCTAAAAGTACGCATGCAATCCTGAGGAAAATAAATTTTTACAGAGAAGCCTGATTTTATATGAAAGGAACATGCTTATGAATATCTGTGTGCTACATAGCTCCCAGCCAGACATAAACTAATGCAAGAACCCAAAGTAAGACTCATGAGAGCCTGGGTGTGTACATTAATCTACACTTTGTCCTTGGGTAAACCCAAGCGGGACTACGAGTAGAACTCCAGGCTGTTCTTTTCACTCTCGTCAGAGGAGGGGTTCTGGTGCTGGTCCGAGTCGGACTCAAACATCGGGCTGCGGTGGACCCCCGGCACGGCCGCGCTCTTGCGGGCGGTAACGGGAGGAGGCGCGGAGCTCCCAGGGCGGATCGGCGGAGAGAACTCCTCCCGCTGTTGGGACCGGCAGCCCAAGGAAGGCCCCTCGATGAACGCGAGCATCTGGAGGCCAGAGTGAGAGGCCGCGGATCGGTCCAGCGCTTCGGCCACATTGCCCTTGGTGAAGGACTCAAACAGGGCCTCCTTGATCCGCCGGTTCTCCCTGGTCGTCGACTCCCACACTATCTCCAGCTCACCTTCCACCGCTCTGAGGAGGAGACAGACAAACCTAATGAATGAGTATCTCAATATAATTACAAGCTAAAACAAATTTGGTAGCTCTCGACATCTCTACACTGGTACACAGCAGCAGATGACATGAACCAGTGCAATCACTGCTGAAGACATTTGAAGGCGGCCACATAATCAACAATCTGGCCCATGACGTGAGCATTGGAAGTGTTTTGTCTTTTTCTGTGGTCAAAATCACATGAGAAAGATTCAGGTGCCTGGTGGTTGGGCTAAATGACAGCTCTGATGACAGCTCAACTCCAACTATTCGGCGTAAAAATAGACACCATGCGCGGCTGTTATCGCTTGTGTAAGAGATGAGAGCTCCAAGAGAAATCACAGTAATTTGACAGCGAATGAATCATGCAACCATCGTCACCAGACTGCAGTAATCCGGCAGTGTGGTCATACTGAAATTACAACAATCGAGTGACGCCCTAAACATAGTGCCACAGCTGGTCAGACAACAGCACAGCACACACACTGCGCTGAAGCCGACCTGCCGCCCCATTCAACAGCATTTATCGATCAGCGCTGTATTCAGGAGAAAGTCATAGAACCAACAAAGCCCTTGTCTTCTCTTTATTAGACTTCAACTAACAAGCGGATATACCGTAGTCCGCATGTTAAAGGTTTTCCATAACTGCAAGTGCAATGAAGATGCTTCAATTAGAGAGGTCAGGTTTCCCATAACTGCAAGTGCAATGAAGATGCTTCAATTAGAGAGGTCATTAGTTAAATATTTATCTCAAAGAGGACTTGGAAAATATCTTCCATTGTTTTGACCCTGAGATGTCCTCAAATGGCCACACTCAGAATTACACAAAATAATTCAGTGAGGGAGAGCCTCCAAGCACAGATCCTGGATCACCACCCAGGTTTTAAACAAAATGCTAAGCACCAGGGCCAGTGGTGGGTAAACTGATCCTGGACTGGTTTATGGTGGCAGTAAGGACCTAGAACCTTAGAGACTAGACAGGAAGAATTTCATCTCATTCCACCCTGGTGGGATGGCCAATACAATAACCCTTCTCATTGAATATAAAAAGCAAACAGATTTAATAAAATGCAAATGAAAAAGAATCATGAATATATGTTGTCTCAGATCTGAAGCCATTATATCATTAACATTTGTGACGCTGTAACATTCAATTTGACGTGCCATTTTCCATTAGAAACGGCAGTGTAATGAGACCCTTCACTTTATTAACCTTTAATTTTTTCTTCTGATAATTTTCCTCTAACATGAAAATCATTCGGGTGTAGAATATAAGAACTTTTTTTTCCCGTTAGGGAACTTCAGTTGTAGCCACCAGCAACAACAAAAAAGACAGACAGTGGGGCAGACCCACAACACACAAACAAACATATCAAATAAAGACATTCAATAGAATCATTGCATTAATCAAACTAATTAAGCAAATTAAAGTGGAATACAGCCTTGATTAAAATTAGCCCCCGCTGTCCCGAGATGTCCAGTGTCATTAAGCAGTCCAACACACAAACTCCGCCTCCACCACTTTCCTCTGTACACGCAGTGTTGCGGTCTCTGTACATTGTCAAAACGGAGCACCGAACTGTGTCAACCTTCCTAGTCGTCGCCTCACTCGTCCTCCGTATTATCTTCTCCTTCCCTTCCCTGGTTGCCTTTTGAAGATTGCCTGCAGATTCAACGAACATTCCCGAGCATATGTTGCAAATGCATCTCCATGGTGACGACCAAAAACAAAATTATCCCGACTTGACAATTCGTCAATATTATCAAAACAAGCAGCTGGAGTGCCCTGAAAAATCTCCAGCCCGTTTCCCCATACTACAACAGACACACAGCGCATGAAAAAAACAAAAGACAAAAGCCCGACACAACAAAACACATTCAAATTAACGAACACGAGAGACAGCTGGACAACACGTTGCCATTGCAACGCCATGTGTTAGTGTTGGACTAATCACACTTGTAATATAAAATATGCAGATTTTATGATGGGACGAGATGTGCCCAGGTAAGGAGATACGAATACATTATTTAATTTCATTATATTAAGTTGATAACCTGACAAGACGCATAGCTGAGCTTATAGCTCTTCTAGTCCCTCCAAACCTTCAGTACATTCACTGTGAAGCAGTTAACCTTCACAGTACACCCTGTCAATACTGGAAACATCACCACTGCATTTAGTAAGATCACCACTGCATTTCGCAAAACATCACCAGCGCATTTAGTAAGACGCCATATCTTTCACAACACACTTTGGCAGGATGAAACAAAATCTAGTCTCTGGCACCTGATGTACTTTGGCATAGTCTGGAGAATTTTCGCTTCTCATGAACCCGTCATGTAGCTAGTCTTAATTTTCTTTAAGAATCATATTCTCCGGTTGGAGCCAATTTGGATTGATGTGTTACAATAGCAACATGACAGCCTCGTATAACAAACCCAATCTCATCATGGCTGCTGCCTCAGGAGAGTGCAGAGCGGTGATGGTAATTAGCTCAGTGTGGCTCATTGGATGCACAGCAAGAGGTCTCTACACTCATGTGTTATTCGCTCCTGAGCTCGCCTTTGATTCACATTCTCATGCCACTGGCAGGCTCACCTGCGGATGCCCCTCTGCCAAATTTCTAGTCATTATGGGCTTTCGGGGAAAGACAAGCTTCCAGAAAAAAAAAACATCACTTTCACTTAATAGTTTGAATCCTTTGATATTAGTGAAATAACCTCTTTTTGTTTGGAAACTGAACAGCTTGATTTGAAACATTATTTACGAAACCACCATACTTCTGACTCGTGGGGGGTATGGCACAGAGCATGTTGGGAAATGCAGTTTCTGCTGTAAACTGATCTAGACCATGATCCCTCGAGTAGGACGGCGGCGTGTAATTTCACTCGGATGATTCCAGGATTTTCCATTTCCACGGAGGACGGATTAAGGAATGTCAGCTGATTAAAGTTCCTTTACTGAATGCCTCACTTACATTTCTCTGTCTATATTATAACCATTTCTGAGGCTCCGTTCAATTCATGCAAATCCTGTGCAGATTACTCTCTCAGACGCTGGTCTTCCTGCTGCACCAGCTCAGGAGAGATAGGAGAAATGCCCTGGCTGCCTGAGAGATAGAGCCTGTCTGAGTCTGCATCTTACACTGGCAATCCATCCTCTGGTAATTCTCCAGGATAAACGGCAATGCCCTGTAATTTTACTCCTGTTGAGAACAGACATTTTCACTGTGACACTGCGCTTGGCATTAGTGATTCCCCCTCCCTCTGTGAGAGACGTCACCGCAGAACAATTGGTTTAAAGCGGTAGAAAGAACGATTACACCGCTTTATATTTTTGCTGTTGATATTCCAAGAAAGGCCATTTGAAACGGCTATGCGCACGCCGTGACGGTCATATGAGGCTCTGAGGCTCTGAGGCCTGGTCCTTTCTACATCACATCCACGCGGCCATTATCCGCACTCCCAGCCTGGCGCATGACTGCTCGCTCGCTCGCTCTTCCTCAAACCCCTGGGCGGCAGAGGTGCTCATTCCGATCACGCCGCCTGCAGCCTCAGCAGAAGACCGGATTGATGCAGTCAGCCCTGACACACACACACACACACACACACACACACACACACACACACACACAGAGAGAACTCTCCCTTCTAGGTCAGTGGGTCCATCTACTCAGTGGTGTAATAACCACGGTCATAATAACTGCTCCAAAAGTCACACCATGGCGTGGCTCAAGCACAGGACTGTAAATCTAGTACAGTTCCACTCAGACCCAGGGGCAAAGGTGCATCATAAGCACTTAAGCAAGGGGATGGACTGACAGATACTCGCACTGTCTGTCTGAGAGAGAAGAGAGGGAATCGTGTTGTTTGTGGAGGATTTCACATGTCATGGACCATGCAGCTTACCACCCCCCACCCCCACCCCACCACCTTTGTCTCAATACCCCTCCTCTCCCAGCTTGGGGACCGCCGGGGGCCACAGGGTCATGTTTGGACAGTCTCAGAGGGCCCTCTATTGCCACATGCAGACATTAACAGAAAAAAATAAAATAAATAAAGTCTTATCTCCCTCTGGCAGCACTCACTATTTTAGACTCAGACAACATAGTCTCAAACCCCCAGTGAAATTAACTCATGCAATCCAAGGCCTGTACACACACACAACACATCCACCCACGCACACAAATGTGATAGATTTTAATGAAGCAAAAATAACAAACAAGACAGATATTGCGGAGACATGCTGATTAACAAATGGAACTTGACAGAATATTGAGCAACGGTGACTGACGGATTAGAGTTTAATTCATTTATAAATTAGATGACAATCTATTTTCCAGTTTCTTACCTCAGTGTCACATGTGCTGTGGCTCATTCTCGACCGTCATGCTGTGATGCTAATCTCTTGGAACTTATTAAAAAAATTGAAATGGAGAAATGTTTTTTCTTGAGACAATTTGTCTTTCCTTACAGCGGAGTAGACCCTTAGCACTCCAGTACACGCAGTCAAGGCAACCTCAATTTATTTCAAAGTACCAATCTTCTTCAGACTAACCGAACTGCCCGTCTCTTCAGAGGAAATAATCGGGTATCGGGGCTGTTAGAATCATTAAATGCAAATATGAGGGAATTTCCCACTTTAGTATTACTTGTCTTTTTCTCTGGGCCTGTTCCCTTGATAGTGGGGGGGGGGGCACACAATGTGCTTATCTGTTAGGCAGCCTCTGTCTGTATCCCAAACCAGAAGGGATAGTGTTCCTTCTCCAACCAATTCAGTGATGCTGATGGCCAAAGTAAGCTCAAGAGGATGAAGAGGCTGGTGTGCCAGCGAGCGGGGCAGACACTGTGAAAGTCAAATGCAATAAGACCTGCGATCTAAGAGGACACGGTATTGACCACTCTTATTTTAGCTCGCAGTCAAGTTCGGTCAGAAGCACTGCTATTAGCGAGGAGGTAAAATGCACTGGGAACGTTCAGTAAACAAGCCCCTCCCCCTCCCTCTGGCCCGGGTATCAAATTAAAAAAGAAAAAAAGAAAACTGACAACCGACAGAAAAACATTTTTTAAAACTTAAAAGGTGAACTATATTAATGTCTTTTTGCAAACTGCATTCTCAAAAGAGTCGTTCGCACCCTCGTTCAATCAGGAAACAGCCACTTACACGATGAGGCCAAGTGATTTTGTTCCAAGATCTTGACAGGCAATCCATTGTTAATGCATCTCACCATTGCGTTCACTTCCTCCATGAGACGTGAGATGTAACCGTTCAAACAGCGCGTTAGCGGTCTTTATGTTAATGCACACTCTGCAGATAAGGAGCCTCCAGTACTTTTCACCCCATTAAAATTCAGAAAATGTTTCACATGCTTCCGCTTTACATCTGCTGGCTGTTTGGATTGGTTTTCAACGTCTGTTAATGTCACTAAAGCAGCATAAACTCTCCCTGGCATTTCCACTCCTCTCTGTGTCTAAGACCACACAGGGATGCATTTTCATCCTTTAGGGAAGCAGAGCAATGGGCCGTTTCAGAAAGGAAGCAAAGCTGAGAACGGACTGACAGCTGATTTTAGCTGAACTTATGTTACGAACGGAAAGTAAGTATCTTGTTTAAGAGATTATAATTGTGACCACAGCCGACGCCTCACGGCACATTTATGTTACATTTTCAGCCATATTGCTGAAATGAGTACTGCTGATACTGATATGACATTACATTACATTACATTATAGACATTTAGCAGACGCTCTTATCCAGAGCGACGTACATAGTGCATTTTCAAACTAGGAACAAGAGCGTTTAAAAATAACCATTAAAAGGCAAATGCGAATCTAAGTACTAGGCGCAGTCAGTATGATTGGGGTTTTTTTTTTGACATGACATCGAATCCTTAAAGGCACAGATCCTTTACTTGTCTCCGCCAATTCAATTCGGTGCAGAAGAGAAGCGTAAGGCCCATAATATAAAAAGTATCAAAATGCTGGTATAGCATATAGCGTTTTTTAATTCTAGTACTGCAGTACTTTTCCAGTACCGGTATGCCGTGCCACCCCTAGGAGCAACATCAGCTGAAACTCAAACCCACAAACTGCATGTGTTACTTAAATGAACAGCAGGAATGTTTAAGAAATGTAGGGAGAGAAAAAAAAAAAACCCTCTTGCAAGTTTAAAGCAACTTTATCCAGAATTTGTCAGGAGTCTGTTATCTGAGTATTACAGAATATTCCAGGGCTTTAGCAGAACGTGTTGCAGCTAAGCTTCACACAGTAAATCTGTAAATCCAGGAGGAGTCTCCAACATGTTCTCCTCCTGGATCTGTGCAGCTATAACAGCTCAAAGCCATGCAGCCCCGGGGATTTTCACACATCATCGATGTATTTTTCCTTCATTCACTTCTCCGTCTATTCTGGGGTGTCCTGGGGGACCCAGCACTGCACGTTCCTCTTCACCGTTTCCTCTACAGCAACATGAGCGCACAAATCAACCCTGACACCCGTCATATCCATCCCTGTACTCTCAGACAGCACACATGTACATACACACGCATACACACATGTACATGTACATGCACATACACACATGTACATGCACACACACACGCACGCACTCACACGCGTACATACACACGCATGCACATACATTCACACATCCACGCCCATACACACACGCCAAGAATCACGCATGCACATACACATGCACGCACGCACACACGCACAAGAACAGAGAGAGAGAGAGAAAGTCCCCTTGGTGGATCAAATCAGGCCAAGTGAAGCACAGTATGCCTTTCTCTCACTGGCCACCTGTAGATGCCAGTGGACTGCACCATATTGGCATGAGGCCGGGCAAAGCGGAAATTGCCATTTTTTTGTGCCATTTCCAGAGATGTTCTTGACCTGAGATCTTTCTCATCAAAGGTAAACCTTCTCCTAATTCTGTCCCAATCCCTGAATTTAACTTTCAATATATACATACTATTTGTATATTCTATTGGTAAGCCAATCAAAAAATACCAGAAATTATTATTCCACCGCTCATCTGCATACTTTCACTCGTGGTGTTTTTTGATTATTACTATGGTGCTCAATTTCTACTTAAGTTAGTATCAGTTCCACACGGAATTTAACAATTTTGTTGTGTGGTGAAACATTTTTGTTTAAAATGCAATTCAAGATATTCTCCAATTTCTCCATAAGTCAGTATACACAGTTATAGACAAAATCTGCTGTTTGAAATACTAATATCAACATGAGGCCGACATAATCCAATACAGATCAGAGGCAGTAATGAACAGTATCCAAAGTATCCTCTATTTTTTCACGTAACTTGGCTCTGTATGTCTTCATTTCACCATCGCACAGTGCATCTTTACTGTGCTAGCATTTCACCATCGCACAGTGCATCTTTACTGTGCTAGCATTTCACCATCTCACATTCTCACAGTATATCTTTACTGTGCTAGCATTTCACCATCTCACAGTACATCTTTACTGCGCTAGCATTTCACCATCCCACAGTACATCTTTACTGTGCTAGCATTTCACCATCTCACAGTGCATCTTTACTGTGCTAGCATTTCACCATCTCACAGTGCATCTTTACTGTGCTAGCATTTCACCATCTCAGAGTGCATCTTTACTGTGCTAGCATTTCACCATCTCACAGTACATCTTTACTGTGCTAGCATTTCACCATCTCACAGTGCATCTTTACTGTGCTAGCATTTCACCATCTCACAGTACATCTTTACTGCGCTAGCATTTCACCATCTCACAGTGCATCTTTACTGTGCTAGCATTTCACCATCGCACAGTGCATCATTACTGTGCTAGCATTTCACCATCTCACAGTGCATCTTTACTGTGTTAGCATTTCACCATCTCACAGTACATCTTTACTGTGCTAGCATTTCACCATCTCACAGTGCATCTTTACTGTGCTAGCATTTCACCATCTCAGAGTGCATCTTTACTGTGCTAGCATTTCACCATCTCACAGTGCATCTTTACTGTGCTAGCATTTCACCATCTCACAGTGCATCTTTACTGTGCTAGCATTTCACCATCTCAGAGTGCATCTTTACTGTGCTAGCATTTCACCATCTCACAGTGCATCTTTACTGTGCTAGCATTTCACCATCTCACAGTACATCTTTACTGTGCTAGCATTTCACCATCTCACAGTGCATCTTTACTGTGCTAGCATTTCACCATCTCAGAGTGCATCTTTACTGTGCTAGCATTTCACCATCTCAGAGTGCATCTTTACTGTGCTAGCATTTCACCATCTCACAGTGCATCTTTACTGTGCTAGCATTTCACCATCTCACAGTACATCTTTACTGCGCTAGCATTTCACCATCCCACAGTACATCTTTACTGTGCTAGCATTTCACCATCTCACAGTGCATCTTTACTGTGCTAGCATTTCACCATCTCACAGTGCATCTTTACTGTGCTAGCATTTCACCATCTCACAGTACATCTTTACTGCGCTAGCATTTCACCATCCCACAGTACATCTTTACTGTGCTAGCATTTCACCATCTCACAGAGCATCTTTACTGTGCTAGCATTTCACCATCTCAGAGTGCATCTTTACTGTGCTAGCATTTCACCATCTCACAGTGCATCTTTACTGCGCTAGCATTTCACCATCTCACAGTGCATCTTTACTGTGCTAGCATTTCACCATCTCACAGTACATCTTTACTGCGCTAGCATTTCACCATCCCACAGTACATCTTTACTGTGCTAGCATTTCACCATCTCACAGAGCATCTTTACTGTGCTAGCATTTCACCATCCCACAGTACATCTTTACTGTGCTAGCATTTCACCATCTCACAGTACATCTTTACTGCGCTAGCATTTCACCATCCCACAGTACATCTTTACTGTGCTAGCATTTCACCATCTCACAGAGCATCTTTACTGTGCTAGCATTTCACCATCTCAGAGTGCATCTTTACTGTGCTAGCATTTCACCATCTCACAGTGCATCTTTACTGCGCTAGCATTTCACCATCTCACAGTGCATCTTTACTGCGCTAGCATTTCACCATCTCACAGAGCATCTTTACTGTGCTAGCATTTCACCATCTCAGAGTGCATCTTTACTGTGCTAGCATTACACCATCTCACAGTGCATCTTTACTGCGCTAGCATTTCACCATCTCACAGTACATCTTTACTGTGCTAGCATTTCGCCATCGCACAGTGCATCTTTACTGTGCTAGCATTTCACCATCTCACAGTGCATCTTTACTGCGCTAGCATTTCACCATCTCACAGTGCATCTTTACTGCGCTAGCATTTCACCATCTCACAGAGCATCTTTACTGTGCTAGCATTTCACCATCTCAGAGTGCATCTTTACTGTGCTAGCATTACACCATCTCACAGTGCATCTTTACTGTGCTAGCATTTCACCATCCCACAGTGCATCTTTACTGCGCTAGCATTTCACCATCTCACAGTGCATCTTTACTGTGCTAGCATTTCACCATCTCACAGTGCATCTTTACTGTGCTAGCATTTCACCATCTCACAGTACATCTTTACTGTGCTAGCATTTCGCCATCGCACAGTGCATCTTTACTGTGCTAGCATTTCACCATCTCACAGTGCATCTTTACTGTGCTAGCATTTCACCATCTCACACTGCATCTTTACTGCGCTAGCATTTCACCATCTCACAGTGCATCTTTACTGCGCTAGCATTTCACCATCTCACAGTGCATCTTTACTGTGCTAGCATTTCACCATCTCACAGTGCATCTTTACTGTGCTAGCATTTCACCATCCCACAGTGCATCTTTACTGCGCTAGCATTTCACCATCTCACAGTGCATCTTTACTGTGCTAGCATTTCACCATCTCAGAGTGCATCTTTACTGTGCTAGCATTTCACCATCTCACAGTGCATCTTTACTGCGCTAGCATTTCACCATCTCACAGTGCATCTTTACTGTGCTAGCATTTCACCATCTCACAGTGCATCTTTACTGTGCTAGCATTTCACCATCTCACAGTACATCTTTACTGTGCTAGCATTTCACCATCTCACAGTGCATCTTTACTGTGCTAGCATTTCACCATCTCACAGTGCATCTTTACTGTGCTAGCATTTCACCATCCCACAGTGCATCTTTACTGTGCTAGCATTTCACCATCTCACAGTACATCTTTACTGTGCTAGCATTTCACCATCTCACAGTGCATCTTTACTGTGTTAGCATTTCACCATCTCACAATGCATCTTTACTGTGCTAGCATTTCACCATCTCACAGTGCATCTTTACTGTGTTAGCATTTCACCATCTCACAGTGCATCTTTACTGTGCTAGCATTTCACCATCCCACAATGCATCTTTACTGTGCTAGCATTTCACCATCTCACAGTGCATCTTTACTGTGCTAGCATTTCACCATCTCACAGTGCATCTTTAGTGTGCTAGCATTTCACCATCTCACAGTGCATCTTTACTGTGTTAGCATTTCACCATCTCACAGTACATCTTTACTGTGCTAGCATTTCACCATCCCACAATGCATCTTTACTGTGCTAGCATTTCACCATCTCACAGTGCATCTTTACTGTGCTAGCATTTCACCATCGCACAGTGCATCTTTACTGTGCTAGCATTTCACCATCTCACAGTGCATCTTTACTGTGTTAGCATTTCACCATCTCACAGTGCATCTTTACTGTGCTAGCATTTCACCATCCCACAATGCATCTTTACTGTGCTAGCATTTCACCATCTCACAGTGCATCTTTACTGTGCTAGCATTTCACCATCTCACAATGCATCTTTACTGTGCTAGCATTTCACCATCTCACAGTGCATCTTTACTGTGTTAGCATTTCACCATCTCACAGTGCATCTTTACTGTGCTAGCATTTCACCATCCCACAATGCATCTTTACTGTGCTAGCATTTCACCATCTCACAGTGCATCTTTACTGTGCTAGCATTTCACCATCTCACAGTGCATCTTTACTGTGCTAGCATTTCACCATCTCACAGTGCATCTTTACTGTGCTAGCATTTCACCATCTCACAGTGCATCTTTACTGTGCTAGCATTTCACCATCTCACAGTGCATCTTTACTGTGCTAGCATTTCACCATTTCACAGTACATCTTTACTGTGCTAGCATTTCACCATCTCACAGTGCATCTTTACTGTGCTAGCATTTCACCATCTCACAGTGCATCTTTACTGTGCTAGCATTTCACCATCTCACAGTGCATCTTTACTGTGTTAGCATTTCACCATCCCACAGTGCATCTTTACTGTGCTAGCATTTCACCATCTCACAGTGCATCTTTACTGTGCTAGCATTTCACCATCTCACAATGCATCTTTACTGTGCTAGCATTTCACCATCTCACAATGCATCTTTACTGTGCTAGCATTTCACCATCTCACAGTGCATCTTTACTGTGCTAGCATTTCACCATCTCACAGTGCATCTTTACTGCGCTAGCATTTCACCATCTCACAGTGCATCTTTACTGTGCTAGCATTTCACCATCTCACAGTGCATCTTTACTGTGCTAGCATTTCACCATCTCACAGTGCATCTTTACTGCGCTAGCATTTCACCATCTCACAGTGCATCTTTACTGTGCTAGCATTTCACCATCTCACAGTGCATCTTTACTGTGCTAGCATTTCACCATCTCACAGTGCATCTTTACTGTGTTAGCATTTCACCATCTCACAATGCATCTTTACTGTGCTAGCATTTCACCATCTCACAGTGCATCTTTACTGTGTTAGCATTTCACCATCTCACAGTGCATCTTTACTGTGCTAGCATTTCACCATCCCACAATGCATCTTTACTGTGCTAGCATTTCACCATCTCACAGTGCATCTTTACTGTGCTAGCATTTCACCATCTCACAGTGCATCTTTAGTGTGCTAGCATTTCACCATCTCACAGTGCATCTTTACTGTGTTAGCATTTCACCATCTCACAGTACATCTTTACTGTGCTAGCATTTCACCATCCCACAATGCATCTTTACTGTGCTAGCATTTCACCATCTCACAGTGCATCTTTACTGTGTTAGCATTTCACCATCTCACAATGCATCTTTACTGTGCTAGCATTTCACCATCTCACAGTGCATCTTTACTGTGTTAGCATTTCACCATCTCACAGTGCATCTTTACTGTGCTAGCATTTCACCATCCCACAATGCATCTTTACTGTGCTAGCATTTCACCATCTCACAGTGCATCTTTACTGTGCTAGCATTTCACCATCTCACAATGCATCTTTACTGTGCTAGCATTTCACCATCTCACAGTGCATCTTTACTGTGTTAGCATTTCACCATCTCACAGTGCATCTTTACTGTGCTAGCATTTCACCATCCCACAATGCATCTTTACTGTGCTAGCATTTCACCATCTCACAGTGCATCTTTACTGTGCTAGCATTTCACCATCCCACAGTGCATCTTTACTGTGCTAGCATTTCACCATCTCACAGTGCATCTTTACTGTGCTAGCATTTCACCATCTCACAGTGCATCTTTACTGTGCTAGCATTTCACCATCTCACAGTGCATCTTTACTGTGCTAGCATTTCACCATCTCACAGTGCATCTTTACTGTGTTAGCATTTCACCATCCCACAGTGCATCTTTACTGCGCTAGCATTTCACCATCTCACAGTGCATCTTTACTGTGCTAGCATTTCACCATCTCACAGTGCATCTTTACTGTGCTAGCATTTCACCATTTCACAGTACATCTTTACTGTGCTAGCATTTCACCATCTCACAGTGCATCTTTACTGTGCTAGCATTTCACCATCTCACAGTGCATCTTTACTGTGCTAGCATTTCACCATCTCACAGTGCATCTTTACTGTGCTAGCATTTCACCATCTCACAGTGCATCTTTACTGTGCTAGCATTTCACCATCTCACAGTGCATCTTTACTGTGCTAGCATTTCACCATCTCACAGTGCATCTTTACTGTGCTAGCATTTCACCATCTCACAGTGCATCTTTACTGTGCTAGCATTTCACCATCTCACAGTGCATCTTTACTGTGCTAGCATTTCACCATCTCACAGTGCATCTTTACTGTGTTAGCATTTCACCATCTCACAGTGCATCTTTACTGCGCTAGCATTTCACCATCTCACAGTGCATCTTTACTGTGCTAGCATTTCACCATCTCACAGTGCATCTTTACTGTGCTAGCATTTCACCATCTCACAGTGCATCTTTACTGTGCTAGCATTTCACCATCTCAATGCATCTTTACTGTGCTAGCATTTCACCATCTCACAATGCATCTTTACTGTGCTAGCATTTCACCATCTCACAGAGCATCTTTACTGTGTTAGCATTTCACCATCTCACAGAGCATCTTTACTGTGCTAGCATTTCACCATCTCACAGTGCATCTTTACTGCGCTAGCATTTCACCATCTCACAGTGCATCTTTACTGTGCTAGCATTTCACCATCTCACAGTGCATCTTTACTGTGCTAGCATTTCACCATCTCACAGTGCATCTTTACTGTGCTAGCATTTCACCATCTCACAGAGCATCTTTACTGTGCTAGCATTACACCATCTCACAGTGCATCTTTACTGTGCTAGCATTACACCATCTCACAGTGCATCTTTACTGTGCTAGCATTTCACCATCTCACAGTACATCTTTACTGTGCTAGCATTTCACCATCTCACAGTGCATCTTTACTGTGCTAGCATTTCACCATCTCACAGTGCATCTTTACTGCGCTAGCATTTCATGCCTAAGACATACTGGCACTCAATAAGAAACACATGAAGCGAAAAGATACGTAAAGAAACTTTCAAAACCATAATATAAACAAACGATAAAGAAAATGCTTTCATTGGATTATTTGTAATTTCAGTGTAAAGCCGGCGTAACAAAAAACAGTTACTGCTGTCGTGAAAGTCTATCTACGCAAGGCACGGTCATGTCAACAAACTCATAAGGAACGTTTGTGGTTTGCTAAGGGCACCGCCTTCTAGGACTGCGATTCAAAAGACAAATCACACAAAAGGGAAATTGAAGTGAAAATCATCATCATCATCATTCATCAACCCGCTTATTCCTGTTCAGGGTCACGGGGGGTGCTGGAGCCTATCCCAGCATGCATTGGGCGAGAGGCAGGAATACACCCTGGACAGGCCGCCAATCCATCGCAGAGCACTCACACCATTCACTCACTCATTAATTCATACCTATGGGCAATTTAGAGTCACCAATTAGCCTAACCTGCATGTTTTTGGACTGTGGGAGGAAACCGGAGTACCCGGAGGAAACCCACGCTGACACGGGGAGAACATGCAAACTCCACACAGAAAGGCCCTCGGCCGGGATTCGAACTCTGCACCTTCTTGCTGTGAGGCAACAGTGCTAACCACTGCACCACCGTGCCGCCCTTGAAGTGAAAATGGAATGGAAATAATGCAGTAATGCAAACAGTAGAAGTCATGGCTGCACAAAAGGCAGGGCATTGGTGTGAATAACTGCATGTGAGACATACTGCCACCGTAGAGAGATCCATTTTAAATATATTATACCTGCAGAACACCTGGCTTTTCAGAGCACTATCTGAAACACAGGCAATCACTCTCTATTACCTTTCATTAAGCATTATTAAGCAACCTGTCACAGCTGACAGGTCATCAATACAGTGATAGATGCAGGGTACAGAATTCAAATCTGTTGATGAGCACAAAGTTGGTAAAAAAAAAAAAAATACAATGGATTATAGCAGTCCACAACAGATAAATACGTTAGAATTAAAATGCAATTTTCATTAATCTTAGCGAAAAGCGGGTAAACACAGAATCTATAATAATGTTCTCCAAATGATGGCCTTGCAGTGACTGGACTGTTAATGCAAACCATCTCTCACCCTCCTGCACTTTGAGGTCGCTTCACGTCACGATCATGGTTTGACATCGTAGTACAGTGTAGCGTGGATCTCAGACACCAGAGTAGAGCTGCCATAATCTCACAAATGACAGTGACGTGACAGGAGTTAGGCGGACAGCAAGCACGTCTAATTTAGTACATGAGATCACTGTTATGACCAGGTACCTAAACCACCCAGCAGAGGTGAACAGGAACCCAAGGTGTGCTGTACACCTGGAATCGCTGCAAAACCAGTCTTAGCTAAACCTGAGTCTTACCTCATGTATCACTGTGGTTTCCTTTAAACACCCCCCACTTACATCATATTATTATTAAAATAATCGACAGCAAACATATATTACTGTTAAAAACAGACCAGCCACCGCGGGCTTGTCAACCCCCTTTTTTGTGTCAATTTCTGTGGCAATTTTAATTCGGTAGAGAACTCGGCACAACAGATTAAACGAGTGGAAATTGTGTCGGTCAGTAAACGCATTACACATACTACTTCCAACTTTTGCTACGTACTGCATTTCCATTTACGGAGTGCAATACTAAAAATATCCCAACCTTTCCCACTGGCATGCAGGTCTCACATGCTGAATTTGTGAAGCTGAAACTCCTGTAGCGGAGGGTGGGTGAAAACAAATAGAGCCGTAGAAATGGGAATTCCCAGTTCCTCACATTGCAGTGGCAGTCGGACAACAGAGTGGAATCCCAATAGACTGGACCTTCAGAAGTAAACCAGGGCCAAAAAAACGAATATAATCTATATAACCTGAGAAACATGCACAATGCAAACCACACAGGAAAGTATTTTGAGTATTTATATTTATAACTCATCATCTTATATCCCAAATCCAAATCCTCTCAGCGGAGAATTCACCTGTTAAGTGCAAATCTTCAGTTTGCACGCCGTAATGTAATCAGAAATCAATGCTTACCATGTGATCAACGAGCGTGACCTTTCACCTTTCAGTGACGGACCGAGATGAAGAGCGACTTTCCAACAGTCGCCCAACGGGCGTTAAATATGTCAGAACAAGCGCACAGGACAGAGACAGAAAGGCTTTCCTTCCTCTACGGCTCCGTCCTTTCCTTTGTGATCACTTGGGCCCTTGAAGTTAAAGCGTATAAAGTGAAAGATAAGTGTGAAATGTAGAAGCGTTGAGGATACTGACCCCCTTGACCGAGGTGTTGATTATTGGCCCGGTGAACGAGCTGTCATATAGAAAGCCCCAAAGGACAAAAGCCCCAAAGGACAAAAGCGTAATTATTGCTGCAGGGCGTTATTGCCCTTTAATGGGCGGATAATTAAAACTCCCTTTCATGGCGCCATCAGCTGTGTGGGAGAGGAAGGATAAGAATTAGCATGTTGTTGGTGCACACACCAAGGGGCCACTGGCCTTTTAGCACAGCTGGCTACGCATGCTGCAGAGGCAGCGAGGATGAGGAACCTGAGTGTACACAGCAGGGGCAGGGGCAGGGGCAGGGGGCAGGGGCAGGGGGCAGGGGCAGGGGCAGGGGGCAGAAAAAAAAGGTGCAGCTCAAAAAATTAGAATAACGTGAAAAAGTTCAATATTTTTTGTCACTCATTTCAGAAAGTGAAACTCATATATTATATAGATTCATTACACATAGAGTGAAATATTTCAAGCCTTTATTTCTTGTAATTTTGATGATTATGGCTTACAGCTAATTAAACCCAAATTCAGTGTCTCAGAAAATTAGAATATTGTGAAAAAGTTCAATGTTGGAAACTCATGGTGTCACACTCTAATCAGCTAATTAACTCAAAACACCTGCAAAGGTTTCCTGAGCCTTTAAATTGTCTCTCAGTCTGGTTCAGTAGGCTACACAATCATGGGGAAGACTGCTGACTTGGCAGATGTCCAGAAGACAGTCATTGACACCTTCCACAAGGAGGGTAAGCCACAAAAGGTCATTGCTAAAGAAGCTGGTTGTTCACAGAGTGCTGTATCCAAGCATATTCATAGAAAGTTGAGTGGAAGGAAAAAGTGTGGTAGGAAAAGGTGCACAAGCAACAGGGATAACCGCAGCCTTGAGAGGATTGTCAAGCAAAATCCATTCAAGAATTTGGGGGAGCTTCACAAGGAGTGGACTGAGGCTGGAGTCAGTGCATCAAGAGCCACCACGCACAGACGAATCCAGGACATAGGCTACAAATGTTGCATTCCTCGTGTCAAGCCACTCCTGAACCAGAGACAACGTCAAAAGCGTCTTACCTGGGCTAAAGAGAAAAGGAACTGGACTGTTGCTCAGTGGTCCAAAGTCCTCTTTTCAGATGAAAGTAAATTTTGCATTTCATTTGGAAATCAAGGTCCCAGAGTCTGGAGGAAGAGTGGAGAGGCACAGAATCCACGTTGCTTGAAGTCCAGTGTGAAGTTTCCATAGTCAGTGATGATTTGGGGTGCCATGTCCACTGTGTTTTCTGAAGTCCACAGTCAACGCAGCCATCTACCAGGAAATTTTAGAGCACTTCATGCTTCCTTCTGCTGACAAGCTTTATGGAGATGCTGATTTCATTTTCCAGCAGGACTTGGCACCTGCCCACACTGCCAAAAGTACCAAAAGCTGGTTCAATGACCATGGTATTACTGTGCTTGATTGGCCAGCAAACTCGCCTGACCTGAACCCCATAGAGAATCTATGGGGTATTGTCAAGAGGAAGATATGAGACCAGACCCAACAATGCAGACGACCTGAAGGCCGCTATCAAAGCAACCTGGGCTTCCATTACACCTCAGCAGTGCCACAGGCTGATCGCTTCCATGCCACGCCACATTGATGCAGTAATTCATGCAAAAGGAGCCCCAACCAAGTATTGAGTGCATAGAAATGAACATACTTTTCAGAAGGCTGTCATTTCTGTTTAAAATATCCTTTTTTATTGATCTTATGTAATATTCTAATTTTCTGAGACACTGAATTTGGGTTTTCATTAGCTGTAAGCCATAATCATCAAAATTACAAGAAATAAAGGCTTGAAATATTTCACTCTATGTGTAATGAATCTATATAATATATGAGTTTCACTTTCTGACATGAGTGACAAAAAATATTGAACTTTTTCACGATATTCTAATTTTTTGAGCTGCACCTGTATATGCACACATATATGCACCTTCTGTAATATATGCACACATACAGTATATGCACTTTCTGTAATATATGCACACATACATGCACCTTCTGTAATATATGCACACATACAGTATATGCACCTTCTGTAATATATGCACACATACATGCACCTTCTGTAATATATGCACACACAGTATATGCACCTTCTGTAATATATGCACACACAGTATATGCACCTTCTGTAATATATGCACACATACAGTATATGCGCCTTCTGTAATATATGCACACATACAGTATATGCACCTTCTGTAATATATGCACACATACAGTATATGCACCTTCTGTAATATATGCACACATACAGTATATGCACCTTCTGTAATATATGCACACATACAGTATATGCACCTTCTGTAATATATGCACACATACAGTATATGCACCTTCTGTAATATATGCACACATACAGTATATGCACCTTCTGTAATATATGCACACATACAGTATATGCACCTTCTGTAATATATGCACACATACAGTATATGCACCTTCTGTAATATATGCACACATACATGCACCTTCTGTAATATATGCACACACACATGCACCTTCTGTAATATATCCCCAAAGTAATGCCCAGAGTAATTAAGAGAGATAAAAGGTCAGTAGATTGAGTTAGGGTGAGGGTTAGGGTTGACAGAAACACAGACTGACGCAGGGAACACACAGTGGTTGATAACACAATCTGCGCTTCACCCACCTGCTGGTAGAGCGACACACACAAGCGTGCTGTAACCCCACTGGGGCTCTGAGGCAGAGCATGCAGACACGTGAGCAGGACAAAGCCTTATTGTGCCTTACTGCAGCTGGACTTCAGAGCAACGGTGGGGGAAGATTAAAGGAGCTCTTCCAGCGCAGTAAAAGCACACATAAATAAAGGACAAAAAAAGCAGAGGCGTTCGCACAAATCCCAGTGCCTGCACCCCTGGGTCCGGTCTGGCTTCATCGGCTGTGTACAGAATTAAAAAGGGTACATTATTCTGGCCAGAAAGGATGCTGCAGCATTATAGCATGTGATATGAAACAGCCGTAAGCAGATATACACCTATTCGCTGAATCTGTGGATTGATTTATTCATGACACTGTATAAGTTAGCAGATGTACTGCTAGTGCTATGGGAGCGGCAGTAGAAGCTGATATGTGAATACCAAACAGAACTCTGAGCCTTCAAAGTTCTAAAACAAGGCAAAGAAGGAAATGCTGACGTCATGTGACCATGCCCTAATGACATCACCGACTCCTGGGCTGAGGAACTGAGCCACTGACTGAAACCTAAACCTTCTGAATACAAAGTGAATAGGTTTGTCCCACACTCTTGTAACTTATTATTGAAGTAGGTACCAGCCAAAGAAGTAGCTACCGGCCACTCTGCTAGCGAAAATGGCTATCACTTTGTCTTATTATGGAAGTGAAACTTAGAGTATCACCAAGAGCGAGAATCACAATCAGTCTGGCGATGTCAAAATTGTCAGCTTTATGGCTTTCACTCCAGCAGTGGTGGCGAGCAAGTAGCCTGGATGTTATAGTCGTTTTAGTTGTTTTTTTGAAAATGTGTTTGTTGTTTATTTGTTGGACATCATTTCAAATTACCAATTTTATAAATTATTTAAAAATGTGACAACCCCTCTCTTTGGTGTTTTGAACGTCTAGCTGCCTGAATATAGAAAAAAATAATAATTCAGTCCATTGACTCCCATTATATTTTTTCCGAAAAGTGGCACCAGACGTTCGTCACCAAAGTAGGTGGGACTACGGAGCTCTATAAGGCCTTCAAAAGCAACGTGATGCTCACGCACAGTGCAAGAAGAAAAAAAGAACACAGGTTAGGAAGCCAAGCGCATTGCAGGTTCAGCTCCCAGCCGCGGCACGGCCGCCGTACCCTGGAGACAGGAACTCAACCTGCATTGCTTCAGTAAAAATATAAAGCTGTAAAAATAGATTGGCATCTAAAAATGTCATCTGTTTATGTTGCCACAGATAAGAGTGCCTGCTAAATGTAATACTTTACTGTGGGGGGGGGGGGGGGGGGGGTTAGAATGTCCAATCGCAAGTCATAAATCACCTTTCAATATATCATATATTTTACCCAGCCATGAGACGGAATTAAGAGCACAGAACAGATGTTCTATAGGCGAGTCTGAACAGAAAGCACATGTAACATATCGTCACCTTCTTAAAATAATCGCCTAAGTCATTTTTTGAGGAACATGAGATTTTTGCTTAAATCAGCTCTTCATGATGCTGGCCACCTCTGGTAAAGTTGCCTAGATCCTTAATTGAAAGGATCATGCTGTTTTACCCCGGTAATGTAATCGCCTAAGTCAAGAGTGCTCTTAGGCTGTTTGTATGTTTGCCTAAGTCACAATAAATTTTGACTTAGGCATTTTTACAAGTTATTAATATGGCGGCTGCTTCAAGATGCACAAAGAAAATCAACATAAATTAAGTCATTTCCATGATTCTGGACTCGTCCCCGAATGGTAAGTGATAATATTTACTACAATATTTGGCTAGGCTATAAATGTTGTGTAGTTATTTAGTCTTTAATCCTCTTATGTTACATAATTGACAGACAGCGTTATTTGTAAGTCAATAGTCATCTATTGATATACCCTTTTTGTGTGAAATGATTAACAAATATCATATATTCTGTATTTGGTTCAGTTTATTCTGTTTTCTGAAAAACTTGAAAATATGACTTAGGCGATTATTTTAAGAAGGTGACGATATGTAACATGGCTCCCGATGCAAGCAAACTCAGAATGCACTGGAATATTCCAAGCTATTACACTGTAGACCTGGTGCCTCTGTTGAAGAATATTTTGTCGTTTTACGAGACGGCAGTGACTCACACTTTTAATTACATCCAGAGCACGGAGTTCACATTATCGACACCACTTCTCCCTTCTTTATGTTTTGAGGGCAGTGGTGAACATTTTGTCCATGTCTGTAGTACGTCATCTCACGAAAAAAAAGATGTCAAGTCATTGTCTACAATACCTGACACGTAGCATCTAATACCATACATTTTATCCTGCACTATTTCCAACGAAAGGTGAGAAATTTGATCTGCACCAGACAGAGAAGTACAAAATGAATTCATCTAAAATAAAAAAAATTATATAAATAAAAATGGCCAAAAAAAACTCACACTATAAAATGTTCAAATGACATCCTAATCTATAAAAAAATAGTAGTTATTCTACAGGTCTATTTTACAGCAGGCCATTCCTGCCTTGGGTTACAGTTAAGTCATACAAGCCTGCTTATGGTCACGTTGAAGGTTTGTCAGGACAGTGTCTGACAGATTTACCAGGGTCCACCAGGAGGGGGCGCTAAAGAGGGGTCTTATCAAAAGAACTGCCGCCAACATTAGTCATCAGGACGCAAACAGCTACAATGGGCCACAACTCCACAGGTGAGGTTGTGCTTATTGTCTAATGCCAAAAATTGGTGCACACATAACTCAATGGGTCCTGGCCGAATGAAACAGCCCTTTATGGAGAGGTCTTTTGTAGCACAGCATTTAGCACCAATTAAATGGTCCCTTTCCCTCTCCCATGGGAGTGGATAAGCCCATAACTGTGCAATCCAGTTGTGGTGTAATTCAGCTCAGCTGGTCATGCAAAAGGAGAACGCTGAATCTAATGGTTTTATATCTCAGATAAGTACAGCACCAATCACACATTATACTGCAGAGACATGCCAGACAGAGATGGAGTGTCATATATTACGTCGAGTTTTCTAAACACTCAAAAAATAAAAAAATAAAGCAAACCTCGTATAGAAAGCCTCTTAAGAAACTGTCATTTAAAGAGGACATGAAGCGCTCGGTAAAGTGGCTCTGGTTCGTTAGCTTTTTACCTTAAATTAGATATGACCGTGCGTGCAAATCTCAAATCGACCCATATTTGCTGGAAAAAGGAGTTAACGTTCACTTTTTTTCCCCACGAGGGCGCAGCCACTTTGGACCAACTGCAGTCGTGACATCACAAGGTTGGTTGGTCTTGGCTGCTCAATGTATAGAGTACGTCAGACGTGGGCGGAGTCTGGTTTCGGAAGTAAATTCCCTATGACAGATAGAACGGGCTTCGGAGACTATCGACTATTACTTGAAATTTGATTTATAGAATGAGCAGAAACGTTCCTGGATTAGCCTGTGTGGTATAAAGATATAGCCCATATATCGCATGTTCCAATTTAAATTTTTTAAAGTAATGGATTAATGATTGTAGTTTGACTTTAACAGACTAGATATCAGATCATATCAGCAACGCACAGGTGGTTCTCGACCAATAAAATATCTTTGTCTGTCTGGACATTTTTGGCAGAATGGCAGTACTGCCGCTGAAGACGAGCGAACGTTAGCTTGCCCGCCCGACAAGGTCAGAAACTACGCCACGGTTAACCGCATAAAGCAATTCTAGCTTTTAGCTCTTCAAGCTAGCTAGCTAACGTTAGAAAAAAAGTGTTTCAAAACGGAACTGTGTGCTACTGCTGGCTAACGTTATATGACAACGTCTGGAGACAACGCTGCTCGTCCAGAGGGAATTATGGGACGTTGAGTTTTTAAACAGTGCCAGCGCTGGTATTTTCACAAAAAAATACTAAAACGTAAAATATACTCGAAGCTGGTCCAGAAAAGCAACATATCTTGCAAACGGGCGTTATATTGAACAATCCGGAAAATTGATGGAAAGACATAATCACTAGAAATGGTTTAAAAGTAAGTTTTAGTTAATGTCTACGCTCTAAATAAATGGGGAATTTACCTCCGAAACCAGTGTGACGTCGTCATTTGTGTACTGTATTGAGTTTTAAATTAAGTTTTGTTCGGCAATACTCATTTGAGCATCTCGGGGCAATACAAAAGAACCGTTTTTTTGTTTTATTTTTTCCTCACGATGCATCGTTGAGCTCACTGAAAGTCAGCTATTATTAGCCCACAGTAATACACTGAGCAGGCGAGACCAACCAACCTAGTCAAATACGGGGCAAATTGAGATTTGAACGCACGGTCATATCTAATTTAAGATAAAAAGTGAACGAAACAGAGCCACTTTGCTGAGTGCTTCATGTCCCCTTAAAGAGTATACAAACTCCTATAAAGTGATGGGAGTAACGGACTACAAGCCCCATGTAACACGGTGGCATCAGAGACGCGTTTCGTCCACACATTTCACTTCAGGAAGCAACGTGACGGTTATTGTAGCAGCACTGCTTTGAAGTACCGTACAGTAAGGGTCACGGCATGAGGATATTTCAGTTAAATTCAGAACGTCAAGAATAAGTCTCAGATTTGCAGGCCATGTGATATTCTGACATTATTGGACTATTTTTGCAAAAAAATAACTTCAAAAGCATAACTTAATCTCGTGAGCATTATACAGTTTTTATTCAGGGGGGGAAGCTAATCAGACCCCACGCTGAGATGAGTGAAATGATTTCTCTGGAGGAGCCAGGAACATAATCCAAAGTACAAGCTGGCTGAAATGTAGGTCACGGCCCGGTGCTTTTGAACGAACGTTTGCAGTAAACTGCGTTGACACCCCCCTGAGTCCCGGGCTGGGGCTATTAGATAGAGAGGGGAGGGCTGGAGACCAGCCGTTTATCTCCGCGGCGCACAAGAGGAACGCCTCAGAGACAACGGCCTCCTTTGTGCTGGCCTTCACTCGCAGCGGGAGAGAGCTCTGCTGGGGAGGCCAGCTGTCTCTCATGGCTACCGCAGGCACAGGGGACCTGGTGCGTGGGGGCGCGGTCGGGGGGCGGGGAGTCAAGGGAGCACGGGCGCGCGGGGGCGGGGTGGAGGGGAGGGCGGGGGGCAGGGGGGGGGGTACAGCGCCTCCTCACCGTTATTGAGCAATCCTCCTGGGGTCGTGTGGAAAAACACTGGCAGCACGGGTGAATAAATGGGACGATCAAATCAGCCATAAAAAAGACACCTGTGTCGTTTTTTTGACACCTGTGCGCTGAGGGGGACATTTGTCAGCGCCTGTCACCTGGAATGGGAAAGATCTCAGGTAAATGTGAAGGCACCATCACTAAAACAGTATCAAAGGTTGCCGTGAAATAATATGGGCAAAACCAGCGTGAGCAGCACGGTGACATGAAACCTATGGTAAATTAAGATATCATGCCGGCGGCCTGGTGTATTAGCTATGCAACAGAACTGGGAACCTGCTACAAAATTCACACATTGTACATTGATACAAAAAGTTCGTAAAAATCAACATGCTTCAAAAAATATCATGCTGCATGAATGGCTAAAATGTAGACAAAAAAAAGCGAAGCAAGTAACACAGGATAAAGAGCTCTCTTTAGCAAATAAACTATATGAGGTAATACACTGCAGTAATATGGACATGGACACTGTATCACAAGATCTCACTTTGCTCACAGCAGTGCCAGCACCATACTCAGCAGGAGCAGCTCAGTGCATGTTCCTGGATTATTACTAATACTAATGAATGTAATTTACAAGAAAATGTTCCCTTGTTCCCACCTGAGGCTCAAACTCAAGCCCAAGCACTGTACGGTCAAACTACTGGACGTTATGCAGGGATAATGTTGTTTTACTGTAAACGCCTTGTACAAACTGCGACGGATGCCCAGTTTCATTCCTCGTGCTGATTGGCTGCCGATATTTGCTGTCAGATGATCCTTGCCTGACACCGTTCTGTAGGTCACACAGATAGCGCCGCTGGCTGAACAAAAAGAAAGGTCACCCACGGCACGCACGCACGCATCCTCGCGCGCGCAGCCTCACGCACGCAGCCTCACGCACGCACGCAGCCTCGCGCACGCACGCAGCCTCGCGCACGCACGCAGCCTCACGCACGCAGCCTCACGCACGCAGCCTCACGCACGCACACACGCAGCCTCACGGTTTCTGAAGAGAAGGGGAAGGTTTTGAGGGGAAGGTCTGTACAGGAGGGATGCGAATGGGACAGATTTAAAATGGTGGAATAAAACAAAAGTAACAGATGGAGCAGGGAGAGCTACATCTGGAGGGATGTGACACTGAAGAGAGAAAGTAGTTCAGCCGCACCGCTGCTGTTCCCATTTCTGTCCTGAAACAACCCCAGCCCCCTCCCCCCACCCCCATACCCCACCCCCCACCCCCATACCCCACCCCCATACCCCACCCCCCACCCACCGCCCGCCCGCCACGCGTCCCCCCAGTCTGTCTGCATTCGCATCGAGTCGGCTGTCACACGCTTTTCTGAGCTCCCTGTGGAGGACAGACACCACCGCGGTCCTGCGACGGTGCGGTCCCTGCCCAATATCCAGCTGAGCCGAAGGGAAGCTAACGAGCGGAGAACAGCAACCGCACTTCCCAGGCTGCCCCAGAACCGCCCCAGACTGTCAGCTCCGCGGGACAGCCGGCCTCTCGTTCACCAGACCCTGCCATGCGACCTGTCTCCCTAAGTCTCGAGGAGATTGTGACACCTTAACTGACCCCACCAAGTGACGGTGAAAACATTCCCATTGAGAAAAGAGGCAGCTGCAGCGTCACAACAGCGTGTGCAAGCTTGCAGGAGAGGCTCTGTGTCTGAGACGCTGCTGTTGGGAGGCAGAGGGATGAGCTTGTGTGTCTGAGACGCTGCTGTTGGGAGGCAGGGGGACGAGCTTGCAGGAGAGCTTGTGTGTCTGAGACGCTGCTGTGGGGAGGCAGGGGGACGAGCTTGCAGGAGAGCTTGTGTGTCTGAGACGCTGCTGTGGGGAGGCAGGGGGACGAGCTTGCAGGAGAGCTTGTGTGTCTGAGACGCTGCTGTGGGGAGGCAGGGGGACGAGCTTGCAGGAGAGGCTTTGCGTCTGAGACGCTGCTGTTGGGAGGCAGGGGGATGAGCTTGTGCGTCTGAGACGCTGCTGTGGGGAGGCAGGGGGACGAGCTTGTGTGTCTGAGACGCTACTGTTGGGAGGCAGGGGGACGAGCTTGCAGGAGAGCTTGTGTGTCTGAGACGCTGCTGTGGGGAGGCAGGGGGACGGTGTCTGCTTCCCACTGGCACAATGGGTGACTCAGCACAGTCACGGCCCGTCTAGAGTGCGTTTCTCCTGAACGCAGCGCTGTTTATGCTGCCTAGAGTGTGTTTCTCCTGAACGCAGCGCTGTGGTGCTGCCTGGAGTGCGTTTCTCCTGAACGCAGCGCTGTGGTGCTGCCTGGAGTGTGTTTCTCCTGAACACAGCGCTGTGGTGCTGCCTGGAGTGTGTTTCTCCTGAACGCAGTGCTGTTTATGCTGCCTGGAGTGTGTTTCTCCTGAACACAGCGCTGTGGTGCTGCCTGGAGTGTGTTTCTCCTGAACGCAGTGCTGTTTATGCTGCCTAGAGTGCGTTTCTCCTGAACACAGCGCTGTTTATGCTGCCTGGAGTGTGTTTCTCCTGAACGCAGTGCTGTTTATGCTGCCTGGAGTGTGTTTCTCCTGAACACAGCGCTGTGGTGCTGCCTGGAGTGTGTTTCTCCTGAACGCAGTGCTGTTTATGCTGCCTGGAGTGCGTTTCTCCTGAACGCAGCGCTGTGGTGCTGCCTGGAGTGTGTTTCTCCTGAACGCAGCGCTGTGGTGCTGCCTGGAGTGTGTTTCTCCTGAACGCAGCGCTGTTTATGCTGCCTAGAGTGCGTTTCTCCTGAACACAGCGCTGTTTATGCTGCCTAGAGTGCGTTTCTCCTGAACGCAGCGCTGTGGTGCTGCCTAGAGTGTGTTTCTCCTGAACGCAGCGCTGTTTATGCTGCCTAGAGTGTGTTTCTCCTGAACACAGCGCTGTGCTGCTGCCTGGAGTGTGTTTCTCCTGAACGCAGCGCTGTTTATGCTGCCTAGAGTGCGTTTCTCCTGAACACAGCGCTGTGGTGCTGCCTGGAGTGTGTTTCTCCTGAACGCAGTGCTGTTTATGCTGCCTGGAGTGTGTTTCTCCTGAACACAGCGCTGTGGTGCTGCCTGGAGTGTGTTTCTCCTGAACACAGTGCTGTTTATGCTGCCTGGAGTGTGTTTCTCCTGAACACAGCGCTGTGGTGCTGCCTGGAGTGTGTTTCTCCTGAACGCAGCGCTGTTTATGCTGCCTAGAGTGCGTTTCTCCTGAACACAGCGCTGTGCTGCTGCCTGGAGTGTGTTTCTCCTGAACACAGCGCTGTGCTGCTGCCTGGAGTGTGTTTCTCCTGAACGCAGCGCTGTGCTGCTGCCTGGAGTTCGTTTCTCCTGAACAAAGCGCTGTGGTGCTGCCTGGAGTGTGTTTATCCTGATTCAGGCCCTGCCATATCAGACCCGTGCAAATGGGCAGATCTGGCGGACATGAGGGAGGGGCCTGGAGAAGACAGGTCACAGAACCTCGCGATCCATGAAACGCACGTCATACCGCCTGTCTGTCATCACTTATGTTTTAAATACGTTTAAAAAGACCAAGTACTACAGAGTGTATGAGATGAACATTTGGACATTCCCAAACATTTATAAACTTTACAAGGTGATACATTTTGCTTGGGTTCAGTCTCAAACAAACCCCCCCCCCCACTGAGACCGTACCATTTATTCTGCACTCCCATTGTAAAGTCACGTCAAAGGAGAACTGTAAAACATCCTACAGATAATTCAGGCTGGCAATAATCCTTCCCCTGCCCCCTGCCCCCTTAACTTGGAGTGCAGTCACACGTCCGTGATACACCCCATCCAGAGGGCTGCAGGTGGGGGGCCCGTCAGCGCTCTCATAGGCTCATCATTCAGCCAGCTTCTGTAAACACTGATGAAATTCCATTCAATTTTCGTCTTATTTTCAGATGTATTTTCCAACATCTAATCTTTCATGAAAGTAAACAAAAAAACGAAACAAACGGCAGTTGAGCTGTTTTACTTGAACCGCCACCTATTTGAGAAGCTACCCCCAAGCCAATCTTCCTCCGCGCACGGCGCGGCTGTCCGATCCCGTTAAAATCTGACAAGCAGAACAGACGTCAAGAGGTTGTAAAGATTTCCTGTTTGCTCGCACTGTGAAGGACATTTACCCAGACAGAGCACTACATCAAATGTAATTCCATCAGTGCTCCAATATAATTGGCACAGCTTTGCAAAGCCAGACAGAACATGCGCTACTTTCCTATTTGTGTACGATGCCAAAGAAAGAAAACTTGTCACACAAACTTGGAATATACATTAAATAATTTTCATTAAACTCAATAATGTTTGACGGTTTTTAAATGCAGCTTTTCTATAAAGACTCAATGGGCGTAGAAGTCAGAGCAGAGGAGCAGGCAGGCAAGGACTGAAGAGGGGATTAAAAAACAGAAAGAGAGAGAGAGAGAGCACGGGAGGAAGAAAGGTAGCGGGCAGGAGGGAGGGAGAACGAGCGGGAACATCAAAGAGAGTGTGAAAGAGCGAGCAAGAGAGAGAGAGAGTGTGAGAGAGAGCAAGAGAGAGAGAGAGTGTGAGAGAGAGCGAGAGAGAGAGAGAGCAAGAGAGAGAGAGAGTGTGAGAGAGAGCAAGAGCGAGAGAGTGTGTGCGACAGAGAGAGAAAATGTGAGAGAGAGAGTGTGAGAGCGAGAGAGGGAGAAAGAGAGAGAGAGAGGGAGAGAAGCTGTGCAGTTGATCACCGCCCCTCTGCTCCAACCGGTGGCCTGTAATTGGTTTGCTTTGCCTGTGACTGGCTGGCTTACCTTTTCTGCTGCAGCACTCCGTCCAGAGCTTCCTGCTTGTCTCTCAGCAGCCGCTGGAGGTGGCCGATTTCTCTCTGGTAGGAGGCAGCCTTCCCAGCAAAGTCGTCCTGCTGTTCCTGCAGCCGGTAGTCCATCGCCCCCAGCTTGCTCGCCGCCTGCTTTTTGTACACCTGTCAGAGCGGGACGGGGAGACACAAACGGGGACCATGGCTCAGACAGGGCACGGACTCGGCCCCTGAACACTGAGCCCGGCGGCTGGAATACTACTGGGGGGGACTCTGGATTACCCGCGTTCAGGCACCGCAAGGCAAGAGCCCCAATGCTTTCAAACTCTCTAAAGTGTGTCTGTGTGTGCGCGTGCGAGCGGGCGGATGTGTGTGCGCCTCAATGGGTTGGAAAAAAGTAGAGTGGATGTGAGCTTCTGTATAGGGGCATCCGTGTGCAGTGAGAATCAGAACTGTTTAAGTTGTACATGCTCAAAAATGGGACTGAGATATCTAAAAGCTATACAGTTAAGCTATCATTACATTTCTAAGATTGTTGTTGTTTTTTTAGTGCAGAGAGTGTATATCTGGTGCACAGTGTTTGGTGCACTGTGCTGTGGGGATGCATTAGACTTCAGGACAGAATGCTGGAATGCCCAGATTAAATGGAAAATCCTTGTCTGGCAACTTCCAGTAATTACAGGCTGACAGTATCACAGTTTCCCTGCTGCGGTGTTTTTTCAATGCGGTACAGAATGACATGCACCGTTAAAAAAAAAAAATCACACACTTTCCTGAGATATCTGCAGCGAAAACAGGCAAGAAATTCAGCTCAAGACAACAGGCAACGCGCCTTATTTCACCATCTTTAAGACGGCAGATATTGTCTGGGATAAAGAGAGCAGACATTAGAAGAACGGGACATATTTACATATGCTAATTGGCACGGACAGGGTCTGGGCTTGTTGACCTGCAGCAGAAAAGCTAACGGGCACTGGGGAAAGGATGCGGTCCCTGTGTGAAAAGCAGCCTGTTGATGAGGCTCCTGCCCTTCCCTCGCTGCTTTCCATAGTGGTGCTCAACTGGAATTAGAGACAAAGAAAGCTCCCGTTTCAGCATTTAATAATCCCCACCCCTGGCGTGGGACAGCGCTTGAACCGCAAGCAGATCTGTTTGTGGTGGTGGAGGGGGGGTGGGTGGGCAGCGGCTAACGGCGGTGATCGATTGTTGTAAACGAGCGGTGGCTGTGAAAGGCATCTACACTTCGGAGCTCCGAGGACAAGCGGAGGATTTAACCATCTCTTTGTTACCAGCCATAATCGGGGGGGATTTTCTGCATGTAATCGAGGCGGCGAGGAGCGCGCTTTAGAACCCTGCGTTTGACTAGGGCCCTCCTGAGGCAGCGGATGGCGGGTCGGACTTAAAGCGGAACGCAGAGCCGCACGTGTGCCGTTTCTGGATATTAGGCGGCACGTCTTCCTTTATTTATTGATTGATTGAGGAACGGTGCCGGACCATCGCGAGAGAGAGCGCGCGCTCCTTCTCTGTGTGGCAAACAAGAGGCTGGGTAAAACGAGCCTCTCCCACTGACACCGACCGGCTCTGTAGGCTGTGAGAGCAGCTTGTCGATATCTGTGCTCGCTGGCCTGTCAATAACACAGCCATGAGAGAGGCTCGCTGTCCTGGGGGATCGGCGTGTGTGTGCGAGCTCTGCGTGTGTGCGCAGGCTCTGCGTGTGTGTGCGTGCTCTTCAAAGAAACAGGTTAACACAGGGCTTTTAACATCGTCTCCAGACATGGGCAAACTGTAATCACGTAACTGTGTGTGTGTGTGTGTGTCTTCAGAGAGAAACAACTTAACACAGGGCTTTTAACATCGTCTCCAGACATGGGCAAACTGTAATCACATAACTAACTGTGTGTGTGTGTGTGTGTGTCTTCAGAGAGAAACAACTTAACACAGGGCTTTTAACATCGTCTCCAGACATGGGCAAACTGTAATCACGTAACTAACTGCGTGTGTGTGTGTGTGTGTGTGTGCTCTTCAGAAAAAGTAATTAACACAGCGATTTTAACATCGTCTCCAGACACTGGGAAACTGTAATCACGCAACTAAACAATTCTATTTTACAACCTTGTATTGAATAAAAAATTCCCTCTTATTATAGGAATGGGTGCAGTGTCATAAGAGGTCCGTACGGCTAAACCTTTTATTAAATGATGTGCAGTGTCAAACCAATTTGGCCTGTTTATTTTTGGACGTACATTTAAAGACAAATCATCTTTTTGAGATCAAATTAATCCCACCTGCAGTGAAAATTCTGAAAGTGTCCGTCTGTCCGTCTGTCCGTCAGCATGTTGACACAGAAGGAATGTTATTGCCTCAGGTGAAATTGGCCACATGCCTTTCTCGATTTGAGCATGACCACAAAACTGCCATTTTCCTCTGGATATACCCATTTCAAGTCTTGTAAAATCTTTGACATCCTTATTCATTTCCAGAATAGAACACCTAATGCAGCAGATTAGAGTGGCACATTACCGTCGAGAGCAGCGGTCCCCAACCCTGTTCCTGGAGATCTGCCGTCCTGTAGGCTTTCACTCCAACCTTAACAATGCACGCCACGTTCAACAGCTAGAGATCTTGTTGAGCTGCTAATTAGTAGAATCAGGCGTGCTAAATTAGGGTTGGAGTGAAAGCCTACAGGACGGTAGATCTCCAGGAACAGGGTTGGGGACCACTGGTCTAGAGTCGAGTGGCAGCTGCTGTACTTAACTTTGATCAGAAGATATGATACACGATGAAGAAACACAAATAAAGTGAATGTGATTTGGCAGAAACAGTCGGCCTAAAGGAAATGAGTAGCAGCCATTTTTAGCAGTCTTTCTCCCTTTTTATAACATTGATTGATTTTCTCCTAGAATTGAAATTTAAAAAAGAGAAAGTGAAAACTCAAAATGCTGGGCAGCTATTGCTGGTGAATAATTTTTTTTAAAACCACGTTGGAACAGTGTGAGTGGCACTTGGATGTCGAACGCCTGAAAGGGGCGAACGGCGGGCTGCCATTGCGCTCGGTGTCGTTGAAACAGAACGACAGCGCTGGATAAGCTGAGGGATAGTGCAGTGAATCGTCTCCTAGAGCTGTGACTCATAAACTCTTTGAAGGTACCCAGATTAAAAAAGGCCTCAGTGCTGCCGACCAATAGCGAGGACAAAAGCAACCTCGCAACAGGAGGCCGAGCGTGAGCGTGCGGTCAGGTCTCAACCCCTCTGAGAGTGAGCGTGCGGTCAGGTCTCAACCCCTCCGAGAGTGAGAGTGCCGCCTCACTCACGCATCACGATGCCCCAAAAGGCCCGGATGGATGTTTGACTGAAGCTGCGTGATTTAGATGTCACTGAGCCATCGTGGAGGAGTAGCTATTCTCCTTTACAGCAAACAACAGAGACAAAGGTGATGTGGGTGAGCACTCCCTTCATCTACATTATTTTATTACGGGATGTGCAATTCGCCAAACGCAGCAATCGTCAATTAATTATTGTCACCCAATATTGGTTTTGGGAGCTGTTTTATATGGTCCTGATGATCCATCAACAAAGACGCTGCCAATTCCCAAAAAAATGGCGGTAGCCTAAAGGACATTTTCACCAGTGAAAAACAAACACATAATAATTAGAAGCTGAAGGACACTTGCTGTTGCCCTTAATGATCCCATTCCTGATCATAGCAGACAGAGCAGAAGCTCTGGCAGCACGAGGCCCTGAGCGCGAGGCAGGAGGCGAGCAGCGTTGGGAAGTCTTGCAGAACTAACGCGTGACGAGGCAGAGTGGACATCTCCAGGACAGCGTGCTGGCCCAAGAGACACAAGAGTGGAGCTGTCACGCCCCGTTAGCATGGCCTTCAGAAGCCCTTTATCCACGTAGTCAGCGTCGCGCCCTGCGCCTGACTGCAAGGGGACGGCGTACACGCCCTGCATCTCCACACATTCACAGCTCACTCGCACCACACCCTGCGCCTGACTGCAAGGGGACGGCGTACACGCCCTGCATCTCCACACATTCACAGCTAACACTAGCACCACACCCTGCGCCTGACTGCAAGAGGACAGTGTACACGCCCTGCATCTCCACACATTCACAGCTAACACTAGCACCACACCCTGCGCCTGACTGCAAGAGGACAGTGTACACGCCCTGCATCTCCACACATTCACAGCTAACACTAGCACCACACCCTGCGCCTGACTGCAAGGGGACAGTGTACACGCCCTGCATCTCCACACACTCACAGCTAACACTAGCACCACACCCTGCACCTGACTGCAAGGGGACGGCGTACACGCCCTGCATCTCCACACATTCACAGCTCACTCGCACCACACCCTGCGCCTGACTGCAAGGGGACGGCGTACACGCCCTGCATCTCCACACATTCACAGCTAACACTAGCACCACACCCTGCGCCTGACTGCAAGAGGACAGTGTACACGCCCTGCATCTCCACACATTCACAGCTAACACTAGCACCACACCCTGGGCCTGACTGCAAGGGGACAGTGTACACGCCCTGCATCTCCACACATTCACAGCTAACACTAGCACCACACCCTGCGCCTGACTGCAAGGGGACAGTGTACACGCCCTGCATCTCCACACATTCACAGCTAACACTAGCACCACACCCTGCGCCTGACTGCAAGGGGACAGTGTACACGCCCTGCATCTCCACACATTCACAGCTAACACTAGCACCACACCCTGCGCCTGACTGCAAGGGGACCGTGTACACGCCCTTCATCTCCACACACTCACAGCTAACACTAGCACCACACCCTGCACCTGACTGCAAGAGGACAGTGTACACGCCCTGCATCTCCACACACTCACAGCTAACACTAGCACCACACCCTGCGCCTGACTGCAAGGGGACAGTGTACACGCCCTGCATCTCCACACATTCACAGCTAACACTAGCACCACACCCTGCGCCTGACTGCAAGGGGACAGTGTACACGCCCTGCATCTCCACACACTCACAGCTAACACTAGCACCACACCCTGCGCCTGACTGCAAGAGGACAGTGTACACGCTCTGCATCTCCACACATTCACAGCTAACACTAGCACCACACCCTGCGCCTGACTGCAAGGGGACCGTGTACACGCCCTGCATCTCCACACATTCACAGCTCACTAGCACCACACCCTGCGCCTGACTGCAAGGGGACAGTGTACACGCCCTGCATCTCCACACATTCACAGCTCACTCGCACCACACCCTGCGCCTGACTGCAAGAGGACAGTGTACACGCCCTGCATCTCCACACACTCACAGCTCACCCGCACCACACCCTGCGCCTGACTGCAAGGGGACAGTGTACACGCCCTGCATCTCCACACACTCACAGCTAACACTAGCACCACACCCTGCACCTGACTGCAAGGGGACGGCGTACACGCCCTGCATCTCCACACATTCACAGCTCACTCGCACCACACCCTGCGCCTGACTGCAAGGGGACGGCGTACACGCCCTGCATCTCCACACATTCACAGCTAACACTAGCACCACACCCTGCGCCTGACTGCAAGAGGACAGTGTACACGCCCTGCATCTCCACACATTCACAGCTAACACTAGCACCACACCCTGCGCCTGACTGCAAGAGGACAGTGTACACGCCCTGCATCTCCACACATTCACAGCTAACACTAGCACCACACCCTGCGCCTGACTGCAAGGGGACAGTGTACACGCCCTGCATCTCCACACATTCACAGCTAACACTAGCACCACACCCTGCGCCTGACTGCAAGGGGACAGTGTACACGCCCTGCATCTCCACACATTCACAGCTAACACTAGCACCACACCCTGCGCCTGACTGCAAGGGGACCGTGTACACGCCCTGCATCTCCACACACTCACAGCTAACACTAGCACCACACCCTGCACCTGACTGCAAGAGGACAGTGTACACGCCCTGCATCTCCACACACTCACAGCTAACACTAGCACCACACCCTGCGCCTGACTGCAAGGGGACAGTGTACACGCCCTGCATCTCCACACATTCACAGCTAACACTAGCACCACACCCTGCGCCTGACTGCAAGGGGACAGTGTACACGCCCTGCATCTCCACACACTCACAGCTAACACTAGCACCACACCCTGCGCCTGACTGCAAGAGGACAGTGTACACGCCCTGCATCTCCACACATTCACAGCTAACACTAGCACCACACCCTGCGCCTGACTGCAAGGGGACCGTGTACACGCCCTGCATCTCCACACATTCACAGCTCACTAGCACCACACCCTGCGCCTGACTGCAAGGGGACAGTGTACACGCCCTGCATCTCCACACATTCACAGCTCACTCGCACCACACCCTGCGCCTGACTGCAAGAGGACAGTGTACACGCCCTGCATCTCCACACACTCACAGCTCACCCGCACCACACCCTGCGCCTGACTGCAAGAGGACAGTGTACACGCCCTGCATCTCCACACATTCACAGCTCACTCGCACCACACCCTGCGCCTGACTGCAAGAGGACAGTGTACACGCCCTGCATCTCCACACATTCACAGCTCACCCGCACCACACCCTGCGCCTGACTGCAAGAGGACAGTGTACACGCCCTGCATCTCCACACATTCACAGCTCACTCGCACCACACCCTGCGCCTGACTGCAAGAGGACAGTGTACACGCCCTGCATCTCCACACATTCACAGCTCACCCGCACTTTTCCCACATCCAGTTCAGCTCCTAAAAACACGATTGAATCCGAAGGAATTTGTCATTTTTAGTTCAATTTGTCTTATAGTTGAATTGCTATCGCAAGAAAATCAAGATAATATTTTCTGTAACAGTTACGGCTGCATTTTTACAAAAGACCCTTTCAATCAAATAGCAAGCCTTTATGCATCGCATAAGCAATGACCCAGCCACTGTGGTCAATGATACTCATTCCTGGTCCAGGTGTGGTCAATTAACTGCGCTTTAATTGATCAGTACTGAGTAACACCAAAAACCAGCAGACCCTGCGGCCCTCCAGAACCAGGAACGAGCATCACCGCACGATGGTGTATCACTAAAAGACCATTCCACTTAGCTTAGTTTACAAATTAGATCATTGTTTGTTAAAGAATGCTAATATGCATCTACCATTTGTGAGATAGTGGCCATCATTTGTATTCAGATCTCTTTTCCAATTGAATTGGCAGAGTCCTGCTTTATAGTATTGGTCCAATCAATTTGTTCACTTCAGCTGAATTATAATATCCATTGTCCTGGGCCTATACACCTCCCACTATAATTGAGTCACAGTAGGTGAACGCACCGCTTCTGTAGTTTATCAGTACTCTTGTTTCAGGAAGATGAAAGATTACAGAAGGTTGATATGAAAATGAAAATGATACGCTCAGTGAAGCAGTTCACACATCAAGAGATTACGGCCCTTTTAAATCATCGCTGACAGTCTGATGTTTTCTGGTTGGAATGCATGTTAAAGTGATACTGCAATCGCTATTCTAAGCCCTTTTTTACAGCTTCAATTTGAACTTGGAGCCATGGGTAGGTCTGGTTATCTGACGACGATGCCACAAGGTCATATTATGAATATTCATACAGTCAATGAGTGAAAGGGTGTGTCTTGGTGAACTGACTCAGCCCCCTTCCTGCTCTCTGCTCACTTTACAAGCCGAGACTCCACCTATTTTTATGCTAAAGATTTCGGGACGCCACGAATCCCCGGAAATGCAGCGCATGGTAAACCGACACAGAAACTCAGACGACATCCACTTCGACGCAATATGATCATTTTCGGATAAAAACAGTTTTGTATGCTCATAGTCTAACCCAAAACATCGGTTTTCAACGCGAAAAGTCGGTTTTTGACTGCAGTATCACTTTACGGTTTGAGCAACAGGCCAGTCTAATCAACCTTTTAAAAAACTCATTCACACATTGCCGCAGAATGGCATTGCACAGCCAGCAATGCATAACGGCAACAGACCCCCCCCCCACCAAACATTTCTGCCCAGGAAATCTTCCACAAGCAACGCAAAACCAATAAGTGGAGAAAATTCAGTCACAGCTCCGAGGTATGTGCTTGAAGAAGCATAATGGCGGCAAAGCACAGAACTTGCCAGCAGCCACAGCAACATTTACTTTCAGCACCCCATTGCAGGGAATAGCCTGTGGACGAGAAGTTGTGTTGCTCGCAGTGATATGTGGGAACATTACTGGTTCTGTCTCTGCTAACGACGGAGATAATTACCCACAAGTAAAGCGGTTCTTCACTGTATGGAGGTCGATCTTTATCAAAAATAAACAAACACAAAAGTATTATCCACAATTATTTTTACCATGCACACACACACACCTCTCAATTTGTGTTTGTAGGTATAATCCACAAATGTGTTTTTGCCATCCACACGCAAACACCTCTACATTTGTGGATTATTTTTACAAAACACAAGTTGAGAGGTGTTTGCGTGTGGATGGCAAAAACACATTTGTGAATTATACCTACAAACACAAATTGAGAGGTGTGTGTGTGCGCATGGTAAAAATAATTGTCGATTATACTTTTGTGTTTGTTTATTTTTGATAGAAATCTACCTCCATACAGTGAAGAACCGCTTTACTTGTGGGTAATTATCTCCGTCGTTAGCAGAGACAGAACCAGTAATGTTCCCAGGGTTGCACGGTAATTGAATGGGCGTTGTTACCGTACATTGGGCCTACTTACCGCAATTAGAGACGAGACAAGTCACAAACCTTCTGAGGATCGCAGAGTCAAAGCTCTTTTACGCGTTCCCTCGTATCCTCTGAAAATAAGCTGGATGCCAGGACTAAGGATAGTCATGCTGAATGTGACGAGCACAAACACACTTATGAGGGAACGTCTGGTCTCGTCCACAGAGAGAGAGCTCATAGGCTGAAGGTGGACGCATAGCCGTTTATATCATGGCTATATTCTCATGGTGTAGTCGAGAAACTGCTGAACATGCTTCGTTTTACTTATGCTGCAGAATTTCCCGTTTGCTCGATCAGAGCTGTAACTACTTCACAAGCCCTTGGGCATACCGCCAGGCCCCTCTTTGGGAGAGCTCTGTATCCCTTTTCTATCTGGCAAAAAAGCGGGGGGGCGGGGGCGGGAAACAAAAGTGGTGTCTCAGACGGGGCTTTTTCAGTACAGTTCCAGCTCCTGTTAACTAGCGCAGCCTGATTTTATAAGTGGAGCACGTCCTCATCCCCACCGACGCTACCGCTTTTAGAAAACAGAAATGATAACGGACACGCTAAGCCCCACGTAGCTGGAGCGACACTCGGGGAGACAAAAAAGAAGCGAAACGTGGCCATTAGCGCGAGCAGACTGCGACGGGCTAATGGAAGGCAACCTCACGTTGCAGACGTGCAGCATTCGGCGGTTTGACACTGTGGGTCAAAGCCATTACCGGTACCTTAGAGAGAGGTGGCTAAACTCAGCGCCTCCTACAGCGCTGTGCTGTTCTGTTTGGTAACAGGTCAACCGGCTTCCCTCAATATTTACTGCCGAAGTGAGATGTGTTCTCTTGTGAGTAGAGTCGACCCCCGCTGAGCGGGGTGTTAGCGCTGGACCTGCCGGTACTTCAGCAAACTGGTATATGAACATGTAGCTCACTCGCTGGCGGCAGGAGACGGATTTACGACGAACGCAGTCGGCTGTCGTGGAGATGAAGAATCTGAGCGGGGTACCGAGGTGGAATTGGCTTCCGACATATTTCACAGTGCAGGAGACAGGCTGAGTCTGTTCTTTACAAACAGCAGCTCTATGTGCCTGGTAAAGTGTTGCCTGAAAGACACTGGTTTTACTAGATCGGTTAGACATACTCGTATGTTTCTTGGCGGCAATTTTGGCGTTACCTCGTCTGTTCCTCAGGGATACAAGCAGCGTACGAACCCTACATGAGACTTTCTTTCATCTAAAAGTGAAGCCGATGAAAACGGCAAAGTTACAATACATGCCAACACTTCACATCCATATCACATAAAATACTTATTTCCTTATTCTATGTCAATATGTGCCTCATACAGGCTTCATTTCAGTAAAGCACCTGAAAGGCTAATGAGCATAAGCTGATTTTAGCTTTAATTCTGACTTTCCACACAATCTTTACAAACAGTAATGAGATGGTGTCCATTCAGTATTATTCGAGACAAAACACGCTAATCCAGAGAAAATTTGAGATAATTAGCAGGAAACGCAGGTGATTGTGGTGCAGCAGAACCGTAAACGTTACTTTTGCGGTTTACCATCCGGTCACATGCTTTTCCCTCGAGCCAATCACAAATTGGCGAACACATCTGAATACTGCTGGAGAGCTACAGATTTTTCTGTTTCAAGGTTTCCACATAACCTTTAAGCTTAACTTCTTCTTAATGCAAAACCAGTGTGCATTTCAAGGTTGAAAAACTGTGAAATGGATATTTTAACAATATTTTAATTTTGAATAATTGCCTCGACAGTTTTTTTGATTTTTTTTTAAAGCAATGCCAAGTACAAAGGCCAATGGATGTGAAGTTTTGTCTTTATCAAACTCTTGAAAAGTGAACACACACAAACACACACAAAATGTATTAGAATTAATTTGGCCACATTTAAATATAGTATCAATTAAGTTTTAACAAATCAGACTCTTGAGCCGACGTGAAAGACGCCTCACCCTCGTCTCTCGCTTCCCGAGACGACGGCCGCTTGGCCTACGGATGTGTTTAGCGCGGTCGGCGTGACCCGGGGTGAACGCGGGAAATGTTTTTATGGCTCGCGGTTCTCTGGCACTGTGGCTCATACCCAGCCCTCTCCGCTGCGGGGAAGCGCGCCTCCGCCACAGAGCCGGATAATTGTCATGTAAATCAGCCATTAACCTTTCCGCCAGAGCTGTGCAGCAGACAAAAATGTTTACCTAGGAGACGGCATGTCTGGCGCGGCGGGCGTGTCTCAGAGGGGTCTGCAGAAGAAAGGCGGCGGCAGGGAGGAGGGGTAAATCGTTTTTTGGGGGGCACCCAGGAACGTGACAGCCCTTCCACTGATCACCAACGAGTCATATATCAGCCGCGAAGGGTGACCATTTATCAAATCCCGCTAAACGTATAAAGCGCACTACGAACATTTCGGCCATTACTAAGGACGTAAAGTCAAACGGCCAGGTTCCTATAAGGCAGAACATAATTTACCAAGGACAGCATTAATATGCTGGATTGCTGGTGGGCTGAAGGATGAATACTTAACTATAACTCAATAACTTAAAGAATGATTGTTCATTTTAAGACCATTAGTAGGCTCAGCGCAGGCTTAAAACAAATCAATGTAATAGCAAACAAACAGCTATCTGTCAGGAATAATATAATGAACATACAGAGAAATCCCTACGATTGCATCATAAATACTCAGTTTGTGCCCCTGTTTCAATCCCACAGACTATACTGACATAATGCACATCAGCACGGAAAGTCCGCAGCAGCTGCGATTATCAGTCGAGTCGAGTGTAAAACACAGCAAGGACATTTCCACAAGCATCCCAACAGCAGGGAGCGGAGCTTGTCCTCCCCGTTATCAATAACAAATGTGTCAGCGAGTCGCCGTCTGCCAAGACAGCTGCGTGATTGGCTGAGACCACTGAAGCCCGTCACCTCTACAGACTCCCAAACTTAGGCTGAGCTGAGCTTCAGAGCAGAGAGAGAGCGAGAGAGAGAAAGAGAGCGAGAGAGAGAGAGAGAGCGAGAGAGAGAGAGAGAGAGAGAGAGAGAGAGAGAGAGAGAGAGAGAGAGAGAGAGAGAGAGAGAGAGAGAGAGAGAGAGAGAGAGAGAGAGAGAGAGAGAGAAGCACACACAACACAGAGCAAAGCATTTCACATCCTATTCCCAAAGACTCGTCAGAAAGTAAAAAATAATCTTTCAGCAGACAAACAAGAAAGAGCACACACATGCACAGGGCCGTTTAGGGGCTCCTTAGTATTTATTTCGGGGGGGGGGGGCGGCCATGTCAAATTTAACAAAGTATGTGATAGGATAAAAACTGCAGTGAGACAGGTCTAAATCTGACAAGACACTTAAAAAAAATTAAATAAAAAATACATTCAAATAATGCATTTCATACGAATAAACCGAAAACACATTCTCTGCCGCTCAGCTTGTCCGGGACTCTTTTTCAGGGACTCCATATTAAGCCCTTTAGAATAAATATAAATATTCCTTCTCTTAAAATCTAAATTTATCTTCCTTCAATTCCGTATGCATTGCAGTGCTGCAGAAAGGCTGGATTGGAAGGGCAGAAAAAGCCGAGCTTGACAGGGTGGACTTAACGGCAGTGCCGGCAGCACTTTCACCATTAATGCACCGCACGGCACAGAATAACTACCTGTCGGTTCCTTTCACAGACCCATCTGCAAGGTTAACCATTTGCCATTTTTGAAGCAACCTTTTACTTTTCAGCCACCGCACCGGCCGTTTGTACCACTAATACAGCTGGTGCAGGTAGACTGGAGGTGCTGGTGCAGGTAGACTGGAGGTGCTGGTGCAGGTAGACTGGAGGTGCTGGACTGACCGGCGCATTTGCTCTTGTGCAACGAGGCAGGGGGACAGCCTGCTAACGGAAATCCTCCCCTGAGCAACGCTCTGTCCAACCGTGCACTGCCCTGCAAGACCAACCGTGCACTGCCCTGCAACACTCCCTCACTGGGCAACGCTCTGTCCAACCGTGCACTGCCCTGCACGACCAACCGTGCACTGCCCTGCAACACTCCCTCACTGGGCAACGCTCTGTCCAACCGTGCACTGCCCTGCGAGACCAACCGTGCACTGCCCTGCTAGACCAAACATGCACTGCCCTGCAAGACCAACCGTGCACTGCCCTGCAAGACCAACCGTGCACTGCCCTGCAAGACCAACCGTGCACTGCCCTGCAACACTCCCTCACTGGGCAACGCTCTGTCCAACCGTGCACTGCCCTGCGAGACCAACTGTGCACTGCCCTGCTAGACCAAACATGCACTGCCCTGCAAGACCAACCGTGCACTGCCCTGCAAGACCAACCGTGCACTGCCCTGCAAGACCAACCGTGCACTGCCCTGCGAGACCAACCGTGCACTGCCCTGCAAGACCAACCGTGCACTGCCCTGCCACGCTCCCTCTCCGGGCATTTCCAGATCACAGGATGCAGTACTGCACTAAGTACTTCAGCTGGACACGCAACCTAGGAAGCCAGGCCTTTGCCACATTGTTTTAAAACCGCCCATTTTCTTTTTTTGGGGGGGTGGTAGCGGGGATGTTTTAAAATAGAAGACCTTCCCCTGCGCCAGAAATTGAGCACAGTGGGAAAGAAGCTCTGACGCCCGGAACAGCAGCATCGACGCGACAGGCAGACAGCTCTAAATTGGAGCAAAGTGTATTTTCTCTGCACTTGGGACACAATAACAGCATTACTTGCAGATGTGCTTCAGGAGCCTGGGTTTGGCTGCTGTTCACTGCTGCACGCTGACCGCTTGACTCCTCGCAGGAATACAAGGGAACAGTAAGATACGTACAATGAAAAGTCCCTTTTAGGACCTGCCTCTGATTGTGCTCAACAGGTATCATTTAAAAGATTATTTAACAACACTATGTAGCTACTGTGAGAATCCTGCTTTTTGTCCTCTCAAAATTGTCAGTTTTTTGTCAGGGCTATTTCACAGTAGAGATTTCAGGGTAGGCCTAAAAAAAACATTTTCACAGCAAATTTTATATTTCATTAAAAAAAGGGGATCAATAGAATATAAACAAAAATAATGGCTTTAAAATATTCAGGAGGGGGATAATAATAATTAAATAATGAATCATTTACAATAATTCTGCAGCAAACAAGCATCATCTAAATCCAATATGTTGAGACTTGACACCTACTGGACAATCTGTAACACAAAATGCAGAAAGCAGTGCTCTTTTCAGAACGTGGACCTGACAGATGCACCTCTCACTGGAGATGCTTTCAATGAGGACAGCACCAACACAGAATAGACCACAGAGGCAGTGGCCAGAAATAGGTGGCCGTGCGTTCTGAGTCATAGACACTGTATCTTAGAGAGAGCCATCTGTGCCTGGTCCACAAGCAAAATATTCCACACACTCAAGTCCGAATTTAGCGTCTGTCATATCCGCACCTAGGAACCGATCCCTGTAATGACTGTGCACTCAGTGACACTAATGCTGCCCTTACTGGACTGCTAAAGGACTCTTGTGAACCCATGACTGTACGCATAACCAATTTCTTTACACATAATAAGTAGCATGTCAGGGAAGGTGATATTAGCCCTGGGGTAAGAGTGAGTTACAGTGGAAGTGATATTGAGTTGAGAGTAAGCATAATAGAGTCTTTAGTGTCAGCATTGCCTAACACCTGGGTCGTTTGCTCCGTGGAGGTCACCAGCTGAACATTTTGTGTTGTTTTCATTTTAAAATATGCAGACTACAATAAAAAAAGGAAGTATTTAACCTTATCCATGGTAGACCCCTGGTGGTGAGTCGTCGACATCCCGATTACAGTAGATGTATTTCTCTCAAATTATAAATTAAAACTAAGAGAAGCACAAAATTCCGACACAGGATTGTTAAAGAGCGTCACCTCTAAAGTTGCACTACATGGCAATAAAATAGCAGGGTGCTTATAGCCAAAAAACATTGTTTACAACCTTCATCTTGACCGTCACTAAAATGCACCGTTTCTACACGCTAAAAAATATAACATATTATTAGGTTGTATAAACAAAGATTCAGTGTTTTTTCCTTGCTCGCTTTACTTGGCATACACCCGACGTACTTTCGTTTATTTTATTTTTATTTTTTTATTTATACATTTATTTTTTACAAAATCTCTGATATAAACATGTTTAAGGAACCAAATATCCTACCTGGTTAAGAAGCTACAACTGTTTTCTGAAGATTTTCTCTTATTCCATTTAGCCATTGTCCAGCAAAGTCTCCATTTCCACAGCGACTACCTATCGCATTTACGGATGTAATGTTTCTGTTGTTGTGTAAAAACATACACACCTTTCTTTTACAGATTTGTCTTACATATATAAAAATATTAGGCTCAGTATATTTATGTGCATTATGTATATACTGTACGTAACCATTATAAATACATATATATATATATACATATATATGTAGGCATCTATATCATCACCTATGGTATGCCATGTTTACCAATAAATCAGAGAAGAATATCTTAATTCTCACAGCTATTTTGTCATATTTCACAAGGTTTTGGGAATGAGATAAACGACATACAAGTTATGCAATTTAAAAGTAGTCAAGCTGTTGTAATTTCAGATAAAGCACTTGGCTAAGTTCCCAAAGGAAATCCTCAGCTCACAATGCATTTCTAATGGTACTGAATTAATAAATTATTCCATAGCAGATGTTTACCACTGAACATCTCCACAGTGCTGTTAGTATTCCCCATATAAAATGCATCGTCTGTCATTGTCAAAGAGAATTATGACAACCCAGATCATAAAGCAGAGATTATTTTTGCATACAGCCAATATATGGCATTGTAAAATGAGATCACATTCTGATGAAATATACTGTTAAATAAATAAAAACACCCTTGGGCTGCAGGACCACCTGCATGACATCATTAACACAGAAATGCTGTTGATAATAATGAAGGCCTAGCACTAGGGCTAGAGTTAATCCACTGTTTATACAAACATTATGAGAAAATAAAAAAAGAAGAGAAATTTTTTTTTAAAAAAAAAAAAAAAAAAAAAAAAAAAACTGCAGTAAAGCTAAACTTGCAGCGTACAATATGTAATGACAGAATATTCCCCACAAGAATATGCTGATGACATTTTTTTACAGCTTTTTTTTTATTTTTTAATTTGTTATCACATGTGTACTTTATAGTACTGTAGTTAGTACTGTGTACTACTATACTAGTAACTATAGTTGTAATTAGGGGTGGGGGGGGGGGCAACATGTCAAATGTTCCAACACTTTTTTTTTTTTTAGTTAGTTTTCTCATTCAATGCCAACAGACAGGGGGGGGAGGGGTTTTCATTTTGTTTTTGTACTATTCTTTAATGAATGCATGTTGTGTTGTGTTGTGTTGAATTTGTTTTATACAAACAAACAAATTATTATTGTGTTCTTTCCTGTGTGTTTTTTTTTTTTTCTCCCATCTCACCATCCATTGAATTTTTTTTTTCTGATATGGTCAACACTTTAGAAGGCAAGATATACTTGCACACACGCGCATTTAATATGCTCATTTCCGAAAAGGGTATTGGGGTTCTGACACACCCCAAGTATTTATCATAGTCAAATAAATAGCAGTGCGTTAAAAAAGTTAATAAAGTGCAAATATTTTTTAATAGCTTTTAGTTCCGTATTTAAAATGTAGTGGAAACATTACACATTCAATTCAAAATCAAAGCATTAACAAATTGTATCAAGTCTGCGTTATTCTTTTACAGGAAGCAAAGAAAAGGAATATTAATCTGTTCAAAAAAATAGCAGTGTCGACTTTTTTCTCTTCAAACTCAAACACTTAGTGTATAAACAGAATTTTTTTTTCAAGATTTAACTTCACTTTAAATTACTGAACTAATATTTAGTTGCATAACCATTGTTTTTGATAACTGCTGCGCATCTGCGTTGCATCGAGTCAACTAAATTCTGGCACCTAGAAACAGGTATTTCAGCCCAGGATGAATGAACTACATTCCACAGTTCCTGTGAATTTTTGGGTTTTGCTTCAGAAACTGCCCCCCCCACAAGTTTTCAATGGAGTTGAGGTCGGGGGATTGAGCTGGCCACTCCATTACCTCAATCTTTTTTGTCTGTAACCAAGATGTTGCTCGCTTACTCGTGTGTTTGGGGTCGTTGTCTTGTTGAAACAGGGGCCTTTCCTCTTTGGCATATGGCAACATAATCTCTTCCAAGTATTTTGATGTATTCAAACTGATCCGTGATCCCTGGTATACGATAAATAGGCCCAACACCGTAGTATGAAAAACATCCCCATACCACGATGTTTGCGCCACCAGAATGTTACGCCATTTCCCTTTGGGCTAATCGATGTGTTCCTTGGCAGATTTGAACCAATTCTGCACTTGACATTTTTTCAAGAATGGTGTTTTATGGGGGCTTCTTGCTGATAGCTTAGCTTCAATCAAACGTCTTCTGACTGTAACAGCACTTACAGGTAATTTTAGGTCATCTTTGATCTTTCTGGAGGTGATCATTGGCTGAATCTTTGCCATTCTGACTATTCTTCGATCCGTTTTAACAGTAGTTGCTCGTTTTCTTCCACATTTTTAGCTGAGCATCCTATAATTTGCTGCACTTCTTTATACATTTTCCCCTCTCCAATCAACCTTTTAGTCAAATTATGTTGTTCCTCCGAACAATGTTTGGAACAGCCCATTTTACTTAGCAATTCAGAAGGAAATATATTTTATAACAATGTGTGAAACATTTTCTTCCCTTCTTCCTTAATAAAGGACAATTAATGACACCTGTTTTTTCACAGAATGAATGCTCTAATTAAACTCCACACCGCTATTATTTTGAACATGCCCCTTTCAGTCAATTACTCAGAACAAGCAGCGTGCATGTCATGACAGTTGGGTCTGTTGTTTTTCTATTACACTACTACATCTACAAGTAAATTATTTGCCATGCAGAGATATCACTACTACTAATAACAGTGGTTCATCAGGTTACTGATCTTGTACTGCAATTTTTTTAACACAACTGTACAATAATCATAATGGCATCTTTTAAAATTAAACCGATAAACAGCAAATTTCAGGATGTAGGTATGAGCACGTGGAAGTGGATGCGTAGCGCAGCTAGTAAATCATGGCTAACAGCATGCGGAGCACCGAGAGCAGGAATGCCATCTGATTCATGAGCCTCGTCTCTCTGGAAGCTGAGCCCATTTGTTTCTCTGTCACATGCAGGTGAACAGCTGGGAGCGGAAACAAAGTGAAAACCTCATGATGCACTGATCTGCAGTTGGGGTGGGATTAGTCAGAAACCAGTGTAATTTGTTTGAGACACCCGCGTGATATTTACTTGCGTGAACAATATTTGCTGCTGTAGTCAAGACAACAGGAGTGGTTTAACAGGGCTGTATACAGTACCTGGTACATGCTTTTGCATTGCGCTCTGTGCACTCAATCTCCTGCTGCTGTGTGTTTTCCACTGTGGCTGCTAACACACTCCACGCTGCCTTGTCCTCGTAGAAAAACATGGGAAATATGGCAAGGCAACACCCTAACAATAACAATATTAGTGACACTATTAACCAATGCATAGCCAGGCAGACGGTTGAATGATTTTATTTGTGTTTAGAATATTAGAATATATTTACACAGGTTTAGCCGAGAAAATTTAACGTGAAGGTGATGCTAGAAAAAATTATCATTACAATTGTAAGGCTTGTGAAACAGCTAAAATACGTCACGTATTTAAACATTTTATATAACTTATAAAGCTGTATAACGTATAAAACTTTCACTGGTGGCATTGTGAAGATTTCAAGCTGCAGGAATCATCAACACATTTCATCCCAAGGTCACATCCCTCTAAAACAGGGATTCTCAATCCTATCCAGAAAGGGCCGGTGTGGGTGCAGGCTTTTGTTTCAAACCAAGCAGTAACACACCTGATTCTACTAATCACCCACTAGAGTCTTTGCAAACAACCTTAATTCGTAGAATCAGGTGTGTTACTGCTTGGTTGGAACAAAAGCCTGCACCCACACCAGCTCTTTCTGGATAAGATTGAGAACCCCTGCTCTAAAGCATAGTGAAGTAGCTGGACCCCAACAGGACTACCCCTTGCCCCCCCTCCTGGCTAGCTTCAGGACCCATAATTTATCAACAGGCAAGTCTATGGCTCCCTATACGCTTTATAGTGCACAATTTAGGGGATTGGCCATTCAGATGGTTTCCGAATTATCAATTTAAAACACTGAGAATTAGGCCATCCTACAAAATGGTCAATCCCCTAAAGAGTGCACTATAATGCGTATAGGGAGCCATTCCGAACGCAGCCTATTACACAACTCTGTATGACTGCAGGACTAATGATGGCCACACAAACCGAGTTTTCAGTTTGTGTGCTGAAGCTCCCATTCGGTTAAGACTAGAGGAGATCAGAAGTTACGCGAGCCTCCGAGTCTTCTTTCTCTGAAGCAAATAGGCTTTTACTTTTACTCACGACAGGTAGCTTATTGTTGTGAATACACGCACGTGCATATTAACTACTGTCCCCATTACTGGTCCCCTCCTAGATACAACCAGAACCTGCCATGGCTGAATATTGTAAATCCAGTAAATCTTCTTTTCTCCTCATCTCAGCACGACACAGATGGCTAATTATTGAATGGAAGAACAATTTATTTCAACCGCTGCCGGGTCCATTTTGTCTCGAGCATTTGCATGCAATCACCAACGTAATTACGTGTCCTTCCATTCCCTTTCATTTGCTTGAATAAAATCTCTACACCATTTAATCCATTTAAACTGCCAATATTAAACACTGCCTGTGTGGTGCACAATGCAAGGTAGCACCCCTATCTGCAATGCTTTTTGGCAAAGAATTCCTCATAAGCTCCTCCCTTAGATTAAGCAGTTCAGTCTCACTGTACACCACTTCCCCCTGACTGCACCTGTAGTCTGTGCTCCGTCTCCAACTGTGTGCTTGCAGTTGTATGACTTGTACTTCATAACCGATGTACCAAGACTGTACAATTGAAAATCTATGAAGTACTAGTCTAACGCTGAATAATGGTTTATTAATTCAGAAGTTACTGCCAAATGAAACTTTTTTATTATTTTATTTTATTTTTATTTATTAAATTTTTTTTTAAAAGAACGATTTATACTGATAAATGAATGGATACCATGCGCATACTTGAAAGCAGAGCAGAAAATGTAAGCCGCTTCATGCTATCGAAACAACCTACAAAGGTCAGTTTATAATGGGTATTTAATGTGCCGGAGATTGAAACGCGAAGGTGGGGGAATCAGAACAAGTCAGCTCACAAACGTGAGGACCAATAAATGGGGGGAAAAATTATTTTTTTAAAAACCAAAAAAAAACAGGAACTTAATTCCCTAAGGCTAAACAGCCAAAAAACGAAATCTCCCGAGCTCACCTAATGAGCTAGAACGGGAAATCTAGCAAACAAAAGAACACCTTCGGATACATAGGCTCAGAGCCAGAAGAGTGTAAAACCAAAACAAATGCACACACAAAAAAACAAAAACGGTCTCCTTGAGAACAGCAACGGACAAAATAAACAGCGCATAACGCTAACAGAAGAAATAAAACCTATGCCTTAAATAAAGCTAATAGCATGTCCCTCCTTAATATAAACAGTGTTTAATATCAGGTCGCTAGTACCTGGCTATACCTGGCTCGATGCAATGTCGAAAGACAAACAAGCACCGGAGAAGCGGAAGTGAGGAACTTAAATATCCTGCAGGTAGAAGCACAGGTGAAAACAATAATGAGGACGGAAAACCCCCGAAACGGAACGTAGAAAAAATCGTGAAACCAGGACGAGAACCGCAAAAGAAAAGAAAATAAACAGCCACGAACCACTACATTCTGAAATTGGATTTAGTTTTCCCCCCTATAACAGTTGCTATACGGTATATATTGATCGCACGGGGGGAAGAAACACCCCAACAATGTAAGTGTCTCTTTAGACAATATCTTTAATTGGATGCTATGTTTAAAACATTAAACTACAGCTGGTGTGCTTCTCCTGTTTGGCTGAAAGTTAAATATTAACAGCAGCCCTATCCATCATTCCCATAGTGAGAATCATTAAATCATCTATTTGTCATAAAATAACAGAAACTATTGCTTCAGCCCAAACTTGTGCTTGGTGTTTTATTATTCTTGCCTTCTCCTGTGAATATCTACAACAGTAGTAAGTAATGCTAAGGGTTTGTTCAATATGACATCAGAATTGGCTATTTAGAATAGACAAAATAAGGCAAGCTACTTTATGGAATAAAAAGACCCTTGCAGGTGTGTAGAGCAGTCAGGCTCTATGTGAGCTGACTGGAAGGGGCTGTGAAATGAGCCAATCTCTAACATACTCACGTAGAGGACCAGCTTGTCATCGGAGAGAAATGAAATGGAACAAGGCAAGTTCTGTGTCTGACGGGCGGGATAGATGTGCGGCAGGCTTTTCACAGCGAGGGAGCTTGTTTTTCAACGTTGCGTCGCGAGGAAACTTTTGATTTAATTTTTATATTTTGCCTCCAAAAAGTCACTTTGTGTAATTGTACGTGTGCCGAGTGTCACGAGTGAGGTTCCTTTGGGAACAGTAAGGTTCTATCTGATGTTTAACCTGGTTGAAAAGGAAGAAACAATACATACTTATTATGGACAGCAAAAGATCAGCTTTAACCAAACGGTGAAAACCCATCATGTTACTAATGTTTTCACTAAGTCAACAAAGGATGGACTCTCATGCTTTGGTCATATAACCATCAAAAGGAAATGCTGTTAAAATACTCCAGTTCTATAAAGCGATTGTATTATCAGTTATAAACAATCCAGAAATCATTGACTAAAGGATTGGTTTTAACGCCTTACCTAGCATGGTTCAGTTAATTTCCATTCATTGCGTTTTTTTAAGGTGAAATTCTTTTTAAATAGTGTAGTCACACAACATACCGTTTGAAAGTGTTAAAACTCATTATTCTATCTTTATGAACTATTTTACGATCTCAATTCTATAGCGACAACGGTTCCTTATTTTTTAGCGTAGCAGGCGCAAAACAGGCTCGATCAAAACGACAACTCTGTACGTTCTATGTGGTCTGGAAATCCACAGACGACACGAATCACGGTGAAGTCAGTATCCTTTTCCCGGCAAAAAAAATTAAAATCTTTTTGGTGAGAAAAAAAACTTCCGCTGTGTTTGACATTCTTTTACTTTGTTTCAGTAATACTTCAGACTCTTGTAAAACAAACTGCTGAGGATTACCTTACAGAAGACACCAAGATGCCTGCAGTCAAATGGGTTCAAGAGCAGTAACCGTTTCATTTTCGCGCTTGTGTTAAAACACGGCGGCGCTTGAGAAAGGGTTGTAACAAGGCCTCTTTTTAAATGCATTGAAACAGCTGCCTCCATCACTTGTCAAAGACATTTCTACATGATTATTTATTTATTTTTGTGAAATTGGTTTCAGCCAGAATTATTTTTATTAATTGTACAAAATTGCATAAACAATTAATTAATAGGCTTGTTTGTCCTCTAAGGAAAAAACATGATCAATTTCCTCAGGATGAAGAAATGCGCGCTCCATTACCTGCCAATATCTGCAATTCAATTAGCGAATGCTAATAAATCACGTTAATGTGCATTTGAAGACAGGTAAACAAATAATGTTAATCACTAATCCTGCATTTAAAACTTTCTAATCCTGCATTTAAACACAGTGACAAAGCACTCCTAATTTCCCCTAAAAAGATCGTCTTCAATTATGCAGGAACAAGCATACATGCCAAACCTTACCGATAAAATGTTTTTTCAACGGAAGAAAAATTCTGTAGACCAGACGGTCAAATGGAAATCATTTGTCTTATTTCTACTGGAGATCACAGTATCATGGGAACTTCAGGAGATCGAAGGACATTAAGCATTGCAACACTGAGAGAGCCATTACTGGAAACAGCAGAGATGAAAATCCAGGGGACATAAAGTAAAAGTCCTGCCACGTGTTTCTTCCACACATAGACTCAGCCAGCTGATTTCACTAATTAGCTCTACCTCCTCGCTGCTAATTAGCAAATCCAGGTGATTGGAGCAAAATACCGGGGAGCCTTTTTACTTTATGTCCCCTGGATTTCCACCTCAAAGGTAACATTCTCCCTGCAGAATGCACAAAGGTACGAGACGTCTGCGCCGCGATGAGCAACGATCTGTGATATGTAAGCAATTACATGCAGAACTGCTCTCATGCAGGGTTACAATATCTAAAGAGCAATGAAAGGCCTTTGGGCAATAGCCCAAGTGTTTGTATTGTTTTTGACGGATTAATTAGGGTTGGGTTACAGATAAATAGTTCTTAGATAGGATGTCAAATGCAATCGGCACATTGCCGGCTAAAAGACCGGAGACAGAGAAACCCAGAGCGTGAAAAGCCACATTTTCGATGGGCACTGGCCTGCACTATCATATACATTCCTGATCTGGCCAGAGTAGGCGCATATGTACACTGCTAGAGTTGAATCAACACTGTTAAGAGTTGAATTAACACTGGACATTTTGCTGTGAATTTACTGTGATGTGATGACGGCTGACCTTTGACCTTTATTTACCGTGTGATATTCTGATGACTTCTTTGTTCATTTTCCCCTACAGAGCATGATGCAAAAATGAGCTGCACCCACACGGAACTGGAGGAGAGGCCTGCCAGTGACGAGCTGGAGTGTAAAATCTGCTACCAGAAGTACAATGCCCACAACCGCAAGCCCAAGATCCTGGACTGCCTGCACAGGGTGTGTGCCCGCTGCCTCAACAAGATCTTGGACATTGGAGACGGCTCGCAGTTCATCAGCTGCCCGTTCTGCCGCCACGAGACGGAGGTGACTGAATATGAGGTGGCCGGACTGCCCGACGACTCCAACATTATGTCCAAGCTGGCCACCAGGGACAAGTCCTGGAGCTCGGACAGCAAGGAGGTGGTCCTGACCCCCAAGAACCTCTCCTCCTCCAGCCCCTCCCACAACTCCTCCAACTGCCTGGTCATCACCATCATGGAGGTGCAGAGGGACCTGCAGCGCTCCCCGAGCCGGAACGGGAGCTCGGACTACTACGCCGAGCAGAGCCTGGACTCCGTGTCCGTCGCCTCCAACAACCAGGCCGACGGGCAGGACGTCTTCTCCAAGCTCTGCAACCACGTGCCCAGGATACTGGTCTGGCTGCTGGGCTTCTTCTACTTTGGTTCGCTGCCGCTGGGGATTTACCTGCTGGTGATTCAGCGGGTGACGCTGGGGATCGTCTGCGTGAGCCTGGTGCCCTCCAGCCTGACTGTGTGCCTGGTGTACGGGTTCTGCCAGTGTCTCTGTCAGGGCATGTGTGACTGCTCCACCAGGAGCTGACTGTGCCACGCGCCAGCCACGTAACGGCCACACCAAGCCTCATGTGTGAGGCAGACACACACACACACACACACACACACACACACACACACACACACACAGTACCTCCAACACCGCCAACCAACTTTCAATGATGCTTTAAATTTTTTTAAATAATAATTAATTTAAAAAAATGTTAAAAACAATTTGTAAATTCCTCTCCCCAGCACCTCTCCAATGAGATGTCATAAATGTGAGTTGTCTCCCATGGCAACAAGGTGTAGACCGGGATTTAAAACACTGAGCACTCCTTAAGAGTAATGTAACCCTGGTAAGATGCACTTTCGTATTTGCACTTATTAGTTTTACATTGTACCGTTGTTTCGCTGTTAACCCTGGGGTCACGTGACATGTTATTTATGCCCTGAAGTAGCCAAGTAGCCTTTCGTTCCTTTAATTTCACAAATTTTACCCACAATGCTACAGTGTAAGCCGTGAGACCTGTAAGACGGTCTTTCAGGAGACACCTGCCTGAAGATCAAAAGGGGAACTCCCATCCTACTGCAGATATCCACATAAATAAAATGGGAGGTTTTGTAATTATTTATAAAATACATCAAATTGAACGTGCAAAATGATAGATCCAAATGGTCTCATAATGAAGTTTATTTGTGTGTTGCTGTTCTAAATAGTGACTTTGTCTGCTGTTAAAACGAATCAATGGAAAATTCATTAGCTATCATGTGCCAACATTGAAATTTTAGGTTCTTCTAAATGTTTGATGTTAAAACTGTGAACACTAGAATGTTTGACTATTCTTAAATAATTTTTAACATTTACATCTTCAATAATATGCAATGATTTGAAAATGTATGGACATTAAAAAACATTTTTTGCTTCTCTTGGAAATAGAAATATACACAGGAAACCAGACCATGATTAAACAAAATTAAATTTCCATGGACCAATACAAAAGCTATACAGTGCCAGTGTTTTAATTCCTCCGCTGGAATGTACAGCTCTCTTCCATAAGATAACAAGACTGTTTATATAGAAATGGGTCAAATATTCACAGCCAAAATGTTTCACTGCCACATAGAATAGTTTCCTTTTCGTTGTCACCGACCATTAAATATATTTCTGTTATACGTGAGAACATGAGAACATTCATATACCAAGATCAAGAAATACATCAATTTAAAAAAAAAAGAGATCAGATTTACCTCTTATGCATTTTAAATGCTTTACCCGCTTTTGTATCCAATTTGGAATGGCCTAATCATATTTAATCATTCTCATTCTCACATTTAACTCCCACTATTGGTTTGGGAGAGCGCAGACAAAACAGATGCTCTCCTCCCAGCTACTTATCTCACCACAGTTTTCCAGTTTTGACAGACATGAGTCAGAGGAAGACTCTACACGCAGCTTAACAGGTGGACCTGTGGGCGCTCGACTTGCCAGCAGGTGTACAATGAGGTCCTGTGGGACTGAAACCGTCCCATACCTGTACCACGTAGAAGCATACTGAGGTGCTGGGATAGTCCATATTCGATATAAAACCATGGGGCCCGCCCACACAGTGAAACATGGCCTTAACAGGGTGAGCCACCCAGCAACCCCCAAGCATGTTTTATATCAGATCCTCATTTCCAGACACCTTTTCACTTTGTGATGTTGCTGGTTGGTCACAGCCAGGTAAACAAAATTAATCAATGATTTATTTTGATACGTTGCTAGCAACAGGCACACACATGTCGTGAGCATCTGTCCATACATTTAACCATTGTATTCAGCAGCTGACCGCTGAAGGCCATACAGAGGCATTCTTATAGATTGCAATTAGCGAGCTCTGAGAATCTACTGGAAACTACTTAGCATCCACTTCAGCACCGGTTGTCCATCTTCTGTATTATGAATACAATATGCATTAAAAGATAAGCTTTGGTCAACCATATTCTACCGTGTTAATTCCATCATATGTCATGCTATAATGTAGTTTCATCAAGCGTATTTATATGAACAACGTAAAATTAGTTTAACTATATTTTAATTAGTGTGGATTTATTTTCTCTCTCAAAATAAGAATAAGTACATACAATTTAGAAAACTATTTTTTCAACGGCAGCTATGGTTGATTAAGTTTGTCCTTGTAAAGACAAATTGATTTAATTGGTAACGGAGAAACCGCCAATGTAGATTAAAACACTTTATTAGTATTTGGGGTAGTAATATAGAGTTGCTTGCATCATACTATCAGTCTAATAACAAGGCAGGGATGGGGTAACAGCACAAATATCTAATTAGAAAATGATGTCGGATGTCAGTAGATTGCGGTGGCTGCAGGGTGAGATAACTGCACATGAAAGATCTGAAGTGAGATATTGGTGACTTGTTATAGATAAGGCACCAGGCTGCTCCATCTATCCACATTTCCTCACAGCGATGTTTTTATTGCAGCCGTCAGTTTTGATCGCACCGCTCATAACTGATAACTGAATTAAGAAAGCATGGTCAGATCCAGAGTTTAGTCCACCGCGCTGACTGTAGCTGAATTAAGAAAGCATGGTCAGATCCAGAGTTTAGTCCACCGCGCTGACTGTAGATCCCTTCTGCATGCTCTCGCTCCATTTCACGGTAACACTTCAACCGAAGAGCCGGCGAGCGATTCCGATTACATGTTTAAGAAATTAATCATTCACACATTAGGCTCTCGGGTCATATGCTTGCAGTCATGGATCACACAGAAGGTTCATTTTACTCATAAATGAGGAAGAATTACTTTTCATTTTGGCAGTTTTCAGAGTTTATGTGGCAAGAAATGTCACACTGGAAAATCAATTCTAACTATTCCAGATAGTCTGTTTGAAGTTGTACATAAAAGGCCTCAGAACCTAAGTGGCACCGCCAGGGTCATAATTAGCGAGAGTGCTACATAGAAAAAGCTTTTTCGACAAAAAGACCCTTGGTGTTTAGGACACTCCACTGCATGTGTTTTCTACATGAATCACAAAACACAATAAACAGTGAATCAATCATTTTAGTGTAAAAGACGTCATTTTAGGAGGCCTGGTGGATTGCAAAATAGCATTTTTATTGCAAAATAGAACTTCCGAAGTGGAACAAGTTAGCAATTAAATAATTTGGGGGCAAGGGAGTAGGTTTGGTGGGAACACATTTGACCATTTCCAACAGACAACCAATACCAAAATTTGGGTATTGGTTGTCTTAGTCAACCCTATTTGGTGTGGATAAAAATGACTGGACCAATGATGTTTCAGTTAATGAAATTATTGATGGGGACAATTTAATAGTGCCTACATACTGGTTAATTAAATTATTGGTGGGACAATTTAATAGTGGGGATGTGTATGCCTCTCAGACTTTTAGTGTTTAGGAACTTTCAAGCAGTAATCCATGACTTCCTGTTTCACTGGGGTATAAATATGAGGTGACACAGAGGCCATATTTCCTTATTCATACATCAACATGGCAAAGATAAGAGAACACACAATTTATCAGTGGTCTCTTAATTTTTTCCAGAGCTGGATATATATACTGCTACCTTCAAAAGACAAATTTGATAAACACACACATGAAAAAAAAAAAGTGTGTGTTCGAACCCCAGTGTGCTGTGAAATCACTTTGTAGTTTTAGCAGAAATGAACACAAACCAACAATCCAACTGGAGGCTTTAAACGCATGCATTCTTAATAAGCATACGCTTGGTATCATAGCGCATACCGTGCATTTCGTGTCGGAAATATACACAAGATATTTTTTGCCACCGACCATATTGGTTAAGAGATCAGAGGGGAAAACAAACTACTTTCTGAAAAAATTGAATATAAATATTGAAAATTTTAATTGTATTTATATAAACAATAAAATATTTAAAACCATTTCCAGGCATATGTGCAGTATAAATTTTAATAACATGTACATAATGTAACAGCAATCTTCCTTTTCCTGATTACTAGGGGGGGGGGGGGGGACACTGCATTTTGAATGACATTTTTGTGTTGAATATGTAGCACTGCCACTCTATGCTTACTTGAAATCTTAATTAATCTGGCAAATTCATGGCTGATTCGAATGCCGTTTCACAAAATGTCTGTGCCGTGGAGGCTCTGGGTGCAGCTCCGCTTTGCTAGCTTGAGGAAGACTTCTCGTCGATTCGTTAAATAATGTTTGAGCAGCTTTGGTCTGAAAACGCAATTTCATGGGAAACAATTAAGGTAATTCTGTCTGGAGGGCATGCTGGGTAAATAGAAGAGCCAAAGATATCGTTCGCAGGGCTGTTTGTCATTAACTTTCCTCTCTGGCGATTCTTTCAATCAATGTCCGTCAGGAGGCATCAAGCAAGCTGCTTGCTATTTAGCACCAAGGCATGAGAGAGACAAAAGCAAGGCATTCAGTGATTTATATAAGGGTTGAAAGGGTTTATATAAGGTTTTTTGAAAGCGTTATTGCTGATATTTGAGCTTCGATCTTGAATTTTATTAGAGCAACACTATTTTGTAGTTTCCACTCCTGGCTTCCTCTCTGGGGGGGTACCCCCATCCCTCTTGCACCCACACAAAAAAACAAGGTTAATAATAATAAGGCTAAATAAGGCTAAAATATTTATTTACCATTATATCATACCTGTCAGTAACCAGGTAAACCTGGAAGATTTTTATTAGCATTGTGCTGAAAGGTCTGTCAGGCATATAATAGTCACTTTTCAAGTAAATATGTACACACATACCCCACCATAAATAGGTTATCTGCTAAATATTTAGTTTGAAATAATGGCAAAAATGAACAAACTGCAGAGTGAAAACCTCGAAACAAAAAAATTCTGATCCCAGCTACAGCGGAAGTTTTTCCACGCTGGATGGCTTTTCAAAATCCAATCAACCATGGTGATCATTACCATCATATCATTTAAAGCTGCATATTTACCCCCCCCCAAACCATGCACAAATCACTTTAGTTATTTAACCGAGGTTATTCGATTGATATCATTTCAACCTGACTGCACACATTCACATTCTTTACAGAATATATGAACCAAGTGTTTACTTGTGGCACTCCAATCAATGTCAATTATTTTCTATCTATAGAATGTCCATGATGCCGTCTCCACTACTGCGTGTTTCTGTATCCTGCAGTTCTCAGGGTACCGACAGTGCCACGTTAAAAACGTTTTCACCGTATCCTTTCAGATCCTCATCCATTTACATATTATGAGCTGGGAAGTGTTACCTTGAGACGTTTCAGCAATCCTTTCTTTCTTTCTGATGAACTATTACAGAAATTGAGGGTAAAAAAAAACACGTTTTCCAGTGTGCTGGTCCGTTGCCATGGAGATACTTGCATCCCGATGGCACTTCCAGAACAAGTGACCTTCCTGTCACTCGAGGTTTGAGGGTTTTTGTGCAATACAGAAGACAATAATGTGCCTCATACATGCAGTATAGCAATGTCAAATACATCAATGGGCAATGCTGAAAACGCCTGACAACCGACAACGCTGGAACAGACGGGAGTCAATTTACCGTTCTTCCACATACTGTCGACAATGGGACACGGACAATATCAGGTAGAAATACCACAAGGTTAAAAAGGTCTGGCATTTGATGAAAATAAAAAACCAAAGCACATAGTTTCAATATAACTGGCTGGAATAATACAATTTGCTTTACTGCATTTTACAAATGTAATTTTTCTTTTTAAAATATCAAATCAAAGGTAGTTTCTTTAGCAAGACTTTAGAGAATGTACTATTTTTTTTTTGTACAAATGTATCCCTATTTTAATTTGGAGCGCCAAAATTGTGCGTGTTCACGTTCATTACTGCAACCTCCCTCGTCTATTCGGGAGAGCAAAGACGGGCATCTCCTGAAAAACATGTGCCGTCAAAGTTGCTGCCATCGCTCTGCGGTACGTTCCTAAGAATTAGGATTACTTTTTTCAGTTTTATTCACTTCAACAAAAAAATGCCCTTGTGTCATTCATTTTTAGAAACATTTAAATGTCAGAGACCATTTACACAGTTTCCTATGATGTCTGCTGAAATGTATTATCCTGCGTATAACGGTTTAGGAAATGAGTAACCGAGCCTCACGGGTAATAGCTTAGAAACTGGTGCTTAGGGCACCAGGGCTCTCCGGCCACAGCCTTCTGAGCACCCATCTCTCGCCTCCCCGTCACCTGGTACAGGGTTTAGGATTTACAGCCAACAGCTAAATGTCATTCAGCACATAATCAACTTGGACTGCTCCCCTGGTGAAGTGATGGGCAATCACAAACAAGCAATGTGGAGAACTGAATTTTTAAAGTGACAGTTCACATAGCAGGTTGACCAATGTGCGTAAAATAGCGAGTGCGACATTCTGATTGCAAGATTTACATACATAAATTGAGGGAAAGAATGCTACCGAATTACCTGAATTACACTATGGGTATTTATTTAAATTATTGCGAGCATAAGACAGGAAAGCCAACAAGCAGTGAGTTGGTGAAACATGACAATTCCACATTTGTTACAGGAATGTATTACATGACGAGAGTATCCTTTTGAGCAGAGAAATCAGCAAATGATTAAGAAGTGATAATTAATGAGACCGATGGTTTCTCAATGTGATAAAAAAATAATTTAAAAAAAGGCTTCTTGTTGGCCATTATTCTGTACAAATACAGTCATACGTTAGAAATCAGGCATACATGTGGGGAAGGAGGACAGTAATTCAGGTTCTAGCTGCGTGTCCAGGCAGTAAGGGGCTCAGAATGAGACACAGGTAAGGGGCTTTGTGCGGCAGAACACAGCTGGCTGAATCAAGCTCAAGGACATTACCCAGCATGCCTGTTTAAATTATAAGAAGCGCATGACGAGTAATATCATCTTTTAACAGTTTAATTTTTTTTTTAATGAGCAATGCCCTGGGTGGCCTTCTGGGCCCAACTGCTTATATTTTCTGATTCAGATAGAGTGGAGCTGGCTTGGTTGCTGGCTAACACCACTCTAGTTTTATAAGCACATAAAAAAGGATTTGGGCGTAATATTCAGTAAAATTGAGAATTTGGCGGTATGCCGGACACGTGTAGAAGTGACTCCTGTGTCCCCCCCCCCCCCCTCAGTAGTCAGCTACAATCAATGAGAAGAATAAAGTTTACTCAACTTTCTTCGAAGCAACAAAGTTGTTTAATTGCTTATTTCTTCCTTTTTTTCCTCCCAATTTGTTACGGCCAATCACAGCTCTCATTGCTGGATTCTCCGTTGGCGAATCAGGGGAGACAAACGCCACTCATCACACCCCCCCCCAAAGCAGCATGCATGATATTGTTGTTTGGAATATCTCGTGTATGCCCCATTAATTAAACCCACAATACATAATATTACAATTTTGAATCATTTTACAGTTAATACATTGTAGCTACTGTCAAGAATATTTTCAAACATTTTATTGCTCTACTCTATTTGCAAACTGTACTCCTGTCCTGTATTTAATGACATTCCCATTAGAACTATTAAGAAGGTAAATAGGAGAAGCACCCTGCATAGTTTAACACGCCCAAATAGCATCGTATAGCTGCACCACAAAAACAATATTAGAACCTGCATGAACAATTCCATCAATACTCCTTACTGAGTAAACAAGGCAACAAGTGCCAATATGATTTTACTCTTATAGCAACAATTTTATGTCCTAACCCTGGTAAATATTTAACGCGCTAATGGTTCTAAATTTACATTCATCCTGTACACCTCTTAAGTGGAAAAAAAAACATCTTTGCAAAAAGGGTTCAAACGGATACACACAGGATTTAATCCCAGATCCTGTTCCGCCATTTTCATTTATGTACTTCCACATGGAAATCTGAGCCAGTATTTAATCAGCGCATTTTAATTATTTTAGCATTCATTCAGGCAAATGATTAATCGCCCATTCAGGAGTTCTAATATTATCTTTAAAATTCAGAATTCATAAGCCACCTTAATCATTCACAAATGCATCACGGTGTTCTTGGGCACCGCGCTCAACCTTCATCATGTGTGGTGAAGGGCACCCGGCTCATCCCACGTCAGGCGGCGTTTTTACGCAACTGTGACACTGCTTCCTACGAATGTTCCTCGGAGAAATCGAATTCCCCTTATGAGGTCATGTAACGTTAAGCACACATCTGTGCACAAGGCACAGCTGGCCGACAGAGTCAATTACGCAGTGGATTCCCCTCGGGAGAGCTATACTGGCCAACATACAAGGCTGCTGGTTAAGTCCGTTTGTGACGCAAAAGCCACAACATTTGAAACCATATGGATCCATAGCTGCTTCCACCAAGCTTGACTTAATGTTACCTTCCCCCGTGCTATAGGACAGATACTGGCCTATAGGACTGAACCGATATCCTTAAAAGATTCACAACTGTGAACTAGAAGTTGGTCTCTTAGCCACTGGCTGCAGGCAAGCTTTACTGCCATTGTAATAATCTCACACACATACTGTAGACTAATAACAAGAACATTTGGAATTGTTGATGTTGTTCAACAATAGTTCACTTTCAATACTGAGATATAGTAGACATTGAAAGTGCATCCTGTTCCATTAGGCTAATTGCAGTCATTTAAAAGGCAACACTAGCTTTACGTGTTTTATTTGAAAATTAACTCATTATAACAGAAGCCCATTGTTGCATGGTAATGAACAGTTAATTAAATCTTTTACGACAGACATCACAGAGTTAATGGACTGTCTTTCAGGAGAAAGGATTACCCCCAGCCTCGTGCAAAAGCAAACTATTTTACACGGCCTTAAAGTGCTCTCTCTGCAAGCCCTGTTTGTCATCCCTTATTAACACGAAAGGCGATAAAGGCATTTATTACCTCTAATGAGCTGCCAGAAGACAGAGGAAGGGAGAAGAGGGAAGGGGGAAGGGTCCCAGAATTTGGGTGTGTCAGTCAGAGCTTCTGGCTAGCAGGTCACAGCAGTTACACACCAACTAAATATCTGCAAGCGGATCTACGGCTGTCAGTTTCTTAAAAGCATTTCCTAAAATAAACCCTAATCGCATCAAAATGGCAAAGAGAGGCTGCTGGACGGCTCATTCGGTTAAGGCATGGCTGAGCCTCGAGGCCTTGGATAGAATCCGGACCGTGCCGGTGCCCACTGTGGCCGGTAGCTCCAAAGGGTAACGCAATCACCGATGGGAGGGTTCAGTCGGATTGGGTTCCGTGTGTACTGTTATGTAGCGTCCCCTGCTGGTCAATCGGGCCCCTGTAGATTGCAGTCGAAGCCGCAAACGAAAGGTCCTTCCTCCGACTAAATTTTTGCTGTAGTCCCCTGGTATTGAAATCACGGTCCTCGGGTCCGAGAACGACTGGTTTTCCATCCTCCCTTTACCTGGGAGTCAGGTGTGAAGACAGTCTGGCCAATCAGTAGCAGTAATTGTTCAGGTAAATTAGCTGGGAGAAAGAAAAGCAGGGCCAGATTTGAACATCCACGCTGTAGTCTGTCGAAGAAGCTGGCGACGCCACGTGTTTCGGAAGAGAACGGCGGATGTCTACACTCTCCCGAATTCCTCGCAATGTATGCGGCTGCATTTGCAGCCGACTGGCCATTCCAAATTGGGGCGGGAACTGGATATACAGGCCCCGCATTGGGCGCCAAATATCTCTCTTTGCAGAAAAAAGAAAAATAGAAAAATCCGATGCATTATTAATATTATTAATGTGGAAAAGCATATTATTCAACTACCAGGCGAAGTCATATCTGGATTTAATATTCATTTGTGTTCTAATAATTGGGACTGGCTGAGAAGCTTTACCTGGAAAGGCTGGTAGTTCTTGGAATCTAAGAGCAGAGACGGCGCATCAGAAGGGCAAAGAGTTCGTCCGCGAGGCAGAAAACGTATTAAAAGCCTGGAAGCGAGCCACCGTGGCTATCTGCTGCCTTTTCAGTACAAATATTTACATTTTTTAATTCGCTTCATGTGAATTAAACTTCACTTCAATAAACGACACGTCAATGTAAACCGTGGCGAGAGCGCAGCTGTAGAGAAAAATCTGTTAACAAAAAAACAAAAACCTTGCAACCTTTAGTTCTAAATTACGTCTTAATCACCGTGTTTATGACACCTTTAAATTGTCAAAGGTCATAAAACATTTCAGGCCAGGCTTCACATAAGAATTCATGAGCGGCGCGCATCACGGGAACTCTGTAAATAACAGCGGAAACTTAAAAGGTCAGTGCGTCGGTACATGCAGGTCTGAACATGCAACTACTGATTAACCATATTTTATCTTTATATAAAATACCAGTCTCCTATAAAACCATCCGGCACATTGCATGTTGGGATATTATCGTATGAGTCGACAGTATTCTGGGAGGATTTTTCAGCCTTGGGATAACTGGACAAAACGCAGACGGACAATGAGACTGAAATACCGCTGAAATGCTCGAGGCCTCAGCAAAGGTGTCATTAACTGCCAACTAAATAATCACTTGGTCAAACGGTCACCTGTTATCATGGCATTGAGAGGAGACACTGTTCAGTGTTAATGAATGGCACAGTTCCTGGCCTCTCGCGTACGGGAGACTGCGATGTTCTCCGCGCTGGCCGATAGCGTCCGTCACGGTGTCATGATACGGGACTGTAACGGTAACGGACCCAGTGAAGGTGAAGCGGTGACTCGTTTATCAGGGGACATGGTGTCTTTTTTTTCTTTGAAGTTTTATTTTTATGGTTTTCAGCTTTATTGGATAACACTGTGTAGAGAGACGGGAAGAATGAGGGGTGAGAGAGAGGGAGAGACATGCCGCAAAAGTCACAAGGCCGGACTCGAACCGCCGACACCGCGGCTCTCAATGAGCATGTGGACGGTACTCTACATACTACGCCCCCGACACACCCCGGGACATGGTGCCTTTTGATTTAGCGACACAGGGAAGGAAAGAGGAAAGAGAGCGGTGGGAAGAATTCCTCTTGCTGCACTCGTTTCCTCACTGAAGAAACGGAATCACTGGTTTTTTCCCAAGCCGTTCCTTGTAATCATATGCACAGGCAAGACTTGAAAGACTTGAGAGGTCTGCAGAGTTGTCAAGTGAGCTTGATTTTATTTTCGCAAGAGCAGTTTGAGGCACTCCACCCAAATATTAACATGCAATCACGCTCCTCTAGCCTTTAAAAGAGTCTGAAGACGTTTCCTCGCGTTGCGCATTCAGAACGTAGCCAGCAGCTGAGGTAAAGGTCACCCCGAGCCAGACTGGTGCAGTTCAGCAGAGGAAAAAGCAATCGCACTGAAGCTCACACTGAAACAAAAGAGCTTGATGTAAAAGTAAGACACGTTTGCTTTGGATCTGCGCATGGCTAATGTCACTGATGATCCGTTTGCTCAATGGTGATAGAAAACACATGTTCTTATTCACATAAATGTGACATTTAAAATTTTGTGATGCAATTTATTTGATGAGGCAATGTTGTAGGTACAAATGACTGTAATAAAATTTCTCGTACAGAGTGTGAAAGGGTGTTTATTTGTGTGAAAGGGTGTTTATTTGTGTGAAAGGGTGTTTATTTGTGTGAAAGGGTGTTTATTTGTGGCAAATTAAAAAAAGTCTCCTCGGCCTTCCTCCTCAAGGTGCCCGACTTTAGCCATCTAGCTTCCTAACGTAGCTAGCAGGGTAGCTAGAGGTAATGCTACTTACAGGTCCAACAGAAAACATGCCAACTCCACGTCGCTTTTCATCCCCTTGCTAAACTTGAGCTGTCGCCATCGAGAAAAGCAAACCCTCGGTTGACTGCTTTTTGAGCTTGCCCTAAACATGCCTCCTACTAAATCTTTCACTTTTTCCAAATCCTTCACGATGGCAAAAAATAGATAGTCGCTAAATATGGTAACGTCTGTGGAATGACAGCTATTGTACTGGGGTCATGGCATCTCAGATGCTGTAGTTCTACGTAAATCATTAGAAAACATTTTATAGAGGAGCTACACCTTCTCCTCAACTTCATCTTCACTTTTGGATAAACACATCAAATCAACTCTCTCTGCATTCTTATATGGGCTCAAGATAATAGGCTGGGATAATAATTCACAGAATATCACAAGTGATTTTCTTTTATGAGCGGGCTTTTGCTTTCAAAGAGACAATGGCACAGCGATTGACAGGTTTACGGGTTTTTTGTCCTCATGAATCCACATATTCGCAGTAAAGCCTGTTTCTTTTATAGATGGAAAAGCACAAAGACGTATTGGTGTCTTTACATAGTTTCCCGGGTAACACTGCATGGATATGTGTGATTCTAAGATTGTATGTAAGGAGTGTGTGGAGTGGAGTGGAGAGAACAGTGCACTCTTTTCATCTGCATGTAATCCTGACCAGGCTCATTTGCTATACATAATAAGGTCTTACTGAATAACATTACATTACAGTCATTTAGCAGACGCTTTTATCCAAAGCGACGTACAGTAAGTGTATAACATGTCAACATGAAAATAAGCGTGCGTTCAGAAATGATCTGCTGATACTTCGTGCATGAATTAGTCAGACCAGAGAACATTTATAAACTGTTATAAGACATGTTATGTGTCATTCACAGAACATTTCCCAAAATAATCCTTAAGACCTTTCATAGAGCACTATGTCACTGCTCATTACAGATAACTACCATACAGTTGATGCTAGTTCAAGAAATAAGTGTACATATTGGGCCTGATTTATTCGAACCTTCAACAAAAAAAAGCACAAAACCTTTTAGCACATGAAAAACTAACCATTGATGCAAAACAAACACCACGACTAATCTTTGGTCATGTTATTGGTTTTGCGCGTGCTAAAAGGTTTTGAAAAAAATAGGTGTGTATATGTGTGAACTGAAAGACAGAGGAGACGTTCATGATGATCGATAGCAGCAAGAGTGAAATGTTTTCAAGTCCAGAGAAGGAGCCTCTAGACAGCCGGCCATTTTATTGACCTATTCAGCATAGTCCCTTAGTAAGGAGGCCCAAAGTTGAGCCTGGAGGAAGAGATGAGCAGGCCAAGGCCTGCCACAGAATAGTGGTCTATTGTGAGCTGCCGTGAGTGTCTTTCAAAAAATTACAAATATCAGTATATTATTTTCCAAGAGAGGGGCCTCATCTCAGTGGAAAGAATGTAGCCTCCATGAAAGCAATCCATTTCATTCAGAGTAGGACAGGAAATTCCACGTAACTCAAACATTCAGTCAATTTGATGGATGGTGGGTCGATTGTGATTACTGTTCTCCTTATTTTCAAGCAATTAATTTCTAACATCAGTAAAAAAAAGAAACAGGGAGAAAGATCTGAGCTTCTATTTTCTGAGACCACTGAGAAATGTTAGAAGCATCACCATCTTCGATGCGAATGGCTTCATGGTCTCTGCTGTTGGGAGGAGGGTTGCCACCTCAAACTGAACTACTCTGCACAAATGACAAATGAGTCAGAAGAGCAACCACTGCCCAGGCTGAGCAGGCTGACCTGACCACTGCCCAGGCTGACCTGACCACTGCCCAGGCTGAGCAGGCTGACCTGACCACTGCCCAGACTGACCAGGCTGACTTGACCACTGCCCAGGCTGACCAGGCTGACCTGACCACTGCCCAGGCTGACCAACCGTCTGCTTTCTGCAGAACAAAAAACAGTCAGTCTGCATTCTATCAAAATGAAAAATACAAGATAAAAAATAAAAAATAAAAAGATTTGGCACCCAATACTCTGTTACAATGTGTGTTGTTGAATATGTTTTTTTTTATTTTTTTATTTTTTTTTTTTTTTTTCCTTTTTTAGTAGCCAACCCAATGCCCCCCCTATTATTCAAATCCCCCCCCCCCCGTACCAACCCCCCCCGAACCGCCGCCCCGACGACCCGCCGGACGCTATTTATTAGGGAGGACGTACTCCTGACGCTAGGGCGGCAACTCCTGACCGTGACCCGCCCCTGGACCCCCCAAGCCCCCGCAGCAGTTCCCCTCCCCCCCCCCCACCCGCCCCCCCGACCGCCGATCGCTTTTCCACAGCCACCGGGCACGCGGCTGGCGGGGACCGGGGGGGGCGCGACCCCCCCGATCGAGTACAACTGCGCTGACTGAAAGTCAGCGGTCTTTACCGCTGTACCACCGCGGCGGCTGTTGAATATGTTTTGAAGGAATCTTTGACCCCTCTTATAAAGCAAGCACACAGTAAATGCATGATAAAGCCACAGAAAGAAACATGTATGGCACATCGGTTAGGATACAAGCCATGTTCAAATACTGTAAGATAAACACATACTGTTCAGCCATGCATCTCAAAATGATTTTGTTATATTCTTGTATATAGCATAACAACTTAAGTTGCGAATATTACTTCATTTTTATCTAAGAATATGAGAAGGAATCCTGAATGACAGACATTTTGTAGGTTATGTTCCTTGTAATTCCTTGAAAATAAAGTGATATTTTAGTGAAAAGGTAAAGTGATTTTTTTTGTGATACATCAAGCCTCTAAGATGAATTCACTCCAGCAACAACCAGATTTATATTCAAGAACTAGAGCTAACCGTTTTAATGATGGAAATGCTAAGGTCATTATCTGCCTTCCACAGTAAGGGATTTATAGAGGGACGGTAGAGACGGCTGTTATTTTCTTAGCAGCATGGGAAACGTTCTTGGGTAGGTAATACTTTCCGTTTTAATGAGAAACATTGTACCATGGGAAAGTTGCATTCATTGGGAGATCCTGCACTGTTGCTGATATTAAAACAGTGAATATTTTTGCACAACGCACTAAAATAAATCGCATCACATGATACTAGTTGGCACTGCTGAAGATAATCCGGTATGTTCAAGACAATAAAACATTTTCTTCAAAACCCATAGCAAAAAAAAAAAAGAAAAAAGATGTTCCGTCCTTTCGCCAGAACGTATGAAGAAATCTTCTGCTCAAATCTTCTGAGATTAATAGAAAGCCGATACTGACTTGTGAGATTAAGTGAATATTTGTGCAGAATTTTCATGCAGTTCATACGGGGACTGAACGTGACTCTTCCACTGCAGGCTTCCTCTACGGGCCTTCCTTTAATTATACTTTACTTATTTCCTATTTTTATTTTCTTTTTTTAAACATTATTTATACATTCAGTTAAACCATTTTAACCAATAATTGCATTGATATAACTCAATTCACATAAGGTTTACACAGAACACCCTTCATCTGGCACGATACAACAACTAACCAACATATAAACTAATATCCACGAACAAATACACAGTATAAAATAAACGGATACATACAATCACAAAGACAAACGTGAGACGGGAGATGGGGGGTAATTAATTACACTTTAAATGGCTGATGCTAATCAAAGTACAGATTTCCTGCTTGCTTGCAGACCAGGCAGATCCAGATTGCTGTGCAACAGGGGACGTTATTCCTCACAACTATGAAAATTCTCTGGGCCTCTCTTTGTAAAATACAAAGTGCCTGAATCAAGGGCGTAGGTTTGCATATGGACGGTAGGGACACGTCCCAATATTTTGTGAGGACAGAATTGTCCCTCCCAATATTTGAGCGAACTCGTTCGCATTATCTTTGGAGTGAAGTCATATTAGATAATTCCGATGTGCCCTCCCAGCGGCAACGTCTCCAAGACACAAACAAAATCACAAACAAAATGTCCGCACCCACGCTCTGCTTCACCTCCGCGCCCTGGTCCCTACCAATGTTGAGACCAAACCTACGCCCATGGCCTGAATGCACTGGAACATGCGCTTACTTATGCGCTAAGTAAAAAGGTTCATTGGTGGGGGGTGATTCTGCCTTGGTCATGTGCTTGTTGGGCTCCATTCAATGCTCTACAGGATAATTACTGAAGACGCAAAGAGCAGTACTAAACCAAACCCAAGTACAAGTTAGTAAAGTTAAGTTTCTTCTTTGTCACAGCTCAATACACTAGATACACAAAACGTGTATATCAACACTTGTATACTCATATATAAGAATATCGTGGCACACTGATTCTAGAAACTACCTATGTTGCTGTTCAAATGTATACTGTTAAGAAGTGGAATAGAGAATTTCATAAGGAGTTCTCAGTATCTCATACCTAGAGGAATCCACAGTGGCAGAAACCAGTGCTTAAAGTCATTAAAACGGATACAACTGCGAGGGCTTAACATATCAATGCCTGCCACTGCTACGCCAGCAATAAACACCACATAAAGTATACAAATAATATCACTTTATTGTGCTAAAGATGGTCTGAGCAGCAAAATCAGCAACATTGGGTTGTAAGTTCAGCCAGTAATCTTGACCCTCCAGAAAGACTGTCTGAACTGAAAGCTACAAATACAGAAAGGGCCGTCTCCCCGAACCTCACATCTCATCCAACCAGAGATGATGAATGTAGCAAGCTGCTGTTTGGCAATGACACTCATCCAATACCCAAAGGATTTTTTTTTTAACAGATCACCATTAACAAGACAAAATGTAGCTTCAATTCCATCGAAGGCTCATATATCACCAGCCATATTGCACGATTCAATCAGTGGGCAGTACTCTTGGGACTACCCTAGAGAGGCAACAGTTTCTGTTCATCTGTTCCACAGTGTCCACAAGATGTCACCCCTTAATTGAAATGTACATGGTCATGAAATTTAGGTACTCCCTCTTTTCTTGATTTTTCTTCCTCCAAATAATTGTGGCCAGTCGATAGTTAAAATCAATTAAAAACTCAACCTCAAGGCTTCTTGGAGGAAACTTTCTAAACATTAAGGGGGAAAAAAAGAAAACCTGCAAAATCGACCACTGCTGATAAGTTTGACATTTTGGGCTGAAGACGATGTTTTATTTAATTACGGCGAGTTGTCAAACAGTTGTTTCCCCTACGTGTCATCATAACGCTTCCTGCGCCAGAGAATTAAACGAGTCTGCTTGAGCCATGACATCTCTCAGCGGAACTCAATACAGCGGAACTCTCGGTGGAACACAGTGGAGCTCTACACAGCGGAACTCTCGGTGGAACACAGTGGAGCTCTATACAGCGGAACTCTCGGTGGAACACAGTGGAGCTCTATACAGCGGAACTCTCGGTGGAACACAGTGGAGCTCTATACAGCGGAACTCTCGGTGGAACACAGTGGAGCTCTATACAGTGGAACCCTCGGTGGAACACAGTGGAACTCAATAAGGTCACAGTTGACTTCGGGGGGAGGCTGAGGTAAATGTTCCCCAGGGGCTCGGCTTACCTTGACCTTCTCTTGCAGCTTTCCGAGGCGCACCGTGCCCTCGATGATTTGGGTGAGCACTCCCTGCTTGTCCTGCTCTAGAGAGGAGGCCTGTGACAGAAAGGGCAAAACAAGGGTTACGGATCTGGGAGTGGAAGGAAGGAGAAAACAGAAGAGACGGGATTAATATAGCTGCAGCCTCTTTTTGCCCAAGCAAACAATAACAATAAAATCGTGAAACCTTACGCGAGATGTATATTATGCATGCAGAGAGCACGTGAGAACACCGAACATATCCATATACCTCAAGAGGTACTATTTGAATATTACTTTCTTCAAAAAAGACCACAAATATAAGAGTGACACTTCAATATATTGTTGACATTTAAATATGCACCACTTTAAACAATCAGTCTGTCCAATGCCCCATATTTAGTGAACAGCTGCAATTAATTTTCTACACTAAAAAAAATGACAGCCGATCACTTTCAAAAATGTGTTGACTCTTGTTCAGAAAAGGGCGGGACAATTTTTTTTTTTTAATGTAACACCAGGGATCAAATCTAGACAAACGTTAACAGTTATAACAATGTGAATGTTCAAAAGCTCTGAAACAAACGATTGGCAGTCTATCTGGTCCACACATTTTCATTCTTGTCGACCAGGGGCGTCAAACTAAATTCCCAGGTTTTTGTGGTTTCCTTTCAATCAGCTGCCGGCAGAACAAGCAAGGTGTGTGGATTCTTTAGCCAATCAAGGACTTCAATGAACCACTGGTGCCGAGAAAACCAGGACTGGAGTTTGACACCTGTGCTGTAAACCATGGATATTCGAAGCTGGCCCTCAAATCCAAATTCAGCCCTGGTTTACTTTCTCCCAGGTAATTAACTGAACAATTAGTGCTGCTGATTGGTCACTGTCTTCACACCTGACTCCCAGATAGAGGGAGGGTGGAAAAACCAATAGTTCTCGGCTCCTCGAGAACCATGATTTGATTAACAGGGCTGTAGACTTCATGAGTTAGCATTGCAATGGTAAGGTGGGCTGCATTGCTCTTAGGCTATCAGTCCTCCCACCGAGCACCGGACGTTTCTAAACCAGCACAGCCGTGGCGTGCACAAAGGCGACAGGAAGCCTGGTCTGCGGTGGTGCCCCGTAGAGTCAGTAGGTTTCCATCGTTCTGGAAGCACATCCTGCCAACACAGTCAGGGGCACAACTCAGTGTGACCCCCAATCACCGCTCCGAGACATGTAATCACAGTGAAAATGTGAGAAAGATGACTCACTGGAAGCACGTCATGCCTCGGTAAACATGTTCAGCTGAAGGCTACCTTTGGGAATCCAGTATTTTTAAATCATGCCCATCCCTTACATGTGAACGCACGCACACCGCTTTTTTAAATAATGTATATATGGATGAATTAGTGAATTCCTCAGCTTTCAACATTTAGCTGCATACAGGCTCCTCATGTAGATCCAACAGCTGGAGATGGAGCAGAATCAGACACAAATCTCCAATCTCTCTGAGTTATTGGGGTAATAAAGTCAGGACAGTCATAGCCAACTAGTACATCAATCCTTGTAATCTGAACTTCATATCCTTTCACTGTATACTGTATATCCGTTCAGCCCGAATTACATTATTGGTTGGTGAAGGACAATAAAACAGAGACAAACTTCTATAAAAAAAAATCTGTCTCTTCTTTAACCCCTTCTCTAGCACCACCTTTTTTATTTTTTTTATTTAATTAATTTTTTTAAACACAAGCCCGAAAATAAAATGGTTACTGTTCTTGAACCCCTTTGACTACAGGCATAATCCTGGTCTCTTCTGTCAGGTAACCCTTGGGAGTTTGTTTCCCCAAGAGTCAGAATTATTAGATAACTATGAGAGAAATTATCACAGAAGTACTATAGAAAGAAAGTAACAGAAGTTCAAACACAGTGGACATTTGTTTTCTCGCCTAAAAGATACGTTTATTAATTAATTAATTAATTTTTACAGGAATATGAATACCGACTTTACCGTGATTCGTGTCATCTTTTCCGTGGAACACATAACAGTATGGAGTCGTCGTTTTGATTGAGCCTGTTTTGTGTCATGTTACAAAATAAAGAACTGTTGTTGCTATAACATTGGGATCGTAAAATAGTTTATAGAGATAGAATCATGAGTTTTAACACTTTCAAATTGTATATTCTGTGACCAGATTATTCATTTAAAATTTCCCTGTAAAAAAACGCAATGAATGCTAATAAACTTGGGGCGGCTGTGGCTCAGGAGGTAGAGCGGGTCGTCCGCTGATCGCAGGGTCGGCGGTTCGATCCCCGGCTCCTCCTGTCCACATGTCGAAGTGTCCTTGGGCAAGACACTGAACCCCAAATTGCTCCCAATGAGCAGGCTAGTGCCTTGCATGGTGGCTGCCGCCATTGGTGTCTGAATGTGTGTGTGAACGGGTGAGTGAGAGGCCATTGTAAAGCGCTTTGGATAAAGGCGCTATATAAGTGCAGTCCCTTTACCATTTAAACTAAACCACTGTATTTGGACAGTTGAAAGTGACAGTTCAACCAAAAATGTAATTTTGATATGTTTCTACAGACCTGGAGTGCTATGTATCCATCCAGGTAGTTTCAGTGAGAACTCACTAGTTTTGTAAATATCCACTGCAACTCACCTTGAAATCACCCTGATATAATGGAACTTATATCAAACTCCAAAGTTTGTGGCAGTCAAAGCCCCAAAGATTTGAAAAAATCCGGTCTGTTCTATCAGGATAATATTACAGTGAGCTGCAGTGGATATCTACAAAACAAGTTAGTTCTCAGATAAACTACCTGGCTCATAGATAGCACTCCTGGGGCCCTATCTTACACCCGGCGCTAAGCGGCAAGTGCCTTGCGTTCACGTCGTTTAAATACCATGTATTCTTGTGCCCATTGCAAGTGAAATGGGTGTGTTGGTCTTAAAATGAGGAGTGGCCAGGATTATATTTGGCATATTGCTATCTTGAGGCAGCAGAAAGTGCTTGCGCTAAAACCACCACAAACCTGGTCTAAAGTCATATCGCAGTTGTTTACATGTTATTTTAACAGCGCATATAAGTGCGTCTACATAGGCGTGTGCACAACGCGCGTACACCCTCCTGTCTGTTACATACAGGGGCGCGCACAAGCATGACTAAAAATATCAAGATTACAATGTGAAATATTATTATTGTGTAGGCTATATCAAAAAATGCATAATAATAAAAGGGTCCATAGGTCAAAGACCACATACCTGTCCCTCAGCGAAGGGGAATGCCGAATTAAATTGCAACATCCAGGCGATGTGCGATGGTACGTGTAAGGTTACATGTAGGCTATAGACTATTCACAATTATCCTGGATCAAGCTATGACTTAGCCTATATTTGCCAATAATTCCTGTAATCTTCTGGGGGGACAATCTTCTGTTACGGGACAATGGCTATCCATTAAAATGGCTTTCCATTTGCTGATAACACCCATATCAAGCCTAATGCGCAAATTTTCATTTACACCTAATGCGTGAATTGTCATTCAAAACTCGCGCACTGCAATAGACGGACATTTTGAGTTCTGAAAATCCGCTTCAGATGTCATTACAATACAGCTCTCTAGGCCTACAGCCTGTAAGTAAATATAATGGGGTTATAAGGGGTTATAAAGGGTCCCTGGCAAAATTATAGTTTAAAATTTCTCCCAGTGGACACATTAGTGCAGGGGTGTCAAACTCTGGTGTAATTATATTTGGCCCGCGAGATAATATCAAATTTCTATTTGAGTTGGCCCGCCGGTAACGCATGCACCGCTAATACTACAAATCCCAGAATGCTCTGCTAGTGCCTTGGCGCGTCAAGACCCGCAAGCATCCCCTCCTCTGTTTTCATTCATTCGCAACCTCTTGCTACCAGTCACCTCGGGCAGATGTAAGACACCCCTCTCAAAAATTGAATTGTTGGATTTTCATTGAAGGAAATTATCCTCATTATTATTATTTTTGTTGTTGTTGGCCTGTGAAAAAATGATTCCATTGAAAATTAACTGAAAAGGCTACAGATGGAGAAAGAGGCATAATATTATTTTCATTTAAGAAATGAATGCCACTGATGTGTCTTATTTGAAATTTGATTTCTCAGGTGTTTATAGTATTAAGCTTTGCTTGTTCCAGATTCAGTGTTTAAGTAAAACTTAAGTTTGTTCCCATATGAAAAGGTTCATTATTATATCTAGAAAGAATGGAAAACATGCTTTTTTTCAATAAATATGAAATCTGGCCCGCGACTTTGTCCCAGTTTTTAATTTTGGCCCACTGTGTATTTGAGTTTGACACCCCTGCATTAGTGTATTCGTAAAGCTGTATTAGTGATACATTATGAAAATTCAACTGTGTATCTGTGTAAAAAACAAACATATACTGTTGATCTACCCAGGCTATGAGGAAAAAAACCTACATATTTAAGATGAAAAACTTTTTAAAAAATCATCTACCGCTGCTGAAGAGGAGCTGCATCGAGAAGGTGCATCAAAAGCGAAAACCTGCCAGCAGACCTTTCACCTGAGATACTGTGAGGCTGCTGACAAGATGCAATTTATTCTGAGATACGAGCAGGAGAATTCCCCCTCAGCCTGGAACAAACACAAATACATAACTGTGTTTGTGCCTGGGGGGAAAAAACTGATTGATATATGAAGGAGGTAGAGGGGTAGAGGGAAAAAAACAACAAAAAAAACAATTGCCGTCATGAATTGTTGCAGCTACAGCTCTCAACTGGGCCTGGAGCTACATTTCTCTATGGTTTCTTAATCAGGAGCGTCAGATGTGTGAAAATTATACCACACTGCCTCACACAGCCTGAAGGCTATTCCTCCAACCCGCTATCCCCCAACTCCCCCACCCTCCCAAATTCCTAATAACACACAGTAATATCAACAACAGTTGCTGGCAACCGCAAGGTTTTCGAGACAGAAAGCTAGTCAAGAGTAGCTCGAAAGTGAGTAAATGCTGCTAAAATGTTTCCAGTAGTTCTTTGGAAATGTAAATGTTAATAGTAAAACAGTGGTGTTTACCATATTTCTTGTGTCTGCCTACAAAGCTTATGAAGAGGCAAACAAATCGTGATGCTTGTGCAATTGCTGTCTTGGAAAGACCACAAAACACGCAGATCTGCAGCAGATGTTATCTTTTGCACGTCCTATTAACGAACGTGTGCTTTCATTTGACTTAACAGGTTTCTGTGTTAACTTGCATGATTGTATTAAGCTAGCGGTTGGCCAATACACAGTGGGGATCTGTCAGTTCGCTGTGGAAACAGCTCTGGCCGACAGCACGTAAAACACACTTGACTTTATATCAACGGCGGGTCAGTAAAATCCAGCTGCTACGCCACACGCCCCCCCAGGACATACGAAAAACATCAACAACAGTCGTTAAAACCAGGAGTTATGGTACGTTTAAGTAGTCTAAATTTGACACTTCTTTAAACAGTTTTCTCAGAGACTGCATGCCCACTGCTGTTCAAACAGCAGCAAACAGGCTGACAGTCTTTCAAAAAATTATTTATGGGAAAATTCAAGACAGCAGTAATATTACTCATCGCCAACATCCTGAACGGCCAGCCATTATACACCTCCATCCACGGATCAGTGCCACCCCCCACAGTGCCCCCCCACCGCCTCACGCTGCTCCTGCCTCAACAAGGCCATGTGCAATCAATTCTAATGAGCCCCCACTTAATGTGGCTGGGTGGTAGAATGACCTAATAAAAACATACCCAGAGGACACTGTCACAGTTGATTGGCCCAGCAGTTGTCTCGCATTGGGAACACGTTCAGTCAAGGCATACCTATTATTTGCAGTTACTAGTGAAAGGGAGTGTTTTTGGTTCACTGTGGAAAACGACTGACAGATATACACGGATATAGACATGCTACAAGGCGTCGTAATTACTGTACTGAAGTCGATACAGTGAAAGAATGTTTTGTAAACCGAGTAGCCTCCGTGACCCGGTGGCAGGGTACTGGATAATGTCTCGACACATCACATTGCACACCTTCATCACGCATACAATTGCTTTCTGTGTGGAATTTGTCACCTGCAGTGCTGAGGCAGGCCAATAATGTACAATGCTAACGTACTAGCTCATGAGAAACTGTAAAATACAAAAACACGAAAAGGAGTATATGCAAATGAGATTGAGATTAAAGAAGACGTATAGAACGAGGACACTCTCTTCTTGTCCTCGAGGGTCGCAATTCAACAGGACATTCCTTTCCTATTTTTTTTAAAACGGGCTAAAACTGGAAGGTCATGTCATGACAACGAACGCCTGAATCATGTGGTTCAGCGCTTGGCTGGAACAAAAACCTCCCGTCGAGAGCAGCCATCGCGGGGCACGGTCGAGAGGCCTGGCGTTTAACAATCGCTGCCTGGTAATTCCTGGTATTTTCAGGCACGGTTAGACAAGGAGGACCTGCATCGGTACACGCTGTGCAAAAGCTGCCCTCGGAAAACCAGCGCAAGCTACCATTTCACCTAAACGGAGCACAGTTTCTGGCAGGCTGTGAGTCACCGTTTCACGGACCCCGCCTCCCGCTGGGTGGTGACGTCCGTATATTAACCACAGCGATTAGATTCACTCTGCTTAATCAGGCATAGTTGATACCCCGCAGTGGGAAGAAGTTCAGACGCGCAGCGTGTGGTACCATGTGTATTAGCTGGTCCCGCTCCTGCGTAGTCTTCTCCGCCAGGGTCAGGATGCCACTCAGGTATTGGTTGGCCATTATCTCTTTGTCCAGGGAGTCTTCCACCTGCTGCTTGAGCAGGCCGATCTTCCTCTGTGCTTTCCTGAGGGCAAGCAGAACGTGGAAGAATGCAAAGTTTTAAGGCCCGTCCACACCAAAAACGATAACTATAACCTCAACTATAAATATATTGTTTTAAAAATCGCTCTAACTCAATTGGATGGCGGAGTCCACACCACAACCATAACGATAGTGACGAACAATATTGTCGTGATCACTTTCAGAGCGATTTGATGAACGATGGAAACACTGACAGCCAATCAAAATCCATCAGAATTTACAGGGCATCATGTTCAAATGCTTGCTGCCACTGTTTACAGAACGTTATTGTTCATCAGTGTGGATGCTTACATCGTTATCATTATAGTTATCGTTATAGTTATTGTTCTTTGTGTGGACGGCCTTTACTCCTTGCTATGATATTTATTGCGTGTACCACACTTTTTTTATGAGACAGCAGTTCTTGTTAGGGGTTGCTCCTGGCTGTCATAGTTTATCATCCTTCGAGAGTTAACAGCCTAGCGCCAACTGTCTTAGAAGGTCAAGTGCCGTTACTGCATTCCTGAGGGTGGATATATGGGACAGGGGTCTTAGGGGCCATATCTCATGTTTATCATGACTAACGAACACGCTTAGTGGCACTGAGCGTTAAACCTGCAGTTAGTAATAGTCAGGGAATGGTTCATTTTTTTATATATATAAATGAGCAATAATTGTGGATGTGCAATTTAATAATCTAAGGTATGCCAAGGGTGTGGCAGTAAATCGATGTTTGATAGTGTTGCGTCCCAAAGAGGTGACCATTGTGAATTCCAGGACAGTGTGCAACCTCTTTGTAATTGCATGGGTCTTCTCAAAGTTCCTTATATGAAAGTGTCTTTGGGCAAATTAGAAAACACTATGGGCTTGATTTACTAAGACCTTTAGCGTGTGCAAAACCTTTTAGCACACGCAAAACCAATAACATGTCCAGTGAATGGTCATGGTATTTGTTTTGCCCCAATCATTGGTTGTGTTATAAGTTTTGCATGTACTAAAAGGTTTTGCACACGCTAAAGGTCTATATATTTGAGCTCTATTTTGAGTATGCAAATGCAGTCTACAAACACTGAGGAAGCACTGTGACAGATCAAAAAGTGGCGTTTCAAATTTTAACACTAAAACGCATGTTTTAATGGAATTTTCTGGGTGTCCGCACGTGCAATCTCATAGAAATACATTGTATATGCACAATATCTGCATCATATGACCACATATTAATGTTCTTCAACCTACTAATAATTTTACTATTGTTATTAATTATTTTAATACATATAATATTTTAATATAGGCCCTAATGAAAAAGGGAACAGAGACAATCACCATTGTGGGATGAATGAAGTTAAATTAAGTCATACATTTTGCATATAACCAGTTATTCCCATTTTTATAATGCTTTTTCTTTATTATAGTATACATATTTGTTCAATTAATTAAGACTATGCTTACTTCCCGAAAGAGAAATAAACATTATTCTATATTCTATTTTTATTGTACTGATATCACTGTATCGATTTAAGGTACTGCAGAATAGCTGCTAATTCTGTTATCATTAAATGTTTAGAACATGTTGTTTACTGTCCCAAATATAGGAGGCATTGTCTTGTTTGCTACATTTAGCTTTAAATAGCTAAATTTAGTTTTTAAGCAGTAAGACATATGTAATAGCAGAATTTACTTAACTATTATTTAGCGAAGCTCACAAATCCGGAATGTAGATTGTTTGTTTGTACAGCGCGTCTCTGTCGTTCACAGAATGCGCTCTGAAAAAGCAATAAGCGTCTGTGCGTTTACGCGTCTGGTGGGTCCGGGGCGTAACGGTAGTAGCTCTCGTCCGCAGTTGGCTACTGCGATAGCTTGGATAATACAAACAGATAATAGTTTACAGTTAGCGAGGTCGCTACACCCCCATGAAGGATGATCATAAGTGAAATGCGTACTTGAACATTTAGATGTAACGTTATGCTACGGAATCTGGTTTTTAATAGCAATAAAAAACAAAATGCTGGTTAAATTTAATCTACAGACCAGGCCTAAATGAATTCCGCTGTCATTGAGGCAACTTGCTATAAGATGTCAAACGAGAATACACACTGTCTTTGACGTAACGACGTGTCAACCATCGCCGATGACCATAAATTTTAGTTGATAGAAGATGGTGTCGTACATCAGCCGGTCCCTATTGCTGTACATCCAAGCAATTTAAAGAAAGATTCTTTGCAACAAAAATGCCAAATTATTTATTGCATTTAGGCCCAAAAACTCATGGGGAACGACCATTTTGTGGCCCATAATTTTCGTTATGGGGGGGAATACCCAGACCCCCCCTAGTAGAAGCTAAACATATATCTCAGGTGACGCCCCTGATATGAGGTATATTACTCAATATTAATATTCTGCCCGTGATAAAATAAAAGCACCTGAGGTGAGGTACCTGTTAGCGTGGCGTGATATTTCCAGCTCTGCCTCCATGGTCTTTACGTCTGCAGTGAGACTGGTTTTCCCCAGCGACAGACTTCTCTTCTCCGTCTGAAGGGACGATACTCTACTCATCAAGTCCTCCACTTCAGTCTTCTTTCTCACCTCCTCTTGCTCTAGCTGCCTGGAAAAGTCAAGTGGACAGCGTCACACCACTGCAACGGTAGCCCGTGCATGCCAATTATAATCCTGGTGAGTACAAAAACCAGAGAATGTTCAAGTCTTTCGGTGAACGGAATACAGTGACTGCTTGTGGCAATACGGTATTATCATTTGACTGTTATAATTAATAACTTGACTATATATATATATATATAATTCATAACTTGATTATAATTAATAATATGACTGTTGTAATTAATAACTTAGGGGGTTGACCGTTCCAGTGTGACGGCCACCTCGGGCAAACAAAAGAAAGGCCCGTTAAACAAGTGGGAATGAAAGCCTCGTTTGTTGATGATGATGCCAGACGTTCACGTCGAATACTGAAGTTCCCTAACGGGAAAATAAAAGTTATTCTATTCTATAGCAGCCCAACTGTAAACAACCTGAACAGCCACAGGTTCATGATACTGAACCCATTTATTATTATTGGAATGTTGATCGCTTTTGTTGGAAAATTACCAACAAAAAAAAGAAGCAATCAGCATTCCAAAAATAATAAATAGGTTTAGTGTCAATCATGTTGAGATGCATTTTGGGGGATTGTGTATCTCACGCAGGCAATGACAGAGGCTGGACCAATGACAGAGGCTGGACCAATGACAGAGGCTGGACCAATGACAGAGGCTGGACTAATGACAGAGGCTGGACCAATGACAGAGGCTGGACCAATGGCGAGAGGCTGGACCAATGGCGAGAGGCTGGACCAATGGCGAGAGTCAGCCATTTGGTGCTCATCCACATTTCCAATGTGCAAAACACACACATTTTAACTTATCTGCAGTAATAGGGCTGTTTGAGGTAATAGAACCCTCACTGTGAATGCTTGAAGTTCAATAAGCTGCCTCTTTTTATATGTACCCTGTTAAAGGATATCATATAATTTCAGTTTCAGTCAATTTGCCTCAAATGAATAAAACACTCACTCAGCAATTTGCTATCTGGCACCGACAATACTGAGACTACTGAATACTGAGACTACTGAATACTGAGACTACTGAATACTGAGGCTTTGAAGTTCTTTCAGAAGGAAAATCCTTAAATAACCAGCCACTTTGATTACAACTAAAAACTAAAATAGAAGTTTTTTTTTTTTAAATTGGTAATGCGATAAAGATTAACATTTTCTAATCAACGACAGGGTGCTTTATTTGCCAAAAATATTGGCTAAGATCAATTTAATAGGTTGCGCTCATACATGAACTCTCTTAGCAAATTGGCAAATAGATTGAAGGAAAATGTACCAACCCTAACTGAACAATCTAATATTACAACCACAAATCCAATTAGTTTGTTTTAAGTAGGACATGGCTATGGTGTCAGACAGTTTGACAGTAGTTTGGGTGAAGGCATTCATCACACCATTATAACTATATTGCGCTCGCGGCGATTCTCATTTTTAGAGATTTATGTTTATTACTGGCATTGAGCATACGAGCACATGGGTTGAGGCTTCTGCTCTGGAGTGGTTTGTATGGTAGATTCAGGGAATACACCAAAGCATGAATCATCGTGAAACCCTCCGGTAAAACAATGAATTAAAACTCAGTGGTTCCAAAACAAACAGCTTAATTTGCAGAAACTGTTTGGGTATTATTTCTTTAGTTTTGCCGGAAGGTGAAATTAATTATTACATTTTGTTCCCAGAGAAACCACCACGCTACGTTGAAATTTACCTTATCCTAACACGAACGACACACAATGAAATTGTTAAATAATTGAAAGCAAACATTTTTAGGTAAATATAAACCTTTCTCTACAGTGGGTGGGTTTTTAAAGCATTCACTTTGCACTTTTCTTTGTTATATCAAATGTTACATACATATAAGGCTAAGAGGCTTGCAATGATGACTGACACAAGCTCCACACTCAAAAGCCAGAGGGCTTTGTACGGTTATATATGCCTTCAGTACCTTAGCATTTGAGAATCAAAGCTGCCTCCAAGGCTGGATAAAATTTATAGTTATGTAATATATCTCAATCCCAAAAATTCTACTCAGAAAGCAGCCACAAATTATACTTAAATTGAAGTAATTTCACACAGTGTATCAAAAGAGAAGCCGAGTGGGCAAAAACTATTATTTGAAATGAAACACTATTCAGATACTCAGTTGGACAAAGAAAGTTATTGATCAGTTTTAGACAATAAAAAACATCCTTGTTGTCTAGTAATAATCTCTTAAAACGTGAACAATTGGCATAAATAGCTTATGTTACACAAACAAACGGCTTGTGACAATGAAAAAAATATCATCAACTGCCATTTTTTAAACTGTGGTCGCCCCGGTTACTCTTCTTCAGTCACTGGCCCCGGCCCGGTTCCTCACCTCGCTTTGGCTTGAGTATGGGGCAGCGCCGTTTCTCATTTTACAAAATGGGACCTTTGCATCATGTGAACATTGGCTGAACATTGGCTGCCTAGCACATTCCCAAAGATGAAAGGCACTGTACATTTGTAGCAGAAGAATTTTGCGAGATGCGTCGGCCACGCCTCTTCTCCTCCTCTGCACACGACTCAAACTGTGAGAGTGCTGGCTGGGATGATGCTCGAATGAGAGCGAATTTAAGGTTTGACAGGAACAGCAAAAAAAAAAAAAAAAAAAGTGCATTGTTTATAAATCCAATAAACACCCAAGGGGAAAACGGGATCCCATTTAGCGGACACCAAGTTCATAAATGCACTAAAAATATCTGGGCTCACTCAGGCAACGGCATTCGACTGTTCAAGCTAATGCTTTTGGATCGTTTCCATCCCAGCAGCCACTGCACTTAAACTCAGTTTGACTCACCGCCATTGCAAGGTGGTTTGGCATGGTAAGGTGTTTTCACACACAAGAGGCACTGTGCCATTGGGGGGTGGGGTGTGTGTGGGGGTGTGTGTGGGGGTGTGTGTGGGGGGGTTAGAAAGGGTAAAGTGGCAGAAAGGTGCAGGACATTAGACTAATGGCCTCCGTGAGAAAAAGAGAAGAGGCCTGACTACTGTTTGTCCTTTGTCTGTCTCTATTGTCTGTTGTTGCTGTTCTATCTGTCCTTATTTTATTGTACTTTTATTATTTCTTTAACACCCGCCCGCCCCCCCACTCCCTGCCTCCTCAAGAGTTCTTTTGACTCTTTCCAGGACGACATTGTAAGTAAGATTTCTTAATTGACCTGCCTGCTAAAATAAAGGTTAATCAAGAAATAAAAAATTAAAAAAGGCCCGCGTGGAGGCGCAGCAGAGAGGAGGGCCCAGGTGGGAGGCGCAGCAGTACCGTTTCAGTTTGCTAGTGATGGCGCAGTGCTCCTCCCAGCTGACTGCACCTTCCAGGGAGAAGCGGGCCTGCTGGTGCTGGGCCTGGAGAGTCTGCGCCTCCCTACGCGTCTCCTGCAACTCCTCCTGAAGGCTCTGCTTCTCCGCTTCCAGCAGCATCAGCTCCTTGGTAACTTTAGTCACTGAGGGGACACAAGGACACGTAACACTGTCAGACGGTGCCTTACAATCTGAATTAAACATGAGCCTAAATAGTGGATTCATCATTCCGGAAGAATACTCTTCATGTTTACGTATCAAAAAGGCAATCATGCAATGGTTGGTTCACTTTAAAAATAAAAATAAAATGCGTGCCACACCTTACTGTGATACCTTAGTTACTGCCAAAAATAAGAATACATTTATATAGCATCTTTCAAGCAATACAACACAAATAAAAGTGAGGTAAGCTAAGACAATCCAGATGTGGCCCCCACCTTCCTGGAGGTGCCGACTGTGGCTGTCCTTGGATTTGTCCCGCTGTACCTGCAGCTGCTCCATCAGTACCTGGTTCTCCTTCAGCACCAGCCTCGCCTGATCCTGCAGCTGCTGCCTAAAACAACACACCAGGACACTAATGAGATATTCTCTCTCTCTCACACACACACGCGCAGAAACACACACACGCACAGAAACACACACACACACTTACACACAGATACACACAGATACACGCACGCGCAGAAACACACACACGCGCAGAAACACACACACACACAGACACTTACACAGACACACACACGCGCACACACTTACACACAGATACACGCATGCGCAGAAATACACACACACACACACACACAGACACTCGCACACACACGCGCATACACACACACACACACACTTACACACAGACACACACACGTGCGCACACACACACACACAGTGTTTTGCTGCCACTGGGTAAAACATGGCACACTTTATGTCAGACATCTATACACAGACACGAACATTTTATTCTTAGGAATTATCCAGACCACACTTAATGATAAAATACCTAAACTTGAACGTTTTTCCCCTTCAGTGCTACTTGTTGTGATGAGACAAATTCACATGAGCAGACCAAACTTGAGCAGAATAAACGAAAGATTATCTGCAAGAAAATTAAATAAACAAAGTTGGCCATCCAAGGGTCTGTTGACTGATTAGTCTTTGGCAATTTGTAAGCATTCAGCTACAAGTTTCTGCACAACTCCTCTCTTTAGCAAGGGGCACAAAGCGAGGAGCATACTGCTGAATTCAGAGGGGAAACGTGTCGCTTCTTCCCCTGCGTTCCAAAGCTCTCATGTTTCACCACACAGCTGGAAATTCTATAATTTTTGGTTTCAATGAACTTTGTTCATCATTCTCCTGTCCACTCATTCGCTTTTATTTTTGCTGTCAAAGCATCTAATATTTGACAAATCTCGGTAAACAAAAAACCTGTATAATCCAAAGAAGAACACAAAAATAAGAATAATAAGTCCAGAATGGATAATACACGACCGTTCAAACGTTTGGAATCACAGACATTTTTATGTTTTTGAAAGAAATCTATATTTTTATTCAGCAAGGTGGCATTAAATTGATCAAAAAGTACAGTCACGACATGAATAACGTTACAAATTACTATTACTATTTAAAATAACAGTTTTCTATTTCAATCTTTACATACGATTGTAAAGCCCCATTTTCAGCAGCCATTACTCCCGTGTACCAACAACACACTGTGTTACCTCATCTTTAATTAATCATGTGCCAATTTGGTACGAGAGAAACCACTCCCGGTATATTACGCGCAGCTGAAAACAATCGTGCCCGTTTATTGAAGCTATAAAATGTCTTTCTTTGAGTTGCTAAAGTAAAAATAGAATTAAACATTATCAATGTCTTGACTGTAATTCTTGATCAATTTAATGCTACCTGGGTAAAAAAAGTATAAATTTCTTTCAAAAACATAAAAATGTCTCAGTGATTCCAAACTTTTGAACGGTAGTGTGTGATATTAACGGTATCTCCTAACCCCACTGGCCATGACTGGAGAAAGTCACTCTCAAGCTGCACTCATTCAATAAGTTCCCAAAAACCTTTGAACGAAAGGCATATCTTCAGCATTTGATATGAAGTTGAAGAGGATAAGATAAACAGACGTTTGCTAAGCAGCGGTCATAATTGCTCTATATGTGAATAGTGTTGAGTGCAAATGTAAAATAAATCTTGAGAATGCAAGAAAAATTCATGCCCTTCTGGAGCACTTGCTACAATATTAAAAATAGAAACATAGTGTATAATTAATACCCAGCAATCTTTCTTCATGAGTTATGTATGAGACAGTGGCCAACTCCCTGAATAAAATGCTAAATTAAATGTTCACTGTCGTCTCTAAGAGTCTTGTCACACACTGAAGAATAAAGAGCCAACATTGGTTTTGTGATAGAAATGGCTGTTAAACCCATCTATGAGGCATTGTGACCTTACAGTGACCAACCAGTGACCTTACAGTGACCAATGAGGCTATACTGTGCAGTGACCAGCCAGTGACCTTACAGTGAACAATGAGGCTATACTGTGATCTATGAGAGCATGGTCAATTCTAAAATAGAGATGAAACTGCATTGAATTTGTGACGCATGCATACAGTACTCCAAATGAGCTACTCTTTAGCACAATAACTACACATGTAAGCTGCTGCCGCCTTGGGTCATTTTTAAATTGGCAGCCCACCACATAGCACGGTCACTGATTGACCCAGTAGATAGACCTGCGCACGCACGCACGCACGCACGCACGCACGCACGCACGCACGCACGCAAACACACACAACACAGATGGGCACACAAACACAGTGAGCTGACAAACTCACCACTCCTTATGACAGACACCCCTAGTCTTCCCCAACTGTTCATGGAGCTTCTCGTTCTCCTGCACCACTTGCTCAACGCGTTCACTGAACCTCTTCAGCTCTTCCTAAACAACACACACACACACACACACACACACACACACACACACACACACACAGCAGCTATTTGCATTTTCATATAATTTCCCATGTTTTTTCAAATTAATTACAACGTTAACACACGATTTATTTCTGTCCATTCAATATGCTACATTCTGGAATACATGTCATTATATTTCTCTTTGTTAGAAAAAAAGAAATAACCACTAACTGTGGGAAAAATAGTAAAAATTTTATTCATGTAGCTAAAAATCTCAAGCAGGCAGACAACTCCTCCTTGGATACCATAAAGGAGCAAACAAAGCGAATGATTTCAAATTTCCAAAAGCAAGCGCAGGTGGGCCTACAGCAGGGCTCCTCAATCTCATCCAGAAAGAGCCGGCGTGGGGGCAGGCCTTTGTTCCAACCAAGCAGTAACACACCTGATTCTACTCGATATCTGATCAACTCTTAGAGACTTGGCTAAGGACCTAGATTAGTAGAATCAGCTGAGTAACTGCTGGGTTGGAACAAAAGCCTGCGCTCACGCCGGCCCTTACTGGTAAGATTGAGGACCCCTGTGGATAAGATTGAGAACCCCTGGTCTACAGTAAATAACCACTAACTGGTCAGTAGATGAGCAAATGACAGCGATGCAGCCTGGCTGTAAATGCAGTGTATTAAAGCTTTCCTGTGAGAGTGTGAGAGGAGGGAGGGTTTGAAAGTGTCAGGGTAGTACGTGATCGTAAATAAAAATGAATAAATACTTTTCCCGTTCCTGGGAATCGGATTGTAAACCAGCTCCTATCCACAACGTGCAAGAATAAAACAAAGAAATTGGCGACGGTGCTTCAAAGCAGATTCTGTGCACGTATAACCAGGAGGATACGACCCGGCTCCTTTGGGTTTGGGATTCCTACAGTGAGGCCAAGGACAACTCCTAAATTATGAACACCTCTCGGTAGCGTGCACTGGCCCTTGCAGCTAAACGCAAAGGTATTGGGACAGCAACACAATTCTTGTTGTTTAGGCTCTGTCTTCTGGATTTTAAATAAAAACAATGAATATGAAGTTAAACTGCAGACAGACAGCTTTAATTTGAGAGTGGTTATATTCATTTTGTTTTCCTTAAATTTGTTTTTAAATTTTCCCTCCATTTTTCTCCCAATTTTAGTAGCCAATTGAACCCCTATTCTAATTCAATTCCCCCCCGAGTAGCAACCGCTAGAGAACCACCGCTATACAACCCTGTCAGCCGGAAGTAGGAAGGAGGGCGCCACGTCCTCTACAGGGCGCGACTCCTCGAGCTCCTGACCGTGATTCCAACTCGCTCAGGGTCTTTCTGTGCGCAGCGATTCTCTCCGAGCCCCTCCCCCCACCCGGAAGCAGTTGCCACTCCCAATCGCCAATTGCTGCTCCCACAGGGCACCGGCCATGCTCGGATCTGGCAGGACCGGGGCGCGAACCCCGATCCTCGGAGTACAACTGCACTGACTGAAAGTCAGCGCCTTTATGGATGTAAATACTCTCAAATTAAAGCCCTCATAATCATTATTTTACTTCAAATGTGCTGGAGCACAGTGCCAAAACAACAAAAATTGTGTCACTGTCCCAATACGTTTGCATTTAACTGTATATCAAACGGCGTTATCGTTGACGTGCTCATTTGAGGCGCCGTCTTCAACTTGGTCACAAACAGAAGCTATTTTCCCCCCGATTTCATCGGTTTTATATTCGTTACCAAATACTGATCAGGCTTAATAATGTCAGGCATGAAATAAACTAATTGGGACAACAAGCTGGGGACAGAAATCGCAAAGACTTCATCAAACTCACCTCACAAGCATGCAATCGAGATTCTTTCTCGCAGAGTCTGTCTTCATATGCCAGCAACAACGGAGACAAATACTTCATGTCCAGCTAAAAGAAATATAGATCATACAGAAAATATCACGTGAAGTAAAAGTTGATGCTGTCGTTTTCAATGCAGTCTTTCGTTTTCCAACAGATTTGTGAGCTTTTAGGAAAATGGTTGTGTTTGAGAAAATGAGGGGACGTTTCAGGAAATGTGTTAAACAATTGGGGGAAGAAAAAAGAAATGCAACAGAGATGAAACGGTTGTTGAAACAATCCATTGTACGAACAGTTGTTCTCTCCGCTTTGCTAACAGTTAGAACAGCTCACACATCCTCATAAATAGATGCGATTACAAGCACGTTTTTTGTGTGTGTGGGGGGGGTTTGGGGGATTATGTGGCGTTTCACACTGAGGTTTAAGTTCAGGTTTACTGAGGGGAGGTGAATGAATCATTGTGGAGCCAAGCCGTGTGCCGACAGCTCTGCTTCCCCTCTGAAGTCATACAGCAGTCAGGTATCATTTAATTCTCTATTTGTCCTGATACTTACAGCTCAGCATTGCTTTCCCATTCGACGCAAAACCAAACCAAACACTTGTCTTTTCTGAACAAACCGATCAACTCGTGTTTGAGAGCGTATCGCATACATAGAATCAGAATTCATCCAGATGACATTGGCGAGTGTGCACCACCAAACCTACCAGCCAGGGTGGTGGAGGTCCTTTCCCTGGCAAAGCCCTGGTCCTGGTGCTCTGCAATGCATAACAAAAAGAACATGGATGACAACAGACTCAGATCCCACACTGTAACAGTGGCAGAATGGCTTCTGTGAGAACGGCCAATCAGCTCATTAATGAACATTCTTGTGAGAGCTGACACGGAGGAAGCTACGCGCTCCAGTACTTCACCCCTCCCCCTCCATTCACACCGGCGCTGCCATCCCCTAAAAGCTCTTATTGATCAGTGCCTTTGGATCAGAAGCGATAGACGGGAATTCAAGAGAGGGCCAGAATATGCTTGTTATTTTCTCACAACTTGGCATTCCATTCTGGTCATCGCTGAAGTAACAGATAAACTCACAAAGCATCGCGCTGGAGTGGTTTATAATAGTTTATAAAATCTGCTCTTATATTATATTTTAGTGTATACTCTATAGACACATACAATTTATGAGAACAGTTGTCCTCACAGGACAAAGCAATGTTACAAATGACAATTTTCCACCACAGAGTAACTCTAGCCCCGAGCAATGTCTTTGTCACTTAAAACGCCCATGGTGCAGAATAGCCTTGAATGGAATTTTCTCACGTGTCATAAATCTGCTGGAATATTGAAAACCCAAAACACTAAATAAATCTGTGCCCTCCCGTCTTTCTGTTCAGCGCAACGCAGCACCTGGACCTTTTTTCCAACACATCTCACAATAATATCACGCTGTCATAATATTATTTTTGGTTTTATTACAAAAAAAGGCTGCATTCATTTTGTTAGAACAGCAGTGTCAAATTGATTTATATCCACATTCCAAACAGGCTCTCTTGGTTTTATGCATCATTTTAAAGTATTCAGAGATAAACTGGTGCAATCCTGAAAGCCCATTCGAAGCATAAATGCTGTTAAAATGTTGATGCTTTATTTTGATGTAAAATTTAAGTTATAATGTTACATTCTTCCATCTTTAAAGGGATAGAACATGGCAGAAGTATCAAATAAAGAGGGCAAACGGTTCCTCCGTGAACACGGGAGCGATACTAAAATCCCAAAGGTGTGGCATTATGGGACTGCCTGCCACAGTGGATTAGAACGGGGCGACGTTCCACAAGGAACATACACTGAAGACAAAATGGAGCAGCTGGTGTGTCACACACATCAGGTCAAGCGAAAGCAGTCACCATGACTCCCTACACTGCAATGACGTCCAACCAATCAGAGAGCGAGCGAGTGGAAGAACACCAGCCCGTCTTGAATAAACGGGAGAAATTAACTTTTAACTGACCTGCATCCATCAGCTAGAAAATCTTAACTTGACTTTGTGTAATGTGACAAAATTTAGCTTGGCGCAACTCACATTGAATTATTGAATTATTCGAGGCAATTTGGGTGACATTTAAAAAGTCTGTTTCGAACACAAGAGATAAGAGTTTTATCTTAAAACAAACCGCTTTTTCATGAAATGATTTACAGCGGAGTGCACACGGTTACGAGGCAATTCAATAAAATGG